>VWYH01000879.1:0-312976 GCA_013399365.1 Pampusana beccarii | reverse complement strand
TTTTTTTTTTTTTTTTTTTTTACCCCTAAAACCCTCTTTCCAAGTAGGATTACAAATTGTTTTACAGAAGCACCTTTGTTTTACCACAGCCTGGTTCATACTAATAACCCATTAAAGATTCTCTGCATTAAAAGACATAACCTCCTAGGAGCTCTTGACTGTACTTGCAGAACAAAGATTTTTTGGTAGAAGCAGCATTTTTGCCTTGACTGACTTTGTAAAGTCAAAACCAAACCACTCTGCTATTATTTTAAAGCCACATCAATAAAGAGAAAGGTGTTTGCTAAGGTTAGGTTAATTTAAGATGGTATATAAACCAGGAATTTTTAAAGGCGTTTTCAAGCTTATCCAATGCATTTTTTTTATACTAAGCTAGCCAAGTTCTTAATACTCAGAAATATACATTAACTCATAGCTTTATTTAATATGCCTATCCATATTAATCTAATACTTCATGCTTCTACTTGGCTGCAACAGCTTTTTTAGAGCTCTTACAAACTGTTTTAATATGCGCCCAACATCTCAGTTTTAGATATTTCTGTGATATGCACTATTTCTGTTAAGAAACAAAAGGAACAGTTCACAGGATAGTGCACAGAAGTCCAGGTTTTAATTTGGAATTCTGAAGAATATATTCGTTAAAGTTCTTTGGACTTCTAAAAGGACAGGTCTGGCCTTTTGAGGCTATCTAGGTCTCAAACTATAACTTTAACAAACACAAAGATGTATTATCTAGGTAGTATTAGAATGGAAAAATTTTGTGCAATATTCATAATTTCTACTAAATTCACAGTTTAGTCTGCATTTTACTTTCGTTCAGGCTAGAACAAAGTACATGTAAAAGGCACGTTGAAAGAACGCCAAAAAAAGGTTTGGATTTCATGTGTATTGGGGGAATGATGGCACACAGTTCGAAAAATACATACAAATACATGAGTATATATAAACATGGTAAAAGATGTTCTTACTTGCAAAAGTAGTGATTTATAAAGGATCACATTCTATCAACTTCTACATAAAAATCCAGAAAGGCAAGATCACTTCTTGCTCCCTTCTATAACTTTTTGACATTAATTGCTTTATTTATTTTTTTTATTGGTTTGGTTAGATAGTCTAGTATATGCATGCAAAATAGCAGAAATTTGCATACAAATAAAAGCTGTATAGTCATATTTTGTTCTAATTTCCCATACATGTCCCTAAACAGCCTAGAATATATAAATTAAAGTCTCATTTAGCTAACAATCTTTGATGCTGTATGTGTAATAATATAACATTCCCAGGATTTAATTAAGCAAGTTCAGAACATGGAAATTAGAAGTAAGGAGCCACTAGAGAAGGATAAATTTAAAGAATTGCCCTCCATTTTAAGCTTTTATGATTTTATTACCTTTACTAAAAATGAGGGGGAAATGCAAACAGAGAGGATAAACATTTACTGTTTATCTTATTTTTTTCTTTCCAAGACAGAGAAAAAAGACTTTGCTCTTAGTGTTCCACCCTTTATAGTACTTCTGGAAATGTCATGAATTTTCATTCCACCATGTTCGTGGATAAAATCTATCTAGAAAGCCTAATGGTAAAATTTTCCTTCCTCTCTGTCAGAGTGAGTGGGGACTGTGTATGGACATATATAGCATGATGATGCAATCTGACAGTAGATGTGACTCTGTAGACTTGTAAACATCAGAAAACTGGAACTGGACATGTAGAATATTTTCCTTCGCTCACATTTATCTAGCACAAGCTCAGGAGAAAAGTTCCCCTTAACAGTAAACACTGTTTTTCAGTGTTTGTACTCCATTTGTCTATAAAAAACACTTAAATGAAAATTAACTTTACCTTAAAAAGGAATAATGGTATATCTTTTTATTAGAGTGAAACCCATGTTATTCTGGGACTTGAAATGTCAAAAAGAAATCTTTTGTTCTGATTTTTCATGTGATGTTTTTGATGCTCATTATGTCAGTTCACATCAGCAAGCCACAGGTGACACAGCAAAAATCTACCCGTATGTGTCCCACAGTAAGACACCTATTTTGGAAACTCAGAGATAAAAATTAAAAAAAACTATTTGACCTATACTACCATGGGTTTTAAATACTAAAAATCTTTCCACATACTCCATTTAATTAGCTTCTTTTCGCAGCTGCAGTTTTGTTTGCATTATCAAATAATTTGTTGGCTGTTTTTTTAAATTGGCGGTTTTTTAAATTGTTTTTTAAAATGTGGGGCTTAGGGGGTTTGCTTTGGGTTCCCCTCATATTTTAAACTGAATTTATAGGAAAATTAGGGTGATCTTCCTTTAAGCGTTGTACAAGCAAGTGATCAAGGACAATATGCTTTGAAATTCTGTTAAAACAGACAGGACTTCTCATCTGTGTTGTTATAGATATTTAATTCCCCTCCACTATTAGACCAGCTGTCACAAGTTTATGTATCTACTACAACACCGGTAAGTACTTGATGTAAGGTAGATCAAGACTCATCTTACATGAGATTTTGCTACAGTGGATAAAGCCATTGATTTATCTTTTTTTTTTCTTTTTATGATGACTTTCTGTCAATCATTTGACAGTGAACCTTTCTTAATGCATCACAACAAAACGAAACACTGCATCTATGTTCCAAAACAGGCCAGATTTTTTTTTTCCAATTAAGTAAATTAGGTAGGCCCAGTTTTGATATTACTAAAAATCCAAAGACTTTCCTGGGACTTACACCTAGGAAAAGATTCTGCAGTGATTTTTCATTGAATTTATTAGTCCTTCTCTTTAAACTCTTGAACAAAAAGGATTTGTCGACATTGTTAAGGTCAGCAAAATGAGAAAAGGGTGGGAACGGGGTATGGTGGGGAAATCCACAAAAATACCACTGTAAATTAACTTCCACAGCTCCATATTAATAATTAGAGAAAAAGGACTTCATAGGTTTGCAAGTTTGTGCATGTGCCATCTTGTGTGCCCTGTGAACTTCATGCTCTACCATTAGTGCTCTATTTCTTTTTTTTTTTTTTTAATCAGTATTGAGAAGAGGCTGGGAGGATAACTTTGCCATTGGGAGGACAGCCTTCCTCTCAGGTACTTTCAGAATTTATTTCAATAAATCTGGGGTATCCCTTATATTACATACTGCTTTCTAGGTATAGATACATCATCCTCAACACATAGGCCTTTAGTATGTGCAAAACAAGTGGGATTATAGATTGTATATCTGTTAAATTCTCAAGATATCAGCTTCAGACTGAGGCTGATGAATATATATTAATTCCTACATAAAGCAAAGTAGTGGCTTTGTCATATAAATTAGTCAGCCCCTTTTACATTCAGAAAACCATTCTGATACAAAATACAGTCCATCATGCTGAAATTGACACTGATGGATTCAATGTTCTGCAAACTTTTACAGTAAGGACATTATAACTGTTTCAAGAAGTTACATCAATATTGAGGTTTAACTGATAAGACTGTAAAATGATGAAACAACCCAGAGCAAATAGTTCTGGGCAAATGTTGTGTAAAAGTGTTTACAAATCCCTTCACACAAATTTTACACACTGCCTTTAAATTTCACATTCCATATTTTCTTTATTTCCTATCCCATGTTCTATCTCTATAATACAATACCACAAGACTCTTTTCCTGGACAGTATTTCTGATGATGGAAAGAGACAAGCTTATCAGCAAAAAAAAACCCCACCCAACCAACCAACCCAAAAACCAACGAAGCACACACACAGACACAAAAAGACAAACACACCAAACCATACAAGCTTGAGGATCTGCATTCATTTTTGTATAAGCAACCCAAAAAGGCCTTGATAAAAATTGTAGAATAGTAAATCTCATAAGAATCTAAAAAGAAAGATCCAGATGGCCACAAACAACATAATGGTATTACAGTATTAACATACAAAGATCTTTTCAACACCCCCTGCAAGTCATGACTTTCCTTTCCCATTAGAAAATATCTTCATTGTAAGTTATTATTTTGAAAGTAATTAGACATACTGCAACTTCAGGAGAACCTACCAATGTCTGGGACTAGTGTGCATTTTTATCATTTCAATTTTGCTCAAAAGACCCCCACCCTGTCATTTAAACCCTTCAGCATCTGTTTATTAGTCAGAATTTACTATAATAACTGTTATCTGATCCACTTGCAATTTCAATGCAGATCTTAAAGAAAACATGAGTAACACACCTGGCATTTAGAGATGTTGATTTTCTTTACTTTCTTAAGTCAAATTTTTGTCCAGACCAAAAAAATCTGATACTTCCAACAGAAGCAGTAAGGAGCTTAAAGAATTTTGGATTTATTTTAGATATAGCAACGTATGTTTAGTTCACAAGAATATTCCCATATTTATAGCCTACGAGCTCTTAAGAGGAAATCATCTCAATAATTCTACCGAAAGGTCAAGGAAAAAAAAAAAGGTATTTCTTCTACCAGAGTTTAGCTTAAATAGCAGAAATGCTAGCTTGAGAGTTTATCATGCAAGACTGAATTGTAAGCCAGCAAACTGCATTAGGCTTACCCCAAGTTCTGTTTTTCCCCATTACCAACACAGAGAAGGTCCTCCCTCTCCCCCCGCCCCTATATCTGATGGCATCTTTGAAAGCAGGACAGGTCACCCCAGGGCACTCAGCGGAGCAGGGACTGAGCTCCCTGTAACTCTTCTGCACACCTGAACTCTCTCTCCAAGCACCAAATTCACTCAGGTTTCATGCTCGCCCTGGTGAACCCTGACAATGGAGATAATCCTATTTGCATTGTTCTTTTCCATTACTTAATAATAAATGTCTCATTCCATAACAGAAACAGGAGCCTATCGATTCCCTTGTTGTTTCATTATTTGTGGAACACTTCACTCAAAGCACTAAATTATATTTATATAGTTCATACAGCTTTATTACTTGGGTATTTCATGACTTAAAAGAAATTAAATCAAATATATTCCCAGACAAATAGGAACCACCAGTTTGGCTAATAACAGCTGCTGTTCACCATAAGGACAGTGGACCAAGAGGACACACAGACCTCTTGTGCCTGTAAGGCTCGACCCAGCGCTCCCAACACAGCCCCTTCCTGCCTCCCTTCTGTCTTTCTATTTTGTCTCGAGGCTAGAGCAGGGGCATGGTAATGGCAGGTAAGCGCTCCTGAAGTTAAGAAATGGCATTGGGAAATAGCAGAGAAGCAGCCCGTGGCGATATCGAAAAGCTCAAAAAGCACCACAGCCTTGGGCAGGTGTACAGAGCAAGGCCAGGCTTGCCTCACATTTAGCTGCTCTTGCTGCTTTATTTGGAGAGGAACGACTTGTTTTCAAGTGATGTGTCAGAAAAGCAGGAACGCTGGTTTGGGAATTGAATGGTTTAAATAAAATAGATTCTAGACATTGTATGTATAGGATGTGCCTCAAATTGCACAATTTCACATGTGCACATACAGATGCATACGTGGCTGACACAGGTCTGTGTTTTAGAGATTTATTCCAAGAAAGACTATTAGAATTTATCAGTCACCACTACTTTCAGCTTGCCTTGCTCTCATCTGGATTATTTTAGCCACATCATATCTCGCCAGCACGTAAATTTCTACAGCTTCCCCCTGCCACGTGTATTGAGATCAGGTCTATCAATCCCCCTTGGTTAGGAAGACAGGGTTGTCCATGACTTGCATATTTGCTCTTTTACTCCATATTCTCAACGAAAAAAGAAAGTAGGGGGAATATTCTTCCCAAAAGCTTATAGTGACAAAACTGCCACACAGCATCCAAACATATTTGTTTAAACTACTTCTGTATCTCCAACAGTGGCCAGCAGATACTTAGGAAAACAATACAACACCACCAACAACAAAAAAGGATCGGATCTCTTTTCTTCCTTAATATACTCATCCTTTTCCTGGGTATCAGCAGTTACAGACTTAAACTTCATCAGTGGTGCAATGTAACATCTGTTCTCATATTGATGCTCTTCATGGGGAATCCTAATGACTGTACAGATCCATTCCATAAATCCCACGTTGCTAATAATGGATAGAGATTTGGTTTGGATCAAATGGCAGCAATCAGAGGGTTTTCAGAAGGGTTGTTAACATAAACCAGCCACAATCCAGTAACTTGACACAGTGAGATGTATTTCATAAATGAAGGGCAGAAAGCCTTCATTCCCTGCTGCATGCTAAACTCCCCATGCCCAAACCAGAGGTGAAATCCTGGTCATATTGAATTTAATAACAATACTCCTATTGACTCCAATGGCTTCAAGTTTCCACTCCCTACAGCCACAGGGCTTTTGAAACACTGGGTTTTGGCATACAGAGTAAGTAATAACAACTTCACCTATTAAGTTTTTCTTTTACAGTAATTCTGGGCACAGGTATATATATTTCCTTAGAATCAATTATAGTCTCTTCTACTTCCCTTGACTATTGACTATTATGTGATAGATGTGTTATTTCGAGTAATACATAAAATCTCATACCTACTTATTGACAATGTGCTAAGTTAGGTACCTTTTAGGCAATTCTCCAGCTTGAAAGACTAAGTGTTAACAGAATGAACTCCAGACGTCTCAATACCACAGGCTGTTATAATTTTGAACATAAATGTACATATTAATCAGCTAGTCACTATTCCCTGAAACCCTTAACTGCAATATTGGCAGATCTTCTTAGAAAGTATTTCCAAGCTTGCATGACTGTTGTTGCATTTACTTAAGGAATCATCTGTCACATAAATGGCTAGTTAGTAAAATGAACTAATTAACGGAAAGGTTAAATGGCGAAATAAATCTCAAGCTCAAGACTATTGAAATGTTGTCATCCTTTCCCATTCAAAGCCACTAGAAAGACTTACACTTAAGAAACATTGCTGGGTCCGAAAGCCTTTTACATATGTGAAGTGTACACCATTTCATCAATTTTCTGTTATACTGTACTGAACAATGGTTTCATTTATTATATTAAAATACATACAGTACATTCTGTGATTCTATTACAAAATAGTTGTCCAAGTCTGAGCCCCGTTTTCCTCTTGCCTTCTACTTGAAACACTTGGTTTGCCCTTTAGGATCATTTTAATAACTATTCTTGTGCAAGCTCTTGAGCTATTTTATTAATTATTGACCTGTACCTTTGGGACCTCCAGATCCTTAGATCCATGTTTGATTTCTGTTAATGGTTGTTAAAAATCTTCTGCCATATCTGATCGCAGTGGATATCCAGTGAGTACATCCATATTTTAAACTCCCTCAATATTACGACTGATAGCATTCAATTGAAAACTTGAAATCAGTTTAACTTTTCAAGCTAAAATGAACACTGTAATTGCTTCCGTTTCCTCTTATGTTAATAAATGAGAGTATCTTGTTGAAAGATGTAGGCAACAGATGGACATTTTGTAAAAGTGTGAAGCTCAATGATTTCAGTGATAACATGTGCGCATGTCTATATATATCTCAATCTACCTAAATAACAACATTTTAAACCTCTAATATGCTGACTACTTTATAGAGTAACCACGTGTTTTATCCTTTTCCACACATAAAAAACATAGACTTATTGGAGGAAAAAAAATTACTGACAAGCTCACACATTAGGCTCATGGCAGAACCCTGAACTGAGCTCTTTTCTCCCAAGTTTAAGTCCAAAACTCTGTGAACTGGAAAGCCAGGCAAGAACATAGTGCTCCCCCCTCCCCTCTGAAATTCTATAAAAGCATAAAAGATAAATTCATCTACTTAGACCTGAGCAGTTTATCTCTGATTTGCCTCATACTGCATCAAACATATTAATGGTGTTTTAAGTGACATGATGTGGGAGTTAGAATAACAGTACCCAGCATTTAGACCACTAATGGCTTCTTAATTACAAATCTGTTGTAGGCTGCATGGGTAGCTGCACCATAATGCTCACGGCCCCTTTTATCCCACTTTAGCTTTTCAGTATTAATGACTGTTTTAATCTCACCATTATTTTGTTCAGCTCTTTCTTTGACAATTTCTTGGTTACTTATTTTGAGTATCTCAGTTACAGTGTTGATATTCATACTAATCAGTCTCTTCTGGCATCTCCAGTTTCAGTTTGGAGCTGATTCAGGAAAAGGCCACAAAATCATAACACTACTCTTTCTATAATTTTCTGCTATTTAGGATGCTTATAACTTGGCTTCTGCACTTTCAAAGATGCATCCTTAAGGCCTCTTGCTGTCATTTTGGGGAAAAAATATATCAATCTCAAACCACATTTGTGTTCATGATATACAAACAACTCTGTTTCCTTCCCCTCTTTCCACAAGCATGCAGTATTTCTTCCTCATAACTGTGACAAAAGAAAGCTTCAAAGTTCAAAAATATAAAACTGAGATATTGCTTTCTCTGATTTAATATCTTGTATCTATCCAGTTTCCTTTGTGGACCACTATAATCTGACACAGACATCATCCTTAAAACATCATGGCCTGCTTATTCTCTCTCTCTCAATCTCTCCTGTTTCCATGATTTAAATCAGAAACATCTCAACCTAAGTCCAGTGAGTTACTGTTCTATAAAAGCATGATAAGAATCACAAAATACAGTAACTACCTCAAATATCTATTATTTCTATTCAGGAAATAGGTAAGATCAGAGATAATACAGTATAACGAATATGGGTAATTCGACTAACAGCAGCATATTCAAATGCTTGAAACCAATAAGAGAAGAAAAATTGAAAGACAGTTTACCTTTGATTTTCTACACCAGCAGTATTCGGGAACAGGAACCAGCAATAAAAATATCTCAGCTGTCGTACGTCTGAATAGGAGCAGAAAAAGGGCACAAATAAAAAGGGCTTGTTTACTCAGAAAGGCTCAGACTATCAATAAAAATCTATGCTTTGCTTCCCAATAAAAAATGGATTGAAACCCCCCCCAATACAAGCACTGGCTAAAGGTAAATAGCTGTGTCCAGCAGGTAGAAGAACACACTGTGGGTATCCAGCCCAACTTTGAAGGTCTGCATATCTGCATGTGGGTCAAAATACACCCAATAGTTCCTACAGCAAGCAATGACTTTCAACTTTTGTCGTATCTTATTGCTGTTATTTTGTTCTGTAATTACCTCAACTATGCATCAGACAAAGTGAACTCACTGCTCACTCTAGGAGACGCAAAACCAGTAATTTTCATTATTTGTACTTCTCCACAAGGTGCTGGATCTGCTTTTTTGCTCTGCTGTGGCAAAGGTTATAGTATTCTACAGTCCCTCTCTCCTATAAAATGATGAAGGAGATTATATGAAGTGATAATTTATTGTTCTGATCATTTGTGTCCACCAATGATGCCTGCAAGGATGGAAAGGTCTCTGCTATTGATTTCAAGATCAAAAGTTTTGCAGGTGAAATTCGGATCTTGTTCACTATCACCACTTATTTCAAAAATTTATTGGGGGTGTGTTTCCATCAAGTCGTGGAATTCTGACAGATTGCAACTTCACATCCAAGTCTAACCTTTTGTGTGCATCCTACGAGTGTGAACTCCGACCGTATCAGTAACAGCTCCCAACTGAAAGCAGCTACATGACAATTGCTTTGTTTTAATACTTAATGATTACCTTACCGTAACACTAGAGATGGAAGGGAAATAAGTCAACCCAAAGGAAACTATAGAAATGCCAATGCTGTCTAAACAGAGACCTTTTGATAAGAGCAAGTCACACCAGAATAAGCCAAATCAGGTTCCTGGAGTGCCAGAGTACCTACTGAAGATTTTGTTATTCTGCCTGTAAAAGGTGTAAGTTTGAGGATCGAGTGCATTGTGTTTAAAAAGATACGTAAAATTTCTGCTATCACCTAACTAACTTTCACACACAAAATAGGCTGCCTATATGACTGGGAGGGGTTTGTTTAGATGACTGCTTAGATTTAAACTAAGAGGGTACCAATTCATTATCACAAAGCCTGAACACAAACCTTCACTGTCAACTGGGCAGATTTTTTAAACATGTATGAACTAAATATCAAATCAAGAAGTGCTCATCTGGGTCTGTGCCATCAGCAGAATTTGGTGACAGCAGCAAATTATTCTTACGGGGAAAGGAACTGTCTTTCTGTTTTGTGCAGAGCTCTCGCCCTCAAGATAACACAGGACTTGCTATGTTAGAAGTCTTGGATAAGAAGACCAAGATATTTTTTCCTATTCTATTAAAGCAAATTCACATTAGTAGCACTAATAAATACATTACATTGATGTTAACCTTGCTGACTTAGGTTAAAAAAATCACTTTGTTTTTGATGCCTTGACATGGTTAAAGTCAGTCTAGCAAAGAATTGCATTCTCTGCGGCAGCTACATCTTTCCTTGAGCATGTTTTAAAATACTATTTTAATAATAGGTGTAGAAATTTGCATCTTGTCCAGAAGCATTGTAAACACTAAACAAGAATACGGTTCCCACAGGGCTTCCTAGACAGGAATTTTTCAGTACCTGTATTCTGCTAATTATTTAATATCTGTATTTACACATTTGTTTTTACTTCTCTCAAGTACCACTACAGGAAAATGCAAGAAACTTCAGAGAGATATTACAGCACATTTACTTCATTCAGTTGAATCCAATATTCTTTTAGTGCTCCCTAACAGAAATCAATCCGTTTTGCTGACACCTGACTGCTATGAACAATATCACGTTGTTGTGGCTGCCATTTAGCCATTCTCCTACTTATAATGCTGCATGTCAAATACTACAAAACACAGGGCTTCTTACAGAGATAGCATAACCTTCGTGCAGGCGTCCCATTTAATTAAACGCAAAACTTGTGCCCAGCTCTGTGTATGCACTCCCCTCTCCTATCAGCTCAGCAGCAGCTTGCTGAATGTAAAATTCTCACTTGAAATTTGTATTACTGTAAAACATTCATTCTGCTGTAAACGTTGAAACTCCAGTTCCAGGGCACGAAGATCATGGGCCTATAATATATGCTTCCCAAATGCTTCTCTCACCACCCCTTCTAAGTCGATTTAGTGCCCATTAGAGGTGCCAAACTGACTGAGATTTGCGGTTGCTCTTTATTCTCCAGGAGCTGCAGACGAGGTAACATCTTTGCAGACTCCTACCCACAGGTGCCACACCATGCCCATCATGACCTGGTGGAAACTAAAGAAGTCACTAGGGGTGGATTATGTGGCATGAACAGGGGATCATTAGTCTCCACGCAGCTATGGCTACAATATGTCAGCCATACAGCTGACTGGAGTAAAACAACCCATTTTTCGCAGACAGGCCATACAAACACACCTCTCTCTGTCATTTTGCACTGAGATAGGGAACCTAGGAGCAAAAGGCTTTGTTTTCTGTTACGAACTCTCTGAACTACCCTGGTCCCTGGGAGCAACCTTTGGCTCAGCTTTCATGAATCACACAGCTTAGAAGTGGTCAGCTGGGTCATTTATTGTAGAGTGAGTTAGCTTTAACTAGGCTTCAGATGTGTCAAATGGTAGCAGGCTCTGCTTTGCTCAAGGGATTCACGGTTTATCCACGAGGTAACAACTTATAAACACGCAGAAGAGGTTGCAAACAGCTATTGCTGCAGCAAAAAATCTGCATACAGTAAATCGCTGCCACAGCCTGTACTGCTGAGAGAGCTTTTGCAAATCATAGTGATTAAAACAAGCTTTTCTCAATGCAGGCCACTTCGTCATCTGTTTTACACCAAAGCCTCTGTGTTACACCTCACATAGTTTATCCCCTCCTGCTGACAAAGAGAAACAAAGAGAGGAGGTGATCATGCAGAGATGCTGCAACAGAACCAGATGGCCCCATTCTCCCAGGCCCTGGCATTGTGTCTCTTTCTGTAACTTTGGTATTTTTGTCTTTTCCCACCCCTTTGGTCCCATCTGCACCCTCCTTCCCTGTCTCTTTGTCTGTCATGTTATTTTTTACTTCAGCTTCCCCAAGAAGAGATGCTTATGTTGTTGTGTTCCTCACAGTGAACTCAATGCACAAGGCAACGTGGACATATTTGACTCCCTAAAGGAGTGCACAGGCTGTGGCTGCAAACCATAGGAAACCAGGCCTTGGCAGTCCTTGTGATCATCTTCCATGCACTTTGGAAACACTGTTACACAGGTTTTACCCTCCACGTTTTCCCTACTGTGCATTGCTGGTGATCCTTACATGTCCACCTTTCTGTCACCCAGCTATGCAAAGTCTAATGTCTCCCATAGCTGTTGGTTCCCTCCCGCCAGCCCCTTCTCTCACACACCTGTCAAGAACAAGAGGCAGGCCAAAAAATGAACACGAGGCAGAGCAAAGGGAATTTCTCTTTGTTCCTGTCCAGCTTTTATAAGAAAACAAAAAACCAAAACACGCAAACCCCACGTAAAACTATTACTCCATTGCTTTAATTGCCAGACAGCACTAACTTCAGTGGGCAGAAGCCTCTTTGATCAGTTGATGATCTGGCAGTCAGACCAATTGCCACAAACACAAAACGAAACCAACAAACAAAAAAACCCCACAAAACACCAAAACCAAACCAAACAAAAAAACCCCAACCAACCAAAAAAACCACAATTCCATAACTCTATTCTTATTTTCAGTTGCAAAGAATGTTTTAAATGTAAAGCAGCGAAAGTATGTTGGTTTTAGTTGCTTGACATATAGTTCCTATCAGAAAATCATTAAATTCATTTCCATCATTCAAAGTACACCCAACTTAGCTATACTTTATAAAGGAGTTCATTCGCATATTCAAATATATACTTTAATAGCTATTTAGTAGCTATGAAGTTCTACCCTCATTTGAATATTACTGTGTACCAAGGTTAGGCTCTCTTTGAACTCACTAGCCCTGACACTCAGATTTAAATTAGTGTTTTGCTTTTAATTCTTCTTCTGCTTTTACTGCTTTCAGGGAACAATAGGGAAACCCTCTTTAGCTAATTTACCACCTGAAGACACTAAAATAGAAGTTGCAGAGCCTCATTTATCAAATCTCGCCATAAGACCAGAAACATTAGGCATCCAGTCAAGGCTGTGTTTTTATTAAATATTTTCATCAGTGAAATTAGAGCATTTATCCAAACAAACATTTAACAGAAACCAGCTTATTTAGTGGTGATCATTTTAAGTGGGGTTGGTAGTGCTGACCTACTACGCTTGTCCAAAGCACCTTGTTATATTATTTTCTTCTTCAAGTCCAATTATTTTACCAGGCTTTTTGGCAAGTTATTTGTTGTGTGTTATTTCTTTATTTTCTACCTTTTACTAAAGCATTTTGGCACACTCAGAGCAAAGCTCAGGGAAGAAAATAAACTTGCCCAAAGGGAAGTATCCCGTGCTCTGTGTGCTCCCGCTTGCTTCAGGCTCTGCTGCTGACCCAAGACCATTTCCCCCAGCAACCTCCACGCTGGGCTTGTGAGGGCGGATGCTGCTTCAGGTGCATTTCCCGCCTTTCTGGGCAGACCACTCTCTTTGTTACAATGATGAACAGAGACCACGTATCAAGCAGTTTTCTATTTACACAGAATGTGAAGTTTATACTTATAGTCCCCAGCACAGGATTTTCACATTCAGAAGTGTCTGCAGATGTCACTAGCATGGTTTTTAAGTGCATGACCATTCCCGTCCCTTACCTGTCAGATCCTTCCGGCAACTGATGACAGGTGGCCTGCTCACACGAGGACTCACAATCGTGATAAAGGATCTCTGGCTACAAAAATCAGAAGATAGATACTGAACAAAGCTGATTGACATGGAGAATTTTTGGTATACATGAGATTTTGACATTTTGAAATTTGGTTCTCTTCTAATTCATAACATATAATATTTTTAGATGTCCCACAAAACAGACAATCTGTACAATGTTCCTTTTGGAAACATATTAACACACAGTTTCCAAAACGAATTTGTTCCCTCGAACCTCAGCAGCTGCTGACTGAAACAAAAATACTTTATAGTCAGTTGGAGTATAACCTTCACCTACAGAGTAACAAGCATGACAGAGACTGAGATAATAATACTATGTTTACTCAAAAGGCTTTATCCTTAAAATATAATTTGGCATAACATAACCTAAGCGCATTCTGCAGACTATTATTTTGGTTAAATTGTCAAATAAATTGTATTAACGTAAATTAAATGCTGGTTTTACATATGTTTTTTCCCCCTTAGAAGAAATTTCCACCCCTATTCAAACTTTCCCATGAATTCAGAAGTGATATTTTTCAAAGACATGGCTGTTATTGTTTATGAAACATCAAAGTGTCCTGCAAAACACATTGAGATTTTCCCAACACCTCTTTTTCTCCAAGCTGAGCACAAGAAATATTGCTGAGCTCCTAATCCTGTCATCTCAGATTCATCTCTCTGGTAGCGTGGAGAATGGCATCGTAAGAAACAAGCGTTTTCCTGTAGCTCACTGGATTTACAGCAAATACCGAAGATCAAGTGGGCAATAATGTGCCCATCAGTCCCAAGGTATTTTTAAATAGCGTTGGCAATTAAACATTGGTACATACGAAAATTTCTGCCAGGTTAGGTATAACCTGAGTGAAAGATGGTATAATGCAACCAGATTATTCTGCATCTCACGGGGATGAACAACATGTCCAGAATACTCAGCCTGGATCAGATTTGTTTGCTACATGTCCAGTGACCTAGAACAAGCGTTATGTTCGCTTTCACAAAAGCGCTCATCCGCGGAACGCTGGTACAGGAGTGAACGCTCCAGGTGTCATGATATTGATTTGACCAAATCTCTTAAAGCAGAGTTCGGCCTTGCTCATGCTCTCCTGGTAGATGAATAAATGCAAAAAGGAGCGGAAGAAAGCCTGCAAGGATGGGGACTCAAAACTCTGAAGTTTTGCCCCTGGGGGATGACAGTCTGGACTCTGACCCTCATTTTGGTTATTAATGGGTTTAATTAATCATTTTACAGATGTATTGAACATGCACCTGCATATAGCTAAGGGTCGTTATATGTGATACAGGAGATTTTCTACCACATAAATATACAAAAATGGTGTTTAAAGAAACCTTCTGAGTTAGAGAAAAACATGTAAAAGAACCTTGCTAATGTGACATCTCGTCCTCATTGGCTTGGTCATCTTTCATGGCTTAGGCTCACGTAAAAGATGTGTTTCAACTTTATCTTTCTGGCTGATAAATAAGGCAGCTAGGCTGAAAGCTAGCACTTTCTTGACTGCTGCACTATGAAAACTGATATTACATATACACTACCACATAAATATGTATACATCTAAGTATCTTCATATGTTTATGCCATCAAAAAAGCACAACACTTTAAAATTACAACACAGACTGTAAGAATATTACAATGAAAATTGTTGAAAAACAGACAGATATAAATAATAATGTTTATGCAAACTCGCATAAGCTAACAAACTGATATTAATACAAACCTACATTTCATTTGCACCAAAGCCCTGTTGATATGGCATGCAGAATGAAAAAAAAAAAAAAAAAAAAAAAAAAAAAAAATAAATTAAATTTAAACAAAAACAAAATAAAAAAAAAAAAAAAAAAAAAAAAAAAAAAAAAAAAAAGAAACATTCAGTAGAAGAACTAGTAGTAGTAATAGGAGGTGAAGAACTTAGCATTGGTTTTGTTAATACAACAGTTCATATCCTCTATACAATCCTATTAAAAACACAGCTCAACTAGAAAGGATAATAGGACTGTAAAAATCTTTATAGGGAGTCTGAAGTACCAACACAGTCTTATTACAGTTATTTATTTTGTCATTACAGTTATATCTATTCTGTTATTGAACCTGTCCTTCTACACTTCAGTTCATTTATTTATGGTCAGGATTTGTTGTGCCAAATTTGAGCTTAAAACCTAATCCTAAAACAACTGTGATTGTAATTATTTTCATCCAAGTCCAGTAGGATTGCTTGGGGGCTTAAATATGTACTGGATGAGTGCTCAATACCTTAAGCTCTTCAGAATAAACACCAATGTTTTTGCTTGTTTCTATGAAGCACTCACATATATTGCATCTCTCAGAGAGGAAGAAAAAAAAAAGAATATGACTTCATCTTTCCACTTTCTGGAATGAAGAGTAATTATACTAAAGATTACTTAATTAGAATACTCTACCCCATATGTTTTTGAAAACCAAACAAGCAAACATTATTTACATAATTGTTACTACCAGTAATAACAAATTTCTAAACACTTTCAATAAATTAATGTTAATTCACCTTTCCCAAATGTGAGCAAAAAAAAGAGAAATTATCTTCATGAGAATAGAACCATCACAATCCAATTTAGTAATACCAGCAATTTCATACTGATATGAATTTGTTTAAAAGGTGACCTAAACAATGAAGCAAGTATAATTAAATTGGAAACAGCTAATTCAATAAAGTACTGATGTCAAAAGTAATAATTAGAGGAAATTTTAGTACAATACTCATCTGCACAAAGGATCATTTTGGCATAATGATATACTTACGTAAAGAAGTTTAAAATATAAACTTTCTGACAATGGTCGATTGAAAAATAGTACCAAAAAGTGGTTTTATCTAATAGATTACAAAACAAGTAAAAAAAGAATAAAGATTGCTATCATTAATATTGCACTATTGGTCTCAATGGAACAAAGAAAGCCTATTGAATTTGCTAAAAATATATGCTTTCTGGCTTGACATGGTTAAATACAATTAAGTTTCACCCAACTTGATCATTAAAAAGAGGGGTTGTGTTAAATTCATATTATATTTTCCAGAAGAAAACTGTCACTGCACAGGTGTTCAGTGAGGAACATCAGCCGTTCCCACCTGCACAAGAAGAGGCAGAACTTGGCACATAAAGCTACATTGCATCTGCTGACAGCATGGAGAGTAAACCTCCCAGCACGTCCTTCATTTGTTTCTGTAGAAAATCCAGGCTAGTTTAATACTAATTCAGTATCTTGATCCTCTAGTCCAGTACAGTTATTGAGCTGAGGTCAGGATGGATAAAACATCTACAGTCAAGGTCATGCTGAAAAACCTCTGCCCACTCTTTAACCATAAAGGTGAAGTTCACCTTTCCAGGACACAGTCCCTTTTCAATAAAATTTAACTGGTGCAAGACAGAGGAAGAAGCTCCCACTTGACCTTTGCTAATCTCATGCCATTTCAGCTCAAATGTAGAGTATGTGGCCTAAACCTTTATCTTCACTTAAAAAAAAAAAAAGAAAGAAAAGAAAATAAAATAAAACAAAACAAAATACAAACAAAATTAAAAATATGAAAATAAATTGCTGTCCTGTAGAAACAGCTCTCCCATAGGAAAAATTGTGAGAGGGAGCACAAACAAATAAATCAGACTTTTGCACTGTTGCTAATGGAACAGTCTAGATTCTGAAGTTTATCCAGTTTTGAAACACTACCAACAGCTCTCCCTGAAAAAATAAGCGACAATGTCATATGTGAGCTCCTAAATATGTGCACACACATAGAAGAAATATTCCTCTAACACTGTCCATTTCTTCCAGGTATGCTCCGTTCCAAACCCTCTGCATTTGCTGCAGAAGCATTAGGCTTTCCCGACTCCAACCCCCTCTTGTCTGCTCCCAGCACGGGGTTTCAGGCTAGAGGGAACTATCAGCATCCCATGGGCAGATCCAGTCTCCTGGCTGCTGCCTGGACCAGGAGGCTTCAATGCTGTCCTGGGAAGTGGTCAGATCCTGGAGCAGTAACACCACCAGGTGTTATGAGGAGGAACCTATTTCCTAACACATCCATTATTCTCGTTCAGTCTTTGACCTTAAGCCACAAGCCACTCTGCTAACCTGCAGGCTCGGCCCTTCTCTGGATCTGTAATAAATTTCATCTCTAGACCTATTCTAAGCAAGTTTTCTTTCTGGCTTACTAAACCAGCCCTTGACAGTGCTTATTCTCAGGTGACATTTCTGTATCTTCTAGTCAACAACTTGTGCAGGTTTCTCAGCAGATTCCTGCTCTCCACACCATATTGTCTGCTCCATTTCTAGTCATCCTCCACCTTTATAAAAGGGAAATAGGAAAAGGGGATGATAAAGTGGCAAACAGAGGAGAAAAAAAAACCCACCTATTTAAAATGAAGTGGTTAAATTATTGATCAAGAAAGATGTTACACACCTGACCTGTTCTAAGTCTGAAACTTTCATGAAGTTATAGTCCCAGAAGATAAAAACAATGCACTATTCTAATCAGGGTCAGTATAAATTAGGAAAGATTGATGAAGACTGAAATAAACTCTATAGAGACCACAAAAAAAACCAGGCATCATTTCCCTGTTTGGAAAGCAGGGAAACTGAGCTGGATTTTGCCTTGCACACTGTAGCTAATGATGCTATCTTGAGACTAAGGGCCAGCATCTTAGGCAATGCAATGAGAGGAACAAATACTGCAGCTTGATGTTCAGTTCCCATGCTGAGCCAAAACACTGGCAGTTAGAAAAACCTCTGATTGACTTGTCAGCTGAGCCAATTTGATCTGCAAGACCCAGAGAAAGAAATATACGGAAGCCCACAATTTCATTTTTCCAGAGTCATTATTTCTGACTACAGCCACACTTTAATTTGTCAGTCAGAGTCTCTCGGTCCCACACAGATCTTGTTTCCCTGGAGACGAGTCTTTTAAATAGCAGTTCAAAACACCAACCAGATTGGAAGAGGAATTCAATTAAAGAAAAAAAAAAATCTTGTTGCACTGGGGGTCTGTCCTAGTACAAGCGTCTGGAACATGTATCTCTAGTTTCCCTAGATGAATGTCAGGGCTTTTTTATTTATTTGTTATTTCTTATCCACTTTTTTATTATAGGTACAAATAAATGGAGTAAGATCTTAGCTTATAAATTAATTATACTAATGTTCGCTGATTTTTATTATTGGCCAATAACTAGAATTAGTGCTGGTTTTCAACCTTTATGTAATTTAAGCCATTTACTTAGTTGCTGATAATTTCTTGACAATGGTTTTATTCACATAGTGTTTCTGCTATTTGATTGAGAAACTTCTAGAAGACAACGAAGTTAGAGAATGGCTAATCTTAATGACATGCTTTTTAGACCAAACCCAGCTGAAGATCACCAAGATCATCAGGAGATGCTGGATCAAAAGATCCCCAACAAACATGATTCACTTTCAGAAATTCTCTCTAGTATGAGTTTTGAGAAAATTGGAGATTTCTTGTCATGTGATGCAATTCAAACATAGTTCTTTGTCTGAAACAAATCATTTCCATACATAGATACCATTGTCAATGACATCTTTACAGAATTTTTTTTAAATGAAGGGAAAGATGGATATGCACATGCTTGAAATATTGCTCTTTGGAACTTGAACATGCATTAATAAAAACTCAATTTTTCACTTCCAGTCAACTGTGCAGCAGTTACTGATGGAAAGAAAATAATAAATCACTTCCAGACATTATGACTTGGAGCTGTTTCTAGAAGCTAAACTTCAATAGCCATAAAAGCAAGTGTAATTAAACTTCTGTTTTCTTCACACATTCAAGCACAATTTTCTCCTCTATCCGTAATGTTAGCAAACTAAATTTCGTGCTAATTTACCAAACAGATTTACAATAAACACATCTTACCCATCCCAAGAAATAGTAAAATAGAAGAGATCTGGTAAAAAACAAAACACACACAAGAAAACCAAACCAACCAAACAAAAACCTGCATCAAACTACAACAACAGCCCACTACAAACAAAGTCTAACCACTGTCTTCTCCTCCCATGGCATTTGATCAGATGTAGGATGTTCTACACCCATGTGCTGAGCTACCAGTGCAGTCTCTCGTGAGTGCTCACATAGCAGCATTAAATCCGGTCTCCATACTGCTGAATGAAGACTTATTTGCACAAAGTAGACCAGGAACTAAATAAGAACAAGGGTAGGCTTTTCCTTATGCCATTCAGTCATGCAATCGGCTTCATACTTGTCTTTAAAGTCTTGCCAAATCTGCCATCTCTTAACATTACAAAGCATCAGCCTTTCTTGCCATGGCTTTTTGCTG
This sequence comes from Pampusana beccarii, assembly GCA_013399365.1. Lineage (NCBI taxonomy): Eukaryota > Metazoa > Chordata > Aves > Columbiformes > Columbidae > Pampusana > Pampusana beccarii. The sequence goes on along the minus strand of VWYH01000879.1, from coordinate 292,975 downwards.
CATATTTGGTGGCCAGCACTCATTCTCATTGATAAGAAATGGGCCTAAAGAGACATCAAGTTATTTGGAGGAATCTTCCCTTCCTTGCACCAGTCCAAAATCAAGAAATAACTTCACCTTTGGGCTGACAGCTGCAGTAGATACTAATCAATACAGATTACAGCTTATCAGTGCAAAATTAATGAAATGTGAACTATTTCTTCCGCATTGCACCACAGTAGATCAAACACAGTGAGGAAACATGCTACCTTATTGGCTTTTAAATAGTAGAAAGTAACAGTATTACATGACCCTGTTAATGCCAGTATTACATGAGACATAAACAGCTGTAAGGAGCAGTTTGTTTCAAAGGTATTGTCAAGACAACAGCAACAAAGAAGTACCTAATCTTGGGGGAAAAAAAAGTGTATTTAATGCCAGCTGAATATCTTCTTTACATAACTGGGCTACATGTTTTCAAAGAAAATTTAGAGCACTGAAAGGTTAAAACTTTGTACAGTGCCTAGCACAAAGCAAATTACAGATACAGGTGAGGATTTATACACTCTTCAGTTTGAATTGCTGAAAAGAAGTATTTGATCTCCTGAAGTTAAGAACATTTAGTATAGCTTAAATAATATTGAGAAGAGAGAAGAGTTATAAGAATAGTCTTGTGCTAGACATTTAGTAGAGAACATGCAAATAATTTCTGTCTAATAATTGCAATACTATTATGTTTATCACTTCAACACAAATAGCATAGGTTCACCCACACTTTGTAGCTAAAAGTTTATTAAATCAATAGATTAATAGAATCTGACTTCACCATTTAAAAATAACCTAATTATTCTTCATATGAATGCTGATCTCCAGCAACACCATTTCTATTATTAATTTCTGCTATTTTTATAATACAAAAGTATGTTAAATTATTATTGGAAACATTACATTTACTTTCAAGTATTGGGGTGGGGGTTGTGCTTTGTTTTTAACTAAACATAAAAGATATAACATACCCTTTGTGGTTAAAACCTTACAGATTTTCCAACATGAGCAGTAGTGATGTACGCAGTAAATAACGGAGAAGAAAACCAAAACCGGTGGGGCCTGATCTACCATAAGGCAAGAACTGGATGCAGTGTCAGATCTCTGCAGTGAGCACAATGGGGTTTCCAGAAATCCCCCCCCAGCAAAACTGGTCTGAAGCCCCATCTAGATAGGTTTGATTCTTCGTGATGCCTGTTTTTCCCTATTTATTCTTCTAACAACAAAAACATGAGAACACACGAGGTCCATACTAGAAGGACCTAGAGATGAAGAGACTTGAATACCTTAAAATCAGTAAGTGAAACCACTAGTTATTGCCCGAGGCTCTCCCCGGCTGGATCCTGTAGGATTTACATCATTTGGGGAAAGAGACAGAGGCTCACCAACCTGTTCAACAGTGGTCACTGCCTCTAAAGTGAGCTGCTGGGTTTAAGGCAAATGCAACACAACTGTAAATATTCCTCGGTTTGAAGTGGAACAGCGATGCTGGAAAATTCTGTTACTGCCCATTTTCTCATCTACTGCAGCCCCACAGAAACATGCATGTGAAACACAAAAGCAAGAGATTAAACCTGAATTCCTCCATTTAGATCTGTACCTACTTGCTTGGATATTGCCACCTTCTACACAAAGAGAATATGTAACTTTCATTTGGAACTAGGAAAGCAGAAATGTGGTTAAGCAGCATCATGCTGATACTTGGTTCCAGAAATTCAAGCTCACCTCTGGTGGGTTTACATAAGGTGATAATTAGTAAAACCAGCTGTAAGTTCCTGTTCTCGGAGGCACGCTGGCTGACATGGTAGGATAATGCTCTGTAATGCACGGGATAGAGAGCCAAGACCTGCTAAAAGAAATTATCTATCTTAATAGCTATGGAAGTTGTGATCAAACGCCTGATTTTTGCACCCTCCTCCAAAATTGTTTAGGTCATCTAACAGTACTGGACGACTGAAATAGGTTATGTTTTCCATTATTCCAACTTCACTTACAATATACGTTTTTTAAAAAAAAACATGTTATCAGGAAATGAAAAGATGAAGGGGACTGTATTGTATAAAACCTGAAAACAAAAATCTTTTAATCATTACCCAAGCAGGTGAATTTTACTGTCAGGAAGATGAAAATCCTAATAACTATAGTTTTTTTTACCATCCACTAGTAACTTATATTCTACTATAATATTTTTAATTCCTGAAGTAATAATTTATACATCCTGACTACTCAGAAGTGCTAAATGTAGCAATGCACATATTTATATACATATATATATAATACCATAATTTTTAACCCTAAGAGTGCACTGAGTTTCAAAAGAAATGCCTAGTTATTTTTAACTTTACAAAAAAGATGGAAAAAAATGTAATATGTTTGGTATTAACAGCAGCATTGGCCATTTAGAATTAAAAAGTTTACTAAGTACCACCAGAAAGAGTGCCAAAAAGAACCCTACTTGTAATACTCTTCAGAAACAAGAAAAAAGTCTTCCTAAACTATACAGGCTAAGGATCCATTGAGTGAAGAACAGCGTTAATTAATATTTACAATTTTGGATTATTTTTACCAACCTGAACAATGGTGAGATTCAATTCTCTCCTCCCTTGACATCTCAAATTTATGCTGGCCACATTCTGGCATAACCTTTAAGCTGTTGAACAAACATGTCCTAAAATAAATCCTGAGAGATGTCTATTCAGGAAAGAATAATCTTTCTTTTATCAAAAGATGGCTACAATAGGCTTGGAGGAAAGGGTGTCTCTTATTGCTGCCTATTCCTCTCTTCTCCCACAATTATTCTTGAGTTATAAACCTGAATCCTAACTAACGTGCTCAACTCAAAAGTTAGCAGATCTGAAGCAGGACCTTACCTCCCCCTCAGCACTGCCTGTCATTTTCCCACATCACTAAATCTTCACTTCCTTCTACATTGAGAATGATCAACATCAGGAGGATTAAAAAAAAAAAAAAAAAAGAGAGAGACACAAAGACCATTAACTTCAAGATTAAAGCCCAGAAGCAACAGTTTGCTTACTGGTCTATCAAGCCCAGAGTTCCCTTTCATGCCCTTGCTAGTAATTTATCTCTCTTATCCCCACTACTTACTTTGTCACCTTTCAAAAACTGCCTTGTTTCTCAATTTTTACCCAGGCATACCCTACCCTTGCTTTTCCAGCCCTTTGAAAACATACAGTCAGGTATACAGTGAACTACGCAGAGCTTGAAGGAGTCCCTAACTTCTCGGCTTGCATTGGCAGAGTCCTTCTGCAATACATTGTGAATAACCAGTAGATCAGCACCTCTATTATGGAGAAGAAAAGAAGAAAGAAAAAAAAAAGAAAAAAAAGTAAAAAACCACAAACAAAACAACAACAAAAAAAAAAAAAAAAAAAACAAAAACCAAAAAAAAAAAAACACAAAAAAAAAAAAAACAAAAATACACACAAAAAAACACAAACACAAAAAAACAAACACAAAAGGACAAAATTATTTGAAGAAAAAAGGTACTTTCAATGCTAATGACAGTCATCTATTTTCCATAGGGAACCAAGACAACTTCCCATATTGACAATGGGTATAGCCCTGTTTCTCTGAAGAGAAATTCAGAGCAGAACCACCACTTAGGTGCTATACATCATCCTCCACGGAAACCTTTCTCGCTCGTTGAACATAAAACGTCTAGACAGATTATTTCAGGAGACTAGCTTAAAATGAGGCAGAAAGAATACCACCCACAGGGAATTTGTAAAAATTACTAAAGATAAGAGTTGGAGGAAAAAAAAAANAAAAAAAAAAAAAAAAGCTTAGAAAACTCCGAATTCAATTCTGATTTCAACAGAACATTCAAAATTAATTAATTTTGGATTTACTCTCCTTATAGAATAGGAAAAAATATGCATTTCGGTCACACACTTTAAAGACTGATTTTTCTTCCATATATAGACTGGCAATCAGAGGGATAAAACACTTAAATAAGAAGTGGCTAGTAGAAATTTTTTATCTTGGAAGTTGACAGAAAAGTTTAATATCCACTTCTCACTAGAAAGAAAAACTCTCAAGAGATTAGATGAACAATAGCAAAAATAACGTGCTTGAATCTCCACAGAATTATATCCTGCTTTAAAATACATATGCAATGAGGATTATCATTATTACCATTATTATTGGATAAAAAGAGTGATGATAATATAAGCAATGGTATTCCCTCTGTGAGTAATAAGGGAAAAATATATGTTCTCTATGTGTATTACTGAGGGAGGGGAAAAAAAAACCCCTGAAAATTGTTAAGGAAAGAATTGCATATAGTTTGATTTATACCTGCTCTTCTTTTTATGGGTAGCCTGGGGAGTCTCACGATGATATGTAGTGAGTCAGGGTGAAATGTGTATAAATAAATGCACTGCCAATTTGTGAAGGCTCTTTAAAGCATCTTTTTTATACACTCCATACCAAATTACATTTTCTGGGGGAGAAATAGGAGACATCAAGAAAAGAGAGTAGACATAGTAAGAAAAATCTTCACTTTTATTCCATTTCTTTTCTTGCCTTTGCTTTTTCCTTTTCCTTTTTTAGAAGGAAAACTGTTGTCCAATATTTCATCCTGATGCAATAATAACCAGGTGGACAAAGTTCAAGACGAAAACCTGTGATAGATCTGTGTATACCAACAAGCGGCATGAAGAAACAAGGGGCAGCACGCCTTCTCCCTAGAGCTGGGGAACTCCATCGGATAAACATAGCGTTAATTTTACTGGCAAAGGACTCCAACACCTTTTTCTCTTCTTCTTTACCCTCTCCTTAGCCCCTCCAATTTGTGAATCACTTTGTTTTCCTACAATATTTGGTATGAGACTTCAAGCCATTTCTTCACTAGCCAAGGAAAATACATAATATTCGAAACAATGTTATTTTTTTATGGTAATGGGAAAAAAAAACCCAAACACAATAGCAACAAAAAACCAAAAACAAAACACAAAAAACACACAACCCCCCCCACTAAGACCAAAAAAACCACCATACACCACACACCCACCTGACGTCCCCAAACGTAAATTCCTACCCCAGAAAGAGAATGATCCTGAGTATTTTCTATATCTTCAAGTGACCTTAATTACAAAGCACAGCAGAACCGCAAGTTTCCTAGGTTATGGTAAATTTTTGTTAAACCGTAGTTAGCTAAGGTAACCAATCCAATGTTTTTTTACCAAGACAAATTAGTAATATCACTAATAAATATAAAGAAATATTCATCTACCCTTATTTATAATTTTATATCTTCCCCTCCCCCAGTCTTCGCTCACTAAAAGATAAGAAAATGTCTAGATCTTACACCACCATCCTGAGTTGTGTTGTAGTTCGGTCCCCAGAAAAAATAAAACAACAATCCCTTCTCCTTTACAGCCTTGAGATTAAAAATGTGTTCTTTATATTTATTTTTTTTACTCTCAGATTTGCTTTCCAAATGTGTTCCTTCCAATCATGAAAAAAAAATTTCAGTTATTTACAAGACTCAAAGTATAGTGATTTTAAGAACCAAAAGCAACGTAGTGAAATTTGAAATAAAATGAGAAAAAGCTGTCTCATGCAGGAATGTGTGTGTATATATGTGTAACAGCATCCTTCTGCTATATGAAATGTTACATGACTAGTAATTCTCAGTTCGTGATGGAAAATATTACTAAATCAGTTACGATATTCAATAACTGGTAGGTAAGAGCACAGTGTCACAAATTCCTAGGAGTCCGGTACCTCCTTTATTAGAAATTAGTTCCAAATTACCAATTTTACAGATTTATGACTCTAGGGCATCACTACCAAAACTCCAGCCTTCACTCGGTACCTGGTGAAGCTCAAAATGTGTTAATGCAAGCTAATATTCTACCATGACTTTGTTGCAATTATTGCTATTCACTGGAGATAACACACCTGAAATACTTGCTACTTCTGGCTGAATCTACTTGAGTTCAGCTTAAAAAGTTGCCTGACAAGATAATCTAAGTCAACTGTATTTTTATGAATCAGCGAGTTGCCCATCTGTCAGAAAACTTCTTTATCTAAGGCAATTAAAACAAGTCACTTTCTTAGTTGGTTAAGTACCTGCTCTGCAGTACATTTACTAGGGACATTATTGATTTTAATTGATAAGAGTCACTAACACCTCATCACCATCCAAAGGTAAAAAGCAACTTCCTCTATGAAAATAAATACCCTTGGTTGAGCTCGTTGTTTATCTCTTGATAAATGTCTCTGCTGTCCTTCTGTATTTATCACCCAAGGAAGAGGAGACCATTGTCTGCAATAGCATTCGATTCCCCTGACATTATTATCACTTGCACCTCCCTCTGTCTGACACCTCTTGGCCCTTTCATCACCTCCATGTTTGGAGTAGTATCTATCAAAGGAAGTTGGAAATTACCAGTGTCTCAATTTTGCTTTTCATCTGATTCATGAAGCACTTCTCATAATGTGAAACGCAGTTCATGAATTGCTGGAGAGCCAGCAAGAGAATAGTAGCGCATCTATTTCCATATAAATGGCCTCATTACTATGCAGACTTGGGATAATTTATCAGAAGGGATTCTCGTCTGAAAACAGGGGTCCTGCTGGCGATGTCCTCCTGTTTATACACACAGAAATACAATTTCAAAACTATTTAAGAAATATAACTTGAAAATCGGTGAGGTACACCTCACTTCGACCCACAACAAAAGCATTGATTATGCGTGGAGTTCTGGCAGACAACCAGGGGCATTTTAATAGTAGCATGCAGGTTTTTTCATGACTTTGTAAAGCAGTGGAACAGCACTATCAAAAAAGACATAAAAAGTAGTTTTAAGAAGGTGTAAATATCATAACAAAACACATTTAAATTGCACAGAGATAAGACATAAAAGATACTCAAAATAAAGATTATTTTGATAATTACTTTTAAATTCAACATATTTACAGGCAAAAAGCCATTAGTCACCATCTCCTTTCATCTACAGGGCTCTGTCTGCCTATTAATTTTTGCTGGGTTTGTATTTCATCACCTGTTATTTAGTTATTTTATACAGAGATCACACAGATGACTCAGTTTAAGTTTCCTTTAGATTTAAAAAAAAAAAAAAAAAAATGATATATTCTCCCAAAAAGTTTCTGGTTTACAACCTCTATCTTACAACAAAACTACACCGCAAATATTGAAGAAACGGATTTGTGCAAGATTGTTTTGCAATTTTTCTGTCCTAGTCAAACAACTAAATTGCTCTCAGTATTGGCTGCTATGAGTTATTTCCTGCACTTTAATTTCATAGGTGAAATATTCCAAGTTGGTTTCCTAGTAAAGATACACCAAAAATGAAGAAACTTTCTGAAATAGTTCTAAAAGAGAAATATTTTTTAAAAGTGATCTTTTATAGATATATCCAACTTGGTCTCTTACAGGGAACGACGAAGGTCCTTCCCAAAGTTTTACCCAGCAAACAGAGAAAAATCTTCATTTCAGAAGAAAACAAAGTTATAGAATGTGAAAGAAAGATTCATTTCTTTTTAGCTTACTTATTTGAGTACAACTCTCTAATTTTCAGTGCTGTGAGGACGCAGTATGACCAAGCTGCTCCTGTTTACCTGCTTCGCTCCATGCACACAATACTTAATTTTGAGTTCAGTTGTAACTTGAATGATTATTTAAGCAGGTGGAGAAAATGCAAGTGGTATGTGGGATGAACAAAAGATTCAGAGTGCATGTAGCAGGAGAGCAGCCGTGGCACGAAAGGGAAGAACACAGACCCCTTTCTTTGTTAACAGCTAGAGTAACATCACCAGCCCTTCCTTGGACGTTTCACGCTGCCACCACCTTTGGGCTGTCGTTGTCAGAAGCCCCAGTTCTGCAGGGGACCAGCCCCACTCCATCAGGCTGAAACTTGCTCACAAGCACCATATTAAAACACTGACTTAATACCAGTTGTTTTCTCTGTAAATTTTGGCTTTTCATATTAAACAAGTTTAATGCCTGTTAAAAATGGCTGTCTCCAATGCCTGTGCTGAATAAATTAACAGAATTATTCAGTTACAAATAACTTATTCTACCAGCTAGAAGAGTAAAATTCATTACGAATGTCCCTGCTCACAGTATAAGTTCTTGAAAGGGAACAGAAAAGGTAAGTACAGTTTCATTTCAAAATATGGGAGCAGATTTTTTTCTATGATTCTGCTATTGAATATACTTACATCCTATATTCTGTTTTCCATTCTTATTTCTCCCTCACTGATAGCTTCTCAAATGGCAATTTCCATTTCCAACATTTTTACAGCAAAGTTTATTTATTAATTATAAATTAAATTTACCACCCTAAAATTTTTATATATATATATATACACATATATATAATCCTTCATCATCTGGGAAGATCCATTGAAACAGACCAAATTTCATCTCTCACATTAGCTGCAACATGTTGCCAAATGACAGACTTTGAGCAAAGAATGTATTTTAAGGAGATATAAGATAAGAAGCCTTTGTTTCAAAACTGTTTTCCTCAGTACTACTAAAAAGCAGCAAACTCTAGACTAAGTTTGTAGACAAGATCCATTTTCTAAATATAACAAACCGAAGATACCATATAATTGAAAAAGAAAATGGCAAGGCTGTTTGGAAAGCTGGATTTCTCTGAAAATACGTCTCTTTTATAAGATAGTTGCACACAGAAGCCGATAGGAGACTCTTTCTACAGAAGTTAGGCATGGGCAGGAATGACAGGGAGAAAGAATTATTAAAAACATAAATCCCCAAAACATGAAGTTTAGAATAACAAGATATTTCCAACTTTAGCCACCAAATTGCTATGGTAGCATGACACTTCACGCTGCCACCTCATGATGACAGTGGTGTCACCTTACCAAAACAGTCACCCAGACAACAAAATCTAGAGTAGTGGTCACGTCCAGTCAATGGCAGCATTGAGAAGCAACTGGGAATCCTGATCTCAGGCTCATGTCCTAGGCACACATTTTTCCTTTTTTCTCAGCTCTTCAAAACCTTTGATACTCACTGTGTTTGCACTCATTCTAAACTTCAGCTACTAAAGGTATCCTTACAAAAGTATGCAGGATCAACAAACTGGGACATTTAGGGGGGGGACAGCAGTAGGGACGGTACTTGTGCATGTGGCTTGGACCACTGACAGCCTGGAATAGTTCCAACATTAAAACAAAACAAAAATCCCACCAAAATTAAGCTAACAATTTTTCAAAGATAAAATGTAAATTCAGCAGGTCATGATTCTACTAGTAAATTCAGCTTAATTGCAAACAATACATGCCTGTGACTGCAAGCAGCATTGCTCGCTGAAGGAGCATCGAAATATCAAGATAACTTTTACTCTGAGATGTTGGGAAACGGAAGCCTATACAATTTATAAACGCTCCCAATAGCTGAGTCTGCAGAACTGTTATAGCTGAGCACATACTATCAAGAAATGAAAGAAAATGGATTGTATTTATGAGACACAGCAGTCTCCACATACTTATCTTGAAACTACTTGTTCGTGGCCTAGAAGCCTTTGTAAATGTTGTGATAAAGTAAGTGCCAGAATAGGGAGCAGTCATCCATGTGATAGGAAAATTCACTAGCGTGGCAGGGGAATATATATGAATGCTGGCATTTGTTTGTTTCTTCATATTTTTTATAGCAGAAAGACTTATTATATCGGATGCTCTGAAACACTTCTAAAATACACAGGATTTTACAAAATATCTCTCTAATTAGGAGGAAGAAATGTTCTGCTTTCTTTTAAGAACGATTACAGGAAATTGGTCGTGGCAATTTAATATCCTGTGTTACGTGGCTTCATCTCTTCCCATTCTCTACTAACCTGCTTGAAAAGGTTGCTGTTGATTTATGCTTTTGTTTGTGAATTACACTGTACAGTATCAGAAGCAATAAGAGCTGGAAAATTGCTTCTTGCAGTCAATGACCTCCTTGTAGTTTACTTCCTTATTTTATCATAATGGAGACATTTTCACATGAAGGAGATTTCCCTACCAACAAGAAGGCTCTGATCCTTGACCCTAATGACAATGCTTTTCTACCTGCTCAAAGTGTTACCAGCATTTTAGTGACAGCCAACTTTGAGCACAGATTTAAATAGGGTTTGTTATTCAGTGATAAAAGTGCAGTCTACTGAAATAACTACTGCTGTTAAGAAAACAATGGTTTATTCCTTGAGATTACAATACCTCTCATATAAGCTTTCATTTCTCTGCACTGGCTAATTCATCTTCTAAACAGGACCAGTACTGCTTATCATCACCACTGTTAAGGCTATTTATTTGTACCTTAGAATGAAAAGAAGTCTCTAATAAAGGCCCAAGGACTACCAAAATCAGTAGGAGGCTTTTCCTCAGCTCCAGCAGGATCTGATCAATTTCTGTATGCACAGAGTAATTACATTTTTCACATGAGGTACAGAGGGCCTTCTCCTGTCACCAACGCTCATGTAAATGAGGATTAACACCATTGCAGCTGAGCTAATGGAATTACGTTGCTGTATGTGACAACTAAATCAGGCACTCAGCAGGGGCACTTTGTGGGTAAAGGCTGAAAGTTGGTCTGTGAAAAGAAGACATGCAGACGCCTAAAATCACTATTTCTGTGAGCCTGAGCTCTTGTCACTAATGACAGAGCCCTGGAATGCGCACTGAGATGTGGTCAGTTCACGGAGATCAATTCGGGCATCCTGAATGTGGCTCAGTCATTTAGCATTATTGATTGTTCACCAATATGGCATTTTTAGAAAACAGCAAGAACCTATTACAGACGTAAGTTTCCTTTCCTAAGCCCAGTTCAGAATTCCCTCCTTCCTAAGGAAACAGAACTTACAAATTCCCATTATCCATCGTTCTCTGCCTGTAGTGCTCCAAACAACAAACTTCCCATTCCTGATGAGGAGTCAAGGTCAACCTTATTTGACACTGGGCTAGAAGTACCAAAGATGTTAAGCTCCCAAGTTTGTCAGAAAAGGTGGCATGAAACAACCAAAGAGAGAGACAGATTAATTCTCTCACTGAAGATGTGTTTATGGAGCAGATTCAACCATTATTAGATTGCACATGACAGATGGCACTGGAGAAAATCAAGCATCATACGTTCTGCCACTCACAGAAATACTCATTAAATAGGATGCAGAATAGTTGCTAATGAAGATAACACATAAGAGTATTATTCTGCTCTAAGGCTTGATTTGACTCAGAGGAAGCACTTCCATCTATCCCAGGCTGCTATTTGTTTTTACGGAATTTCTTTGATGATTTTTTCCTTTAGCACATTTTGTTCTGTTACCTTGATGATATGGCAGTAAACAGTGGAATGAGATTTCTCCTAGGTTTCTTGACAAATTTCATTCCCTAAAAAAAAGGCTGAGGTTGAAAAGTCAGCTTTCTTTATCTTCCTTACTGTGCCGCCACAACTAGAGCCTCCCTCTGTTGACGAGCTCTTGCCTGTCTCATCTTGTTAGGTGTTGCAGTCTTTACGCTAAACGTTTTTATATGCAGATTTTTGATGTCTCCTTAATTTAAATACCTATTGTCTTCCTGTAAATTTAATGACCTATTATTCAGTCATGTTCATGCTTGTTTTATTCAAATTTTTATACCTTGGTTTACATAGAATCTCAGGTAGCACAGAAAGAGAAACTACAGTAAAAGCAAATGCTCAAGTTTGGTTTATTTTTTAATTACTATTAAAATAATAAGTATGAAATTGGTGTCTATGAAAGTAAAAAAGAATGTCGAAAGTTCCGCTCTCCTCCTGGTCCCAACCTAGGCCACCAGATGAATATGATTAAAGTGTATCAATTACTGTATGGAATCAGATATTTATGCATAGGACTGATGAGTTTACTCTCTGGTTATGGCTCTTCAGTTCAGTTACTAGCTAACCTCTGTAAGTCTAAAGGCACTGAAAAACAGCAGTGACCCAGTTAAAGCCCAATTTCAGAAAAAAAACATTCAGAAAGTTTCAATAGAAGGGAAGAAAAAGAATTGTATCACAAAGTAATTTAGATCCTGGATATTCAGAAAATGTCTCAAGACGTGCAGGGTGTAATTCTTAGAATTGAAATAAGAGTAGAAATCAGGTCCCCCACTCCAAAAGCACATGGCCACCATGGACTACCTGTGACTCAATGAGATGGGGATCCCTCACAGAGGTGACGTGCTTTGAATCGAGCTCTTTCATCAAGTGTGGCCTGCAGTTCTACATCCCACCTGGACTGGGGCTTTCAGAGAGATGTGAAGATACAGGAAAGAGTAACTCCAGATCCCTGTATTACAGTGAAATAGTAAAGTGCCTGTGCAATTGGAAAAATAACTGAAGCTTTCCTTTAACATGAAATATATTTCTTCTGACTTACACGGTTACCTCCTACCCAGTCTCCTTTCAGACATCAAGGGTTCCTGTTGGACCCAGACACAGATTATTGTTCTCTCAGGGCCGACACTCCAAATGAGAAGAGAACTTCAGGGAAATCAAAGACACACTAAAAAGCATAACAGTTTTCTGAATCTTGTGTCCCTTTTCCACTTTAATCAAGAATTTTCTGAGAAGTTACCACGCCACTGTAGACAAGAATGGAGGGACCCAAAAGACCGCAAAACTGAAGCTGCAGGGAACGTACAATCACAATAGACTGAAAAGCACTAGCACACCAGTTCTGCTGGACTATTTTTACAATTATTAAGTTTCCTGTTATAAACCAGAGGAAATCACGTTTATGCTATCAATGATGTAATCAAATGCAGTGGACAATTGCAACATATTGAAGTAGAACTAATTTCAGAACTTATTGCTAATTACCATCTAGAAGCTTTATCATTCGGCATAACTTGAAGAAATTCATTGCATTTATCACAGGGCAGAGGTGACACAGGTTTAAATCGGGGCTGTATCCATGGCAATAACCAGAAATTAAGTCAGTCTTCAAATTGTTTCTGAAACAATAATACTTCTTTCTTATCTTTCTTTCATCACCTAGCAGCTGTTTTTACAGACACTTCTATTTTATAAACACATTAATATTTCTTACTTGCTCTTATTATTTTTTCTCTATACTCCCGTAAACTCTTTAATACTCCAGCAATAAAGAATATTTCATTTGCAGTCTTTCTCTGAGCAGAATAAATCCATTCTTGAAACTTCTTATTTGAAGCAACTACTGATTATGTACATCTCAAAGAACCATCTACTGACATTCTCCTGTAGTGCATAGCTGTCCAAGTCAATTAAGCATCATCACATGATCTTGAAATTGATATGATCTTAAAATTTTTCTGCCACTAAAGGGGATAGCAAGATTTTTGTTGTTAAGTTTCTATCACTGCTCTTTGTGTCTTTATTGAGCTAAATACTGGGACAGAAGCATTTTAAATTCTCATCATAAACCTTTTTATTCTATGCAGGCAGTCTGTTTTTCAAGGAAAGGAAATGCACATTTCTGTGAGATATTACAGCCAGCCAGCCAAGCTCCTACAGTACAAAATATTAGGACATTCACAACATTTTGTGAAATATGGCATACATTTCTGTTTCTCATAAACAGACTTTAATTCGGCTGCCTCTCTACCAATGGACAGTAGGTGTCTGGGCCTTCAGGAAAAACAAGAAAAACGCAATCTGGAGAGGTTTTAAATGTAACTTGTTTCAGTTCTGTTGAAAGCAGCCTGGAAGGAAGGAAGCTGAACAGCATTCAAGAAGACTGTCTACTTTTAGAATTTTTTTTGCTGAACACAGGAGACAAGGAAACTCCGCTCTTGCTGGAAGCAGACAGAAACCAGGATTTTTCCCCTGCAGCAGACCTTCCTATGGAGATACGTATTCATCTGACAGGTTTTGACAAACTGTTGGGAACCCTGTGGCTGTCTAGGAAAGGTCATCTCCTACAAGCACGACTGCCACACAGCTTTCTACTGTGTGCTGCTGCTGCTGGGAGGGATCACAATCCCAACTTCCATTGCACACCACAGGTGTAACCTCAGCATCCCTTCAGCATATTACATTCGCCATCCAGGGAATGGTGAAACAAAGACATACACCTTTTCTTCACAAATTACAATAATTACATTAATTTAATTAATGACACGTTAATGTTCTGTCAGTGATTCATCAACCAATTCTGATAATACTTGCTTCATTTGTAACATCTTTTTTTTGCCAGTATTGTCCCTTTAATTGTTCTCTACTGAGAGGGGGATTTCCTGCCCCACAGGCTGAATTCCACTTAATAATATAGAGTTTGCTGCTGCTTGGGTCACATGCAATCAGGAGCAGATGGAACATGTTGTGTCCTGGCTTCCCACCAATACAAATTTAGGTCTCACATCTGCCATCTCCTCTTCATCTCTGACAATATCTGCTTCAAACCTCCTCCCTGCCTTCTCCACCCCAATGTCTGAGTCTTCTTTCCTATTCCTAAAATGACAGAATAATGGGAACTGCCACAGCAAACTATAAAGATGTCTTGCCAGCTTTGTGCCAAGAAGAAGATTCTCCAGTTTTCCCTGCTGCTTCAAAGGCATAAAGAGGTCACAGAATATCAAAAATTTGGGCTGTCCAGGGCTGCTGGGCAACAGGAAGTTGGAAAGTTGCATTGAATTTACTGAAATGGGGATACTTTATGGCATCAAATAAACTTCTGCACATAAGAAAGTATTCAGAACCTCAGCTTAGCTCTCCCAGTCTACATTTTCTTCTCAAGGCAACAAAAAGCAATGAGTTCCTCTAGGAAAGGGTTCAGTCAGGTTTCAGGTGAAGCTACTTGGATGGCTCTTAGTTTTAGCTTATTCCATGAGAAAGAAAATGCAAGGAGAGCAGTTTTTTCAAAGTCAGACGCTGAGAATAACCTCTCCCACCTCAGAACCACAGCATGATGAAAGCTGTGTTCCAAAACACCTTTGGAAACTGTGTCTTTAATTTCAGTATTATCTAATACAATTTTACAAGTCTATATGACTGTCACTGAAGGATGCGATTCTTCTTGGATTTTTCTAGGTCTTCTGAAGTTCTACTGTTGTAGACATCTTAAGCCCAATATTGCCAGTAACTGTTATTCATATGCAAATCTATGCAAATGCCAGTTTATGGATTGTGCACTGTGTATGCTGTGATAGGCTGGATGTGGCAGAGCCTGACTGGCATCCAGACTGATCAATAAGAGTTTTCCATCCCATTAGCATCATACTTCATATTTAAGGAGAGTCAAGATCTTCTGGTTGATCTCTCTCTTGGGCATCCCCGCTCTTGCTTGCTCTGGGGCACTTTCTATTGAACTAGGGGAGTTTTGGTGTGGGACATTTAGTTCGGCTTTTTGCCATTTTGTAGAGGCCTCTGAGCCTTTCTGCCCCTTGAGTATTTTTATTCCTATTTTATGTATACATTTACTAGTAGTGTATTAGTATTTGTTATTTTATTAAATTGTGTTTATCTCAATCCAAGTTTCTCCCTTCTCTTTTGATTCTCTCCCTGATTTGGGGGCAATGCAGGATGGGGCGAGTGAACGGCTGTTGTAGTTGTATTGCTAGCTCGGGTTAAACCACGACAAAATGGTATAAAAATCATACAATTTTCCATTATCCTTACACAGGAAAGAAGAACACTGGCAATTACTGGCAATTGGCAATTATTAAAATGATATTAGTAATACTGAATGAAAGCAGTACTAAAGATCATTTGTATCTTTAGAGATTAATAGGACTTCTTGATGCACATCTAGGTTTCTGCCATCATAGCCTAATTACCAAAACTTCATTTTATTAATGAACAGCACAGAAATGTTAAAAAAAAGAAACATTTTTATTTCACTTGGAGTCCTAAATCACTGAAGGCTAGAAAAGATAAACAGCTAGGAGACTTTTTATGAGGCCTCCTATACCTTTAAAAAACTATATTCTTATTACATACTGGATCTTTGAGCTGTTTTGTATTTACAGAAATTTGTTCTTCCTGAGAACATAAAGCTCGCCTTTTTCGAGGAGGAGAAAACCTGCCATGGCTAAAAGAAATAATGCATGTGATGAGTTTAGCTGAGTGGCATAGGTGTCTCTAACCTGTGTTTCCAGTTATGCAGGTATGATGTGATGCCACTATTGTAACCACCATCTCATGAGAATTACCCTGGTAGACCAATCCTACAAGCAACTCTGAGAAGACAGACATACTTCTGCTGCCAAAACTCTGTTCAGAGACTCTTTCCACCTGTATGGGAAATGTGTCTACCTGATTGCCCAGGAAACAAGGAAGGGAATTTTCTCCTGGGACCACAGTAGCTAGATGTTAAAATTCATCAGGCTATGACTTACAAGGCAACAAGCTGTCTCCAGTAAAATGCTCCTTCTTGCAAGCAGAAAATTATTTAACTAATGAGCTTCAGTCCCAGTTCCCAAATCTGCCTCCTTCCCAAAGGGGTAACGTGCCAGTGCACAGTGGAATTAAATCAGTACAAATACAGGGTGTCATAATCATAAGCATTATCCAAAATTATAAAGATAAGTCTCAAAGGACTCTTTTCACCAACAGAACATGCATTCCCATAGGTTTTCTTGAGATCCCCAGCCTAGAGATAAGCTTCCAGGTCAACAATGTCACACTGAGCTCTTGAGAAAAAACAAAGTACAACTACATTAAACTAGAAACCATCATGAAAACCATGTGCAATGAGGAGGAAAAGAGAATTCAGAATGATAAACAGTCATATTCCTGCTGAAATTCACCATTACTGCTGAGGCACTTTCTAAATGCCACATCCAAGTTGGAATCCAAGATACGAACTCCACGGGCCTGACGCTTTTTTCCAAACATGCTTGAAAATATTTTAAAGCAGTTTATCTTTTGTCCACGTAGAGATACTCATGTCTCATGTCTAACATAAAATGTTTTAAATACGAAAGATTTCTTTGAATATCTCTCTAAGCGGTTTAGGTAATTGCTTCAAACAGCATTCCCTGCTTGACAATTGCACCACAAACCTCCCCACCCACTCCATAGCAGCCTACAAGTTTTGATTTAAAGCAATTAAAAATAAGTGGCATCTTGTCTTACTCATCACCATTTTGCTCCCAAAAAAAGGTTATATAATATAATATCATAAAGTGACGCAATTACACGTAATATTACAACGTGAACCCAGTCTTCAAGAAAACCAGTATGAATCCAATATGCTGAAAATGAGCTTTTAGATATTTTCTTTGCTACTCATAAATCCCTTACAAACAGTCCTTTGATTCTAAAGGTTCAGCTTGAGACAATGTTGTAGGTCCATGTGCCATAAAAAGCTTTTTAACATTTATTTTTTTAAAAAATAAGTATGGCAATCTTCCTATCTGTTGTGTGGGGACACAGTAAAAAATTTTAAAGTTTGCTGGAACAATGAACTGTGCTTACATTCAAATATAAATCTGAAAAATGGAAAGCTGTCCAAAGCTTGGATCAGTGCTCAGATTGAAAACTAATTGGTCTTTAATCCTCTGTCATTGCAGAAAACAGGAAAATTACAGATTGCAAATGACAGTGTTGCTAAACCCCAGGAGTGTGGAAGCTTCTCAAAAAGCCACTGAAGGGGGGTGTATTATGCCAGTTTTGTCATTAATTTGCCTATCCTAATTTGTTTTGAAGAACTTTCACATGATAAAAACAAGGCAGAATAAGGAAAACATTTTAAAGCAGAATATTTCTACTACAGGACACACCAGCTTTTGGGTTTCCAGATGACCTACCATATGCAGTTGATGAGCAAATGTAGTTACTTGTAATGAGAGGTACCAGGTTTTGTATACTATAAAACCTTAAAATGGAATAGAAGTATAGACAGACACCCTGACTATGAAATTCACCATTCTACAGAACACAGAATTGTGCCCAGTACTGAACCTAGAGGAAAAAAAAATAATCATTAATAATCATTCTAACATCATAGGAAAATACTGTGGTTTTTTTTAACTGGGTGGGAGATGATGTCTGTGCTATATAAAGCAGGTAAATTTTACAACAATTTTACCAAGACGACATGTTTATTGCTTGCTTTTGCAAACGCTATAGGGTGCTACATAAAAATCTTTACCAAAATTTAATTACACCTGCTACTTTACCCTAACTTCACATCCTTTTCATTTAAGCATGTTACGAGCAGTCCAAGAAGAGGTATGATTTGTTCTTGACAGTCCACCATATCTGCAGCTTATTCTCAGTTTCCACATATACACATATGGATAATTTAATTTTACAGCATCCTCTTTGCATTTTGTAATTAGGCCGCCTGCTTAATATTTCCTGAAATTCTCTATATTCCATCTGTCTTTGGAAATGATGCTTATTTTGGGTCTTCGCCCTTTCTCTGGGATTTTACCCAAATTTAAGTACAGACATTGCTTTACTTAGTTCTGAAATGCCCTAGAGTTAAATTCATCAGACTCTGTTTAGCTGAAAGCATTAATTGATGTAAGAGTTCTTTGACCTGTTCTTTATTCTGTTCTTGTCCCCTGTTGTGTTTTAATAATTGTATTAAAAATAATTAACCTTTTATAGTGAAACTGAAACAGAATAAGCAGTTAATATTCTGTATCATCTGCTGTTTGTTCACCTTTCTCATGAAGTCATTTTGCACTAGCTCAGAAGTAATTTATTTTAAAGCCTTCCTTAAATTAAATGGCCACATATTTTCATAGAGACAAAGTTTCTATTCTAAAGTGCAATGGAATCTTTTTCTAAAGGTTCAGGTCCAAAGATAACCACTTTATAATAAATTCCAGTAGCATTGTGTAGAACATGGAACCTTTGCTGCCGTTAAACCGTACAACACGAAATATAGTCAGTAAGATATGATTTATCAATTGCATGGCTTTTTCCACAGCCCAGACCTACATGGAAAAGACTGACACACAGCATCACATTAAGTCTGTATGTATGTCCAGCACATCTCAGTTAACACCAGCAAGCTGAGGGTCATGGATACAAGTTAAGGAGATAATTTTTAAGTAAAAATCATTTATTTCAGATAAAACACTGACAGTTATTTTTGTGTTACAGCTGCAGTTTTACCAATAGTGATGAATAATACTGCAGGCAAAAACTAGCTGTAAAAAAAAAAAAAACAAACCACACATTCAGCCACTGAATCACCTGTAAGCAATGCAGCAATCCTTTTATAGTGGTTTGTGCATGAAAACTAATTTTGCTGTTGATTAAGCAGGAATACTTCTCAATGGCTACTTTTCCATCTCTTAAAATAATGGAGTGTCAACTGCTAAAAACCGTAGTTGGATACCAGCTATTGCCTCCTGATAATCATCATGCATCTCTTTTATAGTGCCCTAGACAGATCCATAACATTACCAGCATCACTCTCAGAAGCAGACCTGGCTTTCTGTGTATTTATATTAAAAGTACTGAAATCTCAGACTTTGCTTGGACTCCGTGCCAGGGGGTACTACCTCCACTCACAGCTCCTCACTGACAACTCATTAATCTACCTTGGTTTTTACCACATATCACTGTAGTGAATATCCCAAGTTATATACTTTAATTTACTTCCCTTAGCGTAGTAGTTTGCATATATGACCACGTTCTCTGATATGACCCCAGACACACCTCTTAAATAAAGGAGACAGAATATTTCCTGACAAGTACCAGATAGGAAAAATGTATCATTATAAAAAGCCAATTATCAACACAAAGTGAATGCTTAGTTTTGACTGAAAAAAAGTCCTTATCTTTAAAATGTTTTCAGGAAGCAGCCCACACAATTAAGCTATTTCTCAGGCTTTCTTTTGCAGGGATCTGGTTTCCATCCAGGAGAAAACAAACAAACAAACAAACAAACAAACCAACCAACCAAAACAAACTATACGGATCCACTGATTTCAAGGTTCAAAATTATTTAATCAGGTGTTTTTCCTACTGAAGACTCAAAAAAATAATTGGTCAAAAGATATCACAAGACATTGTACATTGGCTGAAGAAATGATTAAACATCTTTCCTCTAGTCTTGCAAAGGATAAAGGGCTCAAAAGTTCTGCATTTTACTTCTGCTTCACCTCATAGCCGCAAAGTAAAACAGTGATTTTGACATAGCATTAGGACACACCTTTCTACCCCTCCCTTTTTTGACTTAATCTAAGGAGTGGAAACACAAATATTTCCTCTGTGACCAGAAAGAGGCAGAAAAGTCATGGTGAGAGGTTACTTCATATTCAGCAGTGAAATGTCCTTATCTCCATGGTACACAATCTTACCACAGGAATTAGTGTTTGTACGATACTGGTCCTAATCCACAGTCTGAAACGCATCAGAGCCATGGAAAGAAGTAATGAAACAACTTCTGAGACTACACAGTGGAGCCATCAGCCCTAAAGCAGATCAATGGTTTGAGCTGGAGGATAAATAAAACATGATATTGGTAACAGGTTAATTGTGTTTCAACTTGCTCATACCAGTGACAAAAATTTGATAAGACTGAGGATTTCAAGGGCTTCTTGGTGTGTGTGGGAGGTTGTTTTGTTTTCGTGTGTTTGGTGGTTTTGTTTTGTTGGGCTTTTTGTCACTGTTGTTTATTTGTTTTTATTGTTATGGCTAAACTAAAGGTCTAAGCTTAGACTATGACTCAATTAGGCTGAGAGATATATATGAAATAAGAATATAAACACAAGGAATTTAATCTCATGAAGTGTGATCCTAACTCTGCTAAAGTGACAACCCAGTGTGTCATTCTGCAAGTATAAGATCAACAGCAGGAGACTGTTCTGCTTTGCCAGTTTAATTTAATGGAAGTTTTTCAGTTTAAACCAGAACTTCTTTATACAATAACAGGGACTAGGATCTGACCTCAACAAAGCTGACTCTGTACCTCGGTGATCTTCAGTGCCTGACTGGAGACTTAGGGAAACATTTCTCATTTCAGCCTTAATTCCCCTCAGAGTTGTGGTGTGGGTTTTTTTGGTGTGTTGTTTTGGGTTGGTTTTTTTTGTTTGGTTTGGGGTTTTTTGCACAAAACTCTGCTTGCTACTTGAACTGTTCTTCCACCGTTTGCCTGTCACTTTTGCTGACTGGAATATCAGAGTTATATCTGTACGTGACTGTAGTTGCTTATATGCACATATTCACACCATCTCTCACATCTTCCCATTTACTGATTAAGTATGGGAAGGAAATAGCCCAAGGCACCCCTGGAGATTACGTGCCCAACTTCCACCGATTCCTAGAACCACCTCCACTCCCCGTTAAAAATTACCTGGCTAACATTTGCACATTTGAAAAACTTTGCCTACTAGCGCCAACAGTTTTGCTGAACCTCTGTGTTTTCAGCCCTAGTAATCATATGTGTCCCTATATAATCTTTACATGGTTTTTTTGTGGTTTTTGTTTGTTTGTTTGGTTTTTTTAGTAGACAGATGTGTGTCTGTCAGTGATACAACCATATGTATGCAGCTAGCTTTCCATAATTCAGTAAACATGAAAATCACTTTTCTTTCTCTTTCCCACATACAAATCCCTAATAAAATATGTTTTCCAATTAATGTTTTTAAGACACACTTGACTTTTTTCTCTACTTTTTAAATTAAATTACCTTCTAATTCAGTTTAAGTAGATGCCCAGGGTAAGATTTCATATTAGTTAAGAAGCTTCCTGGTAAAACTCATTGTAAAAGAAAAAAAAAAAAAAACCACAAACAACACAGCAAGTGTCCTATACTGCCATATTTCCTAGATAAGGGAAATAAGGCTAATTAAAATTCTACGTCATTTCAAAGGAAGAAAAGAGCCTTGTTATGATTCAGCTTACCTTATCTCTGTGTAAACAACTATAAAATGAAAATATTTATCCATTTATGCACAGAGCAATCACCATTTTTCTTTTATAAATAAATAGCTGTGGAAGTTGGCTTCCGCAATAGTCCCTGGCCTCAGTGTGAGCCACTATCTGCCCAGACCAGCAGATGAAGCCACAGGAGCATCAGAGATCTGGAGTTCACCTGCTGCCAAATTAAAAACAGCTTTCACAATATTCTTATTCCACAAATACTGATCAGAGTTGGAAGTCTTTCACCACATTACTTATTTCTAGGTTACAGCTTGTGCTTTATATAATACCGGGGTACCTTTTAGCAAACTACACGCCGTACTGTTTAATGTCACTAAGACTTTGTAGATACTGGGGAGCAACTTTTCAAAAAAAAAGTGATTTGACCTTTAGAGTCTTTCTGGGGATTCTAGTCATATTTATCTCAGACAGAAATTGTATTTTGTTCTGGATTTTATTTGATAATGGAAGGTTAGGCAAATACAAACAGCCAGAGCAACAATCTCTTGCTCGTGTACAGAAACAAGCTTTGAACATCCCTGATGTACTATAGGCATCTTCCTAGTATTTCCACACATAGCTTGTCTCTTACCTAAGTTTCCACTTCCATAAAACGTGTTTGTTGCCGCTTCCTATTTTTCTAGCAGGGAAAGAACATAGGCCAAAGAGTGGCAATAAAATTTAAATAGACCATAGGGCAGACTGTCTCATCCTAATACTGCGTATTATTTGGAATAGTTTTAACTACAAAGACAGCAGAAGTTCACCTCTCTTAAGAAAAAAAAAGATAAAAATAAAAAACTTTGCTACATTGAGGCCCTTCCATAGTCCTGGAGTAGTGCCTTACGGGAAAATAAGCTAGGCTGTTTTAATTAATTATGCGAGTAATTGCTTTGCAAGAAGAGGGACAGAAACCTTTGTATCCTTTGAGTACAAGTTCTGGTCCTACCCAGCAAAAGCTGGTGTGAACTCTGCAACTTTTAAGCAGAGGCTTGTATTTCAGAGCCGTCTGCAAATGCAGATGTAAACTAAAACCCACAAATCCCAGTAGTAAGACAAGGATGAAAGGACTTGCAGCAAGATGAAAGAGAAAGAAGAGGACACAGATCAATAAATCAAGTACTTTAATTGGACTGAGCCATTTGCAAGGAATATGTCAGAGGAATGAAACCTCATTAGTTATTAATTGGCACATTTACCAATCAATTATAAGCCACTATTTGCCCAGATAGCAAGCATTTAAAAAACTATACCTACCCTGTTTCCCTGAAAATAAGATAGGGTCTTATATTCATTTTTGCTCCAAAAGATGTATTAAGGCTTATTTTCAGGGGATGTCTTATTTTTCCATGAACAACAATCTACATTTATTCTTGAGGGGAAAAATAAATAAATAAATAAATATCAACATTCATTCAAATATAGTCATGTCATCACATTCTGGAACACCATCATAACTCTCCAAACCCTGAATTCCACCGTGAATTTCTTGTGACTCTATTTCCTTTAGAGCCATTGGCCCCAATTTCTCATGTCTAGCAATAGAGCTTTCCTTAAATGAGCGCCTGTTGTCCATGTAGCCTGCTCGTAGCACATTGGCAACACAACTCTCAGTTGTCTGTCAGGTGTCTGCTTTTCTTTGTGAAGGGTCTATCTGTCCTGTTGCATTCTATTGCCAATTAATTTTACTTTTTTAAATGTATAGCTGCCTGGACACTAATTAAATTGACTTTTTTATGAACCGTAACTAGGGATTATTTTTGGAGTAGGGCTTATATTTAGACCATCCTCAAAAATCCTGAGAAATCATGCTAGGGCTTATTTTCAGGGTAGATCTTGTTTTCAGGGAAACAGGGTTCCCTGTTTTTTCCATTTGCTGCTGAAGCTGCTTACTAGGATGGGTCCTTGCTTTCTAAGAGACAGTGCATCAAAACTTATCTCCTGATCTTGTCAAGTATCCAGTGAGCAAGGCTACATATTTATTGCCAGTGAGAGAAAAAAAAGTTTCAGGACATACAAACTGCTCTTAAAACTTTAATACACCATTGCTGTATTGAGATAGACCCTGGAACAATCTCATCCCAAAGAGCCTCCTACCATATCTTACCAATTAATTTATGTACTTGAATTTTCACTTGAAATATCTATCTATATATATGCATACCAATTACAGTTATGCTACACGTTTTATACAGGCTCCCTCCAAGAACAAATAATTTTTAAGGGATTAAAAAAAAGATATGTTGGTTAAATAGAAACAGAACCTACCAATGGGGAGAGAGTAAGAACTAAAGAAAAACCACCAGGGAGTAGGATTTATCTAAGCCTATTTTGAAAAGTTCTTCAAGAACATACAAGAAACTTAAGAAAGGTCAAATATAGACTGAACATGAAGAAATGTTCCTGAGAGTGAAAATGCAGGCAATACAGCAAGAATTATTCTTGACAGTGAAACTTTGCAGTTGGTGAATCAATCTTACAAAGGAAGCTCTTGGTGACCTCTTTGGCTGGAGCCCTAAAAACTAAACAAAGCAAGATGGAACATATAAAATTTTCAGAACCTTGGGATTTATATTAACTGTCCAGATGCAAATTGGCAGGACCTACTCTGGATGACAGAAGAAAAGCTGCTTCGTTCTCACTTCGCTAGCAGTTTATGGTCAGACACATCTGAAACTACCAGCATTGCCTTAGGTACTTGTCTAGATGATTATTTTAACATTCATTTCTATTATCAAAAGAGTTTTATTTCCAATTACTGTCCAATCTCTATAAAGACTGTATAAAAGGCATTTCTAAAAGTAAAAACAGAACCTTTCTCTATAATTAAAATTTTTACCCTCATCACAAAAGCCACGACTTTCATACAAATCTCATCAGAATAGTCATCTTGTTTGCACCTAGCTGTGAGAACGAAAGCATCTGCAGTCAAAGTAGTATTAAAGGTATCCTTTAAAAGAATTCCTACTGTTCCTTTCTTTTTCTATTTTACCTCAGCTATTATTATATCATAATGGATTTTGCCAATACCTAACAGATGCAGAATTAAAACCCCAAATTTGGAAAACACATAAACCTTAAAATGTATTATTTTTTTTAAAAAAAGTTTGTGACTCCTGGCTGTCATTGCCGGAAGAGTTATTGGTATGGGACAGAGAGCATGGGTGGAGCAAAGGGTACAAATCTGCTGCCCCCCAAGTATCTATCCCATCTGTGAATAAATGAAGTGGCAACATTATGAGAACAGAGAGGAAGACCCCTAAGGATGTGAAGTTTCCTGGGCTCTGTAAGGCATTTTAGTTTGTACTTTATGTAGGAATGTGCTTAATGCAATACACACAACACAAGTCAGCATTTATACCACTACTACTCCAAACTTACTCACAGAAGCAAAATGAACCTAGCATGCATTTACATCATTATAAACCCGCAGCTGAATTTAGCCTGCTAATTGTAACAGTTCACACTCTCTCCCTTTCTCCTCCCCCATCCTAATTTAAAGCATGCTCAAAAAGTCCCAAATACAGGCATTACTTCTTCGTTATCTCCTTGGGGGATGCCAACCTGTAGTTATTATTGTAGGAGTAACCGTGGGTGAAAACTTTCTGAATGCCTTTGTTTTGGCTCAGTGCAGCATATAAATCAAAAATTGTTATGTACAGCTTGCATGTTGTTTACTTTCCAGCACCATTCTAACTGCATTTTTAGAGGCTTAAGCTCAAAACAGACAATATGAGGAATTTTAGACACTTCAGAGCCCATCATTGTCATTAATAGGAACTAAATATCTCTATGGACCTGTACACTGAAAACTGTTCTAGGTCTCATCTATACCAATGATGCAGAAATAATGAGATTATCATCGTTGCCTACGACAAATACCATTGCAGCAATGGTAGTACAGCTGGGGATGAACTATTTTCAAACTGCTGGGGTATCTGAATTCTGACAGAACTGCCTTAAAGAAGGAAATCCAGAACAGCGATTTCTCCCAGAAGAATCTGGGACGTTTCCTGTCTAGACATCTGCAGAGCACCTTTCAGGATAGAGCAGAGACCCTTACAGAGAGGGGTTAAGAACCAACTGCTAGAGAAGCCTCCTTAATCAGAAAAGCTGCTGTTTTTCAGGGTCGAAAACTTAGCACTGAGTTTTGATGCCACATTTGCACAGCCTCGTCACCCCTTTCACTACATTGATCTAAAGCAACACCAGGAAAACTGTTTACCTGTTTTCTCTGCTAACTGTAATCTTGCTAAAGCCTTTCTATGTAAGTTCTGTAGATGTTTCACTGATGATAACAGCTCTCTCCAACAGCACATCATCTGTGTGCAATCAGAGCTCACAACCTTACAGCAAGGTTTTGCTTTCCGCTTTGGGAAGTATGTAGGAATTAGATACCATTAGAATATGCTAGACTACTTCACAACTTCTCCATTTCGCTTCCAGTGCAACACTTTCGCATTACGCACAAGGAAATAATGAGTGGTAAATTTAAGCTCTTCATACTAGACTGATTCATTTTTACTAGGGCCTTACTACTATTAAGCATCTTACTTCTAAAGACGTTTTCCTCTTTACACTATTTAAATGTCTATGGTTTTAAATTTGCCTGATATAGCTGCATAACATACTTAACAGTACATAAAAGAGACAGTAAAATGATACTGAAAAATGACCTTCAGTGATCAGAAATTAGAATTTGTTAATTATACCCATACTTTAAATAGCTTCAATAATTTCAGCACTTCTTTTTTTTTCTAAAAATGTACAGTAACACTTTTAGATCAAATTTTCCTAAGGACTGCACATCACTGAAATGTTGGAATGAAACAGGCTGAAAAAAATGTGGCATTTTCTGGTTCACCTGCTATGTATTTCCAATTTTCTGTCCAACATATGTGGAGAATGAGTACTCACTTGCACACAGAAATTATTTCAGTTCAAGGAAGTGACGGAAAAACTGAAGGAACAAGTGCCTCCTATTCAGAACATACAGATAAAAAGAGGAGCAAAGAGTTAATTTGCTGTTTACTTGTCATTCCAACCAGCCGACATTTTTAGCTCAGTTCTTCAGCAATGGGAAATAGCTGCTTTGTGCTGATTTTCTGATTTTTCTTTTTTTTTCCATTTCTGACTTATTCTATCAGCAGGCAGTTGTCTGTCCAGCTACAGCTCTCACCACTGTTCTAACAGGCTTAATTAAGCTGTGTAGTCTCCATATAGCTCTTAAATTTATTCCTACCATAAATGCAACAGAGTGTTCTGGTTCCTACCATCTCTTATCATTTCTTCCTGGCTTCCTCTTTTTCATCTTGCATTATCTTGATTATTTCTTCCTTTGTGATATTACACATTTCTCTATTGCCTCCCTGAGCTGCCATGCTGAAGCCTCAGCACTCCTACACACAAGAAGTTCAAATCCAACTTTCCAGGCGATTACCCTCTACCTCTGTGAGACACTGTTTTCCTGAACTGTATTACAGTGACCGTCAACAATGGATCACTCTGAATATAAAATCGTATTTCTGCTTTTAGCTTTTTACATACGACTTCCTGAAAGGATCTATAGACCAAAATAATTAGCAGCAGAGAGCTGAAGACCTGGAAAGGAATTGGGATAGCTCTATTAGGAGGGCAATCCATACTTCAGTGATGGTCAATAACTACCTGAATAATTGTCTTCAGTCAAATCACAATCACACAGCCCACATGATTTACCTAGAGTATGATTTTACAGCACACGGGGTTAGCGAAGGATCATTTCAAACAACTTGCAAGCGCTCCAGTGGTACCTGCCATGTTATACATCGCAAAAACATCCAGTAAACTGTTAAAATAGCTGTATAAATACACCTATGTAGGTGTGCATCTTTTGCAAATAGTTTGTTGCCAGTGCTGTATATATATATATTCTGGTTTTGTGCTGAAAAGTTTCAGAAATTTCATGTGAAGAAAGTTTAAGGTATCCTGGTAGACACTTGGTAGCAGAAAAAGAAAATCTAGAATTATCTGAATTAGTCAAGTGCTTTTTTTTTAACTTTTTTTTTGAAAGCAATGAGAACCACCAAACAGGTGACATTTGAGGAAAACCAAAACCAACTTTACTGCATTTTTAAAATTATGAACAGCCAAAATTACCAAATTCTTAAGCTCCACTGAAAGCTTAAATCAGATTAGACTGCTAGAGGCTGTAAAGTGCCTTAGCTTTGAATCAAACATGAAGGTACACGTGGGGATGTCAGTAGAGTTAAAATAAACCAACGCAGGCAGGATCAGTCATACAGTGCTGTGCAGAAATTGGAGAAGCAAAGAGCCTACTCTTTAAAAACAGGAGACCATCTCTAGTGACACTTACCTTTGCTTTATAAAAAGCTGTCAGAAAATAGTAGACTCCAGTAAAGTCCACGAGCCCGGTCTGCTTCAAATATTTCTAATTAGTATTATTTAATTTCTATCCTTAATTTTTAAATAGTGCCATAACATTTACCCACAGAAACATCAGCCCTCCTACCTAACTATGGTTTCATTATCCAGCAAAGGTTTTTTGTTACAAAGGAGCGAAGGTGGGAGTAAGTAGAAGCATGGAACTAATATCTCAGGATAGCTAATTAAAGATTAGCATGATTTTCCTCCTCATAATACACGTAGTACTCCCTGAATGTTGCAAAACATGCTGCTGCCAATGAGTTTTACGGAAAAAGGCAGAATTGGAGGCGGCTGGCAATGGCTCATGGCTACTGCCAGACTGTCTGCAAAGGTAAACTCCCCTGATGGGAGCCCTCTAAACCATCACGTTTAATGTAAATCCCAACAGAAAAAAAACCCATCAAATTGGAATTACTTGCCTTGCTCTGCAGCTGNCATAATACACGTAGTACTCCCTGAATGTTGCAAAACATGCTGCTGCCAATGAGTTTTACGGAAAAAGGCAGAATTGGAGGCGGCTGGCAATGGCTCATGGCTACTGCCAGACTGTCTGCAAAGGTAAACTCCCCTGATGGGAGCCCTCTAAACCATCACGTTTAATGTAAATCCCAACAGAAAAAAAAAATCATCAAATTGGAATTACTTGCCTTGCTCTGCAGCTGGCAGGATTGCCAGAGAGAGAAACAGAAGCTGGTCAGGGCAAGAGAGAGAAATAATTCATGGTAATTCCACCTTCCCTACTGCTTCATTGCTTAAACTGGCTTTTCACAAAAAATACCCTTCACAAATGCTGCCAGGGGAAATTTCACTACAAGCATAAGGACAAAGCAGATTCAGGAGAGAGTGCACAGGGTTCATACACAGCCCTTTATCTTTGATTTGTCCTTTTCTTTTTTGTCAGAATTTTTTTTTCCCTTCTTTTACCCCTCTGTCATCTCCTTGGCAGCATACATCAGCTCACATTAGTTTTATAGCTTTTCTTCTTCACATTATGTTTTCGGCATTACATTGTTTTACGCAGCACTATGCGTTCACCAATGGGGAGATCCAGAAAGAAATAACCCACATGAACATCCATAAGTCCAAATGTCCTGGGAGCTGTGGTCTAGAAACAGAGCTAGAGGCCCCTCCAAAAGCATCTGGAACATCTGCTCATGAAGCAGCCTGTGTTTTCACAAATGCAAAAGGGAGGTAGGAGAAGAAAATACCTACGACTGCCATTTGTCCACGCACTTCTAATACAATAGACAAAAGATGGGACATATTACCGTGACTTAATTCTCAAAGTTTTTTCGTCTGATGCTAATGGGCATAGATTTTATGAAACCTCACAGTAGAAAAAAAGCTAAAAAAAAAAAAGCTGGTACAATTCATCTGATTTGATACCTTTAAAAGTGCAGAAGATGTCAGAAAAAACAATAGATAGAACTGTTGTGACTTCTGGCAAGTAGGTAGTGTCAAGTCGTGGGCTTCTCCCTAGACTTAAACTTTTACAAGCAATGCTCTTTTTCTTTGTTCCTTCATTTGATTCAACAACTCCCGCTTTCTGCTACACAATGAAGAGTGTGCAAAAGGAAAAAACAAACAAAAACCCCACAAAACAAAACAAAAAACCCCACAAACAACAACAAAAAACAACCAACCAAAAAAAAAACCTAAAAAAAACAACAAAAAAACAACACACAACCAAAAAAAATCCCAACAACAAGAAAACACACACACAACGCACCACCCAAAAATTAATCTATCTGGAGAACATTATCCACATTTAACAACGTGCTGTCTCAGAAATGTGGGAGGCTGAAAAGACAGACCCAGACTAGATAGGAACATTACCCAGTTAAAATAATTGTTCTCCACTATGCTATAAATATCATAGCCTCTATTACATATTTCAAAGTCTTTTCATGCAAATTTTTAAAATTATGAATCAAATAGGCAAAAGAATGATAGAAATTCATGCAGAAGCCAAATTTTAGACATAGAGAGCACCATGGAAGTTAAAAACAGAGGTATAGAATAAAAACCCTATCGTCAATTTTTGATCCTTAAGTTCAGAGCCTCATGGTTTCTTGACACAATGCAATGACATCCCTGGCATTAGTGCTACCAGAGAGACTTCTATAACAGCCAGTATAAAGCCTTGAGCATCTTTTTCTGGCAGCATACAGCCCCAATCATTGCCGCACTCTGCATTTCCATAATTTTTGAATAACAAGCGAAGATTATATTTACCTCAATATTCAATTCCTCCAGTATTTCTCTAATCCCCTCACATCTTCCTGTGGCTTCTGCTGCTACTCGTTATTCACGGCTAATAGGGAAATCAAAACATTTTCTTCACAGCATATAGAAATGTAAACAAATAGAGCGGCTGGAAGTATGGTTGGGTTTCTGTTTCGCACTGACTCATGTGTTATATCATGCACAGAGTTGATCACCATGGCAATGAGGTGCCAGAAACCATTTCCAAACTTTGGCGAATATTTAAGGACAGACAGAAAAGTCCAAAACAAAATACTCCTGTAACGACGTTTTGCTTCTTTTGCAGTTCAGGAACTGTTACAAACAGCATCGTGGTTTTCTCACTGTTGTTCATTAGTCACAATTATTTTCAGATTAATTTTAATGAATAGTTGACATTATTATCAATGCACTTTAATTACAGTCACAATGTGGAGTTCTGAATCATGAGACAAGGTCACATTGCACTAGATACTGAGAAAATACAGAACAGGAAGGTGGTTACAGCCCCAGTAAATTGGTAAGTATCGCAAGTTATTCATCAAAAGTGTTGTTGGAGTACAACACACATGATTTAGTGTAATTGGAACTGGAGGTCGAAATGAAGTTCCCCCTCTGAAGAAATGGGGACGATATTTTCTGTGCAGACCTGGTGTAACTATTCTGTAATTTTAGTCTAAAACTCCCATCTAGCAAAAGGAAAAATCATTTTCTGGAATTACTACCAAAAGCCAATACAATATGTATAGAAGTATAGTTAAAAACTATTTTCTTTAACAGTCTCTTAACTAGACCGCACTATAGTGAGTTAGGATGCCACAATAACTCAGCAAAATCACAGCTTGGTAAAGGCGAGAAAATATTTTGATTATGACCCTGTTAATGTCTCCTTTAAAAGGTGTAAGAATTTTTCATATTTGTACGCATTACAAGTATTAACAGATACAAACTTTTATTAGAAAGTTTTTCCTTTCGTTACTAAATAACAGGATTCTGCCTCTCCTCGCCCCAAATTTAAGGCAAATAACATTACCAGATTTTCAACATTTGCTGTTAAAACCAATGCAAAAGGCCCAAAGTGTCTGAACTTGCTCCAAAAGATCATATTGTAACCTTTACAAAAGAACTACAAAAGCAAACAAAGAAAATTATGTCTCAGCCATCACATGCTTCAGCATTATTAAACGCATAATTAGTTTCCAAGTCTTCCTGAAAGAAAAATCCAAGCAGTAAATTCAATGTCATTGTGCCTTTTAGCCTGAATCCTTACACTAACTGCAACCAAGCACAGAAGACAACTTCAAGCCAAAATTCAAGCTAGAATGCTGCCCAAGAGCTGACGTACATATTTTTATAAATCTTTACAGCTTGCCAGGAGCTACCATCAAAAATTGTTCTGCATCACTAAAGCCAACAAAAAAACAAATTTTCCACCACAGCACAGAGTGGCCATCCTTCCTTACTCCCACTTCCAGGGTTCTGCAACATTTCAAGCCACATCTATAAAAAAAGGAGGATCCCTTTTCCTCCCCTAAGCTTGTCCAATAGGTAGAAGTGCTAAGTCAGATACATCATTGCATCAAGAAATCTGATGTCTAAGTGGATTTTTAGGCTTTGTATTGATCCAGATGTGTATTTATAGCCTCAATACACGACACGTGTGTGTGTGTGTGTGTGTGTGTGTGTGTGTGTGTGTGTGTAAAACCCAGACTTTAAACAAATACCCAGTTTCTCACTGGGCAGAATTTGTAAATAGCCACAAAACCACCAAAAGTACCGGCAGTGTTTTACCCAAGATGATTTAAGGATATAAATAAGGCAAGGATGGGAGGGAGATGTAATATTTTCAACCGCTATTTTTAGAAAGAAAACAGATCATCTTTTGGACACTAAAGCTCGCTTTGATCTCTGCAAGAAACAGACACCTTTAACGCTAACACAGATGGAGAACAATTGCTCAGAGTTTAAAGTTGATTATACTAACCAATAAAAGCCTAAAAAAGCGATTGCTTCTTCCTATAGGTGTTGCTACCTTAGCCTGGCAGTCAGTGTCTGCTGTCCCAGGTTGCTCCCAGCTACAGTCCCAATGTCCCTGATCCCATAAGGACACTGGGAGAGCAGGAACACTCCAGCTACATCTTATTCAACAAACAGCACTGGAAAAGAGCACAGACTCAGCTCTATACCATGTTTCCATAATTAATCTTAATTTCAGCTTTAAATTGGTTTTGTGCCATAATCTACATTAATGTGCAGAGGTTCAGGTTCAGAAAATGTCAATTTCATAGGCAGTATTTGTCTTACGGGAAAACAAGCGGATAAGTTCTTTAAATAATCACATTTGATTGGTTTTAGATCATTTTACTGCAGTAAAAAGTTTACATCTATCAGAAATTTTCTAACTGCTCCTCCGTTGCCTACATTACCTTTTGACAAGATAATTGTTGGCAAGACACGAACAAGCAGAAAACACGGCATCAGACAGACAACATATCCCTCACCAAATTAAATCAGTGCCTCTTTTCAGCTTGGTTTGTCTAGAAGAAAACAACAACAGGAAAGATCCAATTCATTTGGGTCAGAATCTTTGGATGTATTCTTAATTATTTTTGGAGGTGGGTGTATGCACATAATCCACCTCCTCTATAATCAGCTGCTCATGAGCTTTTTTTATAATTCTCTTTGGATTATTTTACTCCAGATATTAGTAACAATAATAAATGTTGATACAATTCAGATCTATTCCCAACCAACTACAAAATTAGTTGAACAAATGCAAAGTCATTAGGAGACACAATCTGTTTCTTTGCTCAGGAAGTGAAAAATTATTTTCTTATTTCTTAGTTAATATATTATTTCGCTTTTCTGAAAATTGAATTTTCAGCTCTGTGTTAATTATTAACAGTAGAAACAAATTTTTAAAGGATATTTTTTCCTACAGAAAATCAAACCCTGAACAATTTGAAGCATCTACTGCTATAAAACATTTTTGTAAAATGCTCAAAACACAGGGGTTTTTAAATATTTTCATAGACCATAATTAAGTAATAGCAATTTAATCTTAAGTTTTTGAAACATAGAGGTTTGTTTTCATTCATTCCAAATTCTGCATTTGGATGCTTAAATTAATGTATAAAAGACATTTTTTCCAGAAGGAAACGTATCGCTAAGCTGTGTATGAAGCTCCAATACAGCAGCCTAATGCTTTTCAGTGTTTGAGGTGCATTATGAAAGGATCTCATTCCATCTAAAGAAAACAGCCAGTTCCCACAGATTACAATCAATATTTGGACATTCTCACAACTTATATATTTACCAAATTAAATATGTAGTTAGAGATGGCTGAAAGTGCAGCTACTCTCACTTGCCTGCCAACTGCTTCAGCTACTCTTCAGTTGAGAGCGCTCAGTGTGCAAGACAGACGTTGGATCTCAGACGAGAAGGTACTCCAGAAAGAGACAAAGTCAGCCAAGTGTTTGGGGGTTTTTCCACCTTTGATCTTTTTTTTTTCCCCCTCCTCTTAAGTTTATAGAAACCTTAACATCTTACGTATCACTTTAGAGACTGTTAATAGTTTGAGTGGCTATATGACATTTAAAGGAAATAGGTCTCTTTCTGTCCAATAAATATTTCTGTAGGACAGTATCAATCAGGACTTGTCAATCAGCATTTAAACAATGTGCATCTCAGCCCTCACTGTCTGACATGTAAAGCTGAGCAAATAATTCAAAATTGCTGTCTTATGTTCAACTAGTATATTTGATATTTGCAACTGCTCTAAAATTTAATATGAATATTTAGGTTAACCTTAAGATTTTTCTTTAATCAATTTACTCACTTCAACTGGGACTTAAGTACTCATCAATTTGAGTATATGACTGATCATGTGAATAACATGGGTTTGTTTTGGTAGCTTGATTGGATGAGCTTCTGTTACCCCATGTAGGATTAGTGATTCTGAGAAAAGGAAATATAGACAACTGCAAGAAGGGTGAAGGCAACAAGATTCATTTGTTTCTATTATGAAATATATTCCAACCTTCTATTTTCCACAGTTTTTTGAATTTTCAGAATGATGTTGAAGTTACAGGAACAACAGTATAAGAAAAAATATGGATACTTTTTTGATCCTTTCACTCTTAAGAGTTATGGATTTTCTTTGTCTAATTCTATCCATCTCTGTTCTGTTGCAATTGCTCCAGGTCTTTCTATATAGAATACATATACACATAAAATAGGCATCTGACAATTATACGTCACTGTGGATTCACAGATATACACTCATAATTCTCTTAGTTATACACTCACAATTCTCCTCTTAGTTTGTGCTGTGTTTAGGCCTTAGAGCTCAGGATAAAACACTTACACTGGGCACTGTAGGAGCACAGAATAGATCAGTTTTTCTTAGAAGTTTATATGGTTGAAACAACTAAGAGGATATGAAAACATTTGTGACTTAAGTCATTACTTGTATTCTTTTTGTAAATAGCTCACATATTCC
This sequence comes from Pampusana beccarii, assembly GCA_013399365.1. NCBI lineage: Eukaryota > Metazoa > Chordata > Aves > Columbiformes > Columbidae > Pampusana > Pampusana beccarii. The sequence goes on along the minus strand of VWYH01000879.1, from coordinate 257,957 downwards.
TACAAAATATTTCTCTGTTTTTTAACATTCATTACTACACTCTTTCTTCTTCCTCCCTGCACTTCAGTTCCGAGAATACATTGAATTGCGGTAGACTGGAAAAACTTATCTTTCCCTTGAACCTCTGAGGAAACACATAGAAAAGACTGCATATTACCAGAAACATCAGGTCCTTTTTTTGATGAAAGAAACTGGTATAGAAGATATTTTGAAGTATTTGTTTTATGAAAGACAGCCACAGATAATTTTGGAGGTAGATATGGGAAAAGGGCTTGGATCAGACACCAATCATGAAAGACGCAGCCAGTATCTTTATTTCATCAGATTAGAAAAATTATATCCATTTCCCCCACCCCCAACTTCTACCAGGACAAAATAAAGCACATGAAGTCCTTAAATTAAGGTTATTTATTTAATTATGAGGGTTTGAAAAGCCATTTGGGGATCTTATTTCTTGGTATGACTCCACTTTTCCTGTAAATATTCATAGGAATTTTAAGTAAAAACAGTATCATGAAAGTTATCATTACCTATCTTTGCTGTTTTGAAGTTATGTTTAACATACCTAGAACGTGGAAACCAAAAGCACTTCCAAGGTACTAGGCCCTGACCCACGTTCAAACAAGACTTAGGCACAAATTTTCTTCCCGTGCTTCCTTTTCCTCTCCCCAGGTCCCCAATTTCTCCAGAAAGGGACCTGACCCCAGGCTGCAAGCCCAGGAGCACAACAGCTGAGGACACCCCTGGGAGGAGGTTTCTTTCAGAACAGTTCGCATTGTTTTATTGGCTGGCCTCAATATGCCAACTATGTCACCCTATTGCACAATGTTCTATTTTAAGAAAGTTTTAAAACTCATTTTTGTAGTCCTAAAAACTAAGCATAAAATAACAGTTTGAAGTTTTAGCTGAGTTAATTTGCAAAACAGTGAACACCTTTGTTGAACTTGTACAAGGACTATTACTTTCAATGCTTACATTTGTCATTAACGGACTAGATCCTTCAAAGCACTAAGCATACATTTTTGATAAATTCTGATCTCCATGGTACTGCAAAAACACTTTAGAATCTACTCATATGTATGGAACCTTTTGAACTATTAAAAATTTATATTATAATTGCATTTACATTATAGTAGTATTCACACCACTTATTTTTGTGAAAGTTCATAGGACAGTAAGTAGTACCTATACGTTATGCATATTACTTACAAAGAAACACTGGAGAAGAGATAAAGAAGAGATCCCACTAGAACAAAGAATAGGAGTATCTGAAAGAGGAAATAAGTAGAAATATGCCCAGCAAGAAAAAGGAGGTCTGAAGAAAGAATCACAAGGAACCTTGAGAGCTTTCTGAGAGAGAACTGGAGCATCAGTGTGAGCACCAATCCAGCCTCCCCAGCAGCAGGTGCCCAAACCCAGGTTAACACGGCCCATGAGACGTGTCTGTCACACCAGAGATGCCCTTGGGCGTTGGTACATGTTAGTTCAGGAAACTTCAGCACCACTTTAGCAGATGCCTCTGAAAGAAAGATCTCTCCTTCCTCCTTTACTTCTTGGATCTAATTATTTAAGATCAAGGTCATAAAAGGGGTTGCAGGGAATGAATGCAGATCACGGGGAACACCTCACATACTGAGGCGTGATTTGGATTTATCTGTACTAACGACTTTTAGCCTGTAAGACCCCATCAAGCAGTAGATGAATAAAGGTTCTTGTTTTACAACAGTAACGTTCACTGCCAAATCCTTTATTAAGCCTGCAAGAGTCATCCCTAGAACATGGTATAAGAGAGGCAAAAGGAGTAAGAGATCCAGAAGGATTCTGGTGTTTGGCTAACTTAATTTGAGTTTCATTTGCATTAGAACAGAATTTAGTGTGTTGACAGAATAGATCAGATACTTAACAAGTAATATGTCAGATACAAAATTAATTTGGCAGTATTACAACAGGGCTTAAAGTGCCCCAAAGAGTTGGCTTATTCCTCTCTTGCTTAAAACAGAAGTACAGATTGTATTTAGACAGTTCATAGCTACACTGAAATCCAACATCTGGCTGCACGCAGCTTGGGGCACACTGGTCATATTTTGCTGCGGGCAGAGTATTTGCTCAACAGGGTGAAAAAGAGATCTGAAAATGACCTTTCAGATAGACATTCATCAATATTTTCATTCTCAATCAGAATTTTTACATTTCTAGTTTATCAGTAAAGATCTTTCCCCCTTTTTATGTACACAGAACAGGAGCATTTATTCACTTCTATCCGTACCACACAACTGGGGTACATAAACACTTTTTCTTTACAGTACAGTATTTTCAACTGAATCATGAATGGTAGCGGTAGAGCAGCACAATGAGTTAAGTGCAACCAGAGACTCATACAGAAGAACACATGGTTTGGAATATTGTTACCTAGAGTATTTTCTGTTCATTGTACCTTGAAAATGGACCAAAAACCCACTTTTTGTACACAATAATCTGAAGAATAAAAATACTTAATAGGATTCTCTAGTTTGTAGCTTCAGCATTTGTAAAAGTCTTGCTCTTTCGAGAGCACACTATCCAAGAAACATTTTAAGGAATGGAGAAGGAAATGTGGTAACCTGCACTAATGCCACAAATTATGGCACATTGACATTGCTGTCTAAAATCCCTGTCACCTCACACAGCAGCAGCATCGAGTTGTTCCCAGGGAGAAATACAGACAGATCCTATTAAAGCACCAGGATTATCTCCAGGGAACAAAAATCTTAGCCTGAGTTTTGTGACCTGTAGTAGAAATGCTTTACCATAAATAAAATAAACATGATATTCTATGAGAAAATGTTTCCAAGGTATTAATTATTTTTATGCCTCAATAGGCTACCTGGTACCAGAGCAAAATGAGACATTAATTGCTATCTAGAAGACAAATGGGAATAATTTTGCATGCACATTTTTTCAATAAGTTTGTGTTTACATTCTATGAAGTCTCTACCTTATTGGCTAGATGACGTAGTAAATTAGAAAAGGATCCATTCAGAGAATAACAAGGTTTATTAAGTGTTTGATTTAAGATGTGTACTCCAAACTGTCCACTTCCTAAGGCAGACATCATGAGAAAAAACAAGGATGTTATAATGCATCGCAGTGCTTGGTCATTGTGCTTACATTCAAAAAATGAAATTTCCCTAGATGTAAATTCACATTGGACATGCATCTGCACTACCTTAGTATCAAACCAAAGATTTGTCAAGCCTTATGGAGACAACAATTAATTAAACCAACATTTCACTTTTTAGACTTATTTGTCAAGACAAGTAGAACACTGTTCTTCTACCTACTGAGGCCAGGCCAGTGTTCAGAAGTCTTAAAGTTTGAAAAAGAGCATCAAACACTCAGCTGAGCTTTGAACTCATCCTTGCTCCAGGGACAGAACATCCCAAGACAGTCTATATCCACCTGCATCTACAAACAGATACAAACTACTGTCTGGTGACAAGTGTAAATAAAATCACTTTTTTGATTTTGCCTTGGGAGACTCCTAGAGATATTTTATTTTCACATCTCTTATAATTACTGACTATCCCTGAATTAGCCTTCTTTAGAGCTTATGTTTGCTAATTAAGGACACAACAGAGCACCAAGCTCTGCAAGAGCTTTCAGTATTTCCTTCAATAGCAACTGATTTCCTTAATCCAGCTCTTTAGTATATAGATTGCAGATTCTTCTGTTGAAGGCTTCATGAAAGAAAAAAAAAAAAACACAAAAACCACCAAACCAAAATAACCCCACAGAGTTAATTTTAAGCTAAATTGCTTAGAGCTACAGTTAACACTGCACAACCAAAAATTTGTGCATTCATCCCATAAACTTCCAGTTAATTTTTTCTAAATTCCTTGTATTGCAGTAATCAACAGCAACAGTGGCTCATCACATGTCCCAAAAAACTGCTCCTGAGGTGAGGGGGGAGAGCAGGACAGGAAACAAAGCACCAACTTGTATTGCTTTTCTGGGATATTAAAAAATGCCCACTGTTATTAATAGGCTGAAGTTCTTGGTAAATTTTGAGCAAAGAGAAATACCTATCACCAACTTCAGTATTTGAATGGAAACAAATTGTTAAAGTACATAAAAATAAATCAAGGCAGTTCAGTTTCAGAACAACTTGTGCCCTGTTTTCAGCTAATTTCATTAATACACATGACAGCTAAGCAAGGAACTTCAGGAATGTTCAACTACGCCAAGCTGTGCGTTTTTCTCACAGTTTTACAGTCTGGTTGTTTGAGGGGAGGGAAGCCAATAACAGTGCGGTCAGAGAGCCTTCAGCACCAGAGATGGGGAGCAGCCCAACAGCAGTGAGACCTGGGGCTCTAACACCCCTATTAATGTCTGTTTTGTTCCACAGACATTCAGTCCACCACATTAACAAGCACCAGTACCGGCAAAGAAAGTTTAACATACAGCCCCGAGGGCTCAAAAAACACAGATGAGAACAGGCAATTTCAAAGTAAAATGAAGAGTAAATTGTTCTAGGGAAAAAAAAAAAAAAAAAACACTAAAGGAGTTATGTTTCTAACCTTGAGGCTGTAGAAAGAAGGGAAAAGGAGAATGAAAGAGTATAAGGGGGAAAAAAAAAGAAAAAAATATTCTTTCTGGATGTATCTTCAGAAGAAATCTTTAAGGTAACACCCTTTCCTAGACTTGTAAGCAAAAAATTAGAAACCTTCCCAATTTCAAAAATCCTAATAAGTGCTTGGGACAGCATGCATACTTAATATAATATTGTACCTCATCAGAACAATGGGAGAAAGGAATTCAACTGCTGGATAGACTTAATTCATGAAGTTTTCTTCACAGATTAAATGTTTAATAGAGGAAAAGAAGAAAGGAAACTTAAGAGGAAACTTGGGATTTTTTACTAAGAACAAAGTTAATTGAAACTTAGTATGTAAAGCAACTGATAAACAACATCTACAGGACTTGTGCATTACATTGATCATTACAAGGTAATGCCATTATCAATATATTTTGGTCACATCAACATCTTTAGATTGCTTTGCCCTGAATACTTTTAAATCTATAAAAAAAATAAGGCAGTAGATTCCGAGGCCAGTAGTGATTTAGTGGTTTCTATAGGGTGACATAGAAGTGCACAGTATCACAGCAAACAAACCCCTTTCCAAAAAGAGCAATATTCAGCAGCAACACAGAAGAGACCATGAGAAGTGAACCTCTCTCTCAGGGGTGTTTTATTCCTTCCCCGACCGGGTAGTGATGCAATTATTCTGCAGGGGTAGATTTCTTTACATGTATAATTAAAACTTGGTAGATTGACTTTCAAAACTTGAAACGCTCAGCATTTTCTGGTGGCAATCTGTATTGACATCCAAAAGCCTTTAATGAATACTGAACAACTAACAATCTGTAGCAAGAGTTTGAGACTCAAATATCTGACAAAATTTCTCTGTAAAAATCACAAGGAGGGCAATAAAACTGGTTTGTATTGCTAATGGATCCTGTATCACGTCAAGACACTTGAGCTGGTTTTCCTGAAGCCCCATTATGGAAAGATACAACAGTAAAAGACACAATGAGAAATGGTTCCCAAGTTCTTGTGTAGACATATTTTATGGAGGATTTCAGGAATATTTTTATTGGCTCAAATTTCTTGGTTTTCACTGGAAGAGAATCAAGACATCTACAAACAGAAGGATTCTAAGCATTGGGTAACCTCAGACAATGGAAAACTACTGCATTAATCAGGAAAGCACAAATAAGATATGGAATTTAAAATAACAAAAATAAAAAATGAAATAAAAAGAACAGTGATTTAATATGAAGAGGATTTGACTGTTGTTTCACATGTTTGCACATGTGGTTAAATCAGTACTCTTTTTATCTATTCATGTTACAAGTTTATGACTCCAGCTGTTAATGATCTTTGATTATTTTTATAATCCTTTCAACAGCAGAAGACAGAAATTAGTAATTTATTTAAATTACCTACTCATGTACATGATATCTGTCTTAAAGTACACAGCAAAATGGACTACTATGATTTAATAGGAGTTGGTTGAAAAACAAATTCATTACTTCTTCAGAGATCTTTCATCACTAAGTTTTCATAAAGCTAGAGTTAAAGAATAAAGCATTACTACTTTTCACAAATTCAAAGTTTTTCTTTTCTTCAAAGTTTTCCAAAAATTACTTTGATTTTGAAAGGTGTCTTTTTAAAAAGATCTTTTATTCAGGATGATAAAACTAAGCACTATCATATTTTTATATACCTCCACAAATCTAAAAATAATACCTGGATAAATCATTTAAAAAAAAAAGGAAAGAAAAAATAAAAATCCATTTACATTGAAGACTGACAGAAAGCAATTGCTCAACATTTCCTGTCAACCAGATTCAGAGGTTTTTTGGACCCGGAAAAGACGACAAGTCCGACAGTTTTTTCCCCTCTAACACAGGACTTTCGCAAGTGGCTTTCGTTTTCAGAGCTGTTGTAACACACCTCAGCTATTTGGGAATGCAATCTGTTTAACCAAAGCAAATGCTTTGATTTTTATATATACACACACACATATATGTGCACATACACCCCACCTTCTGCCCCCCATTTCTGACTTGGATGTTCAGCATACTTTAAAAAAAAAAAAAATTCTTATTTACAGCAGCTACTAGGTCAAAGCCAAGAAAGCACACGTGGATCCCACAGCTTGCAATATACTTGGAAGCCCTGGGACCCTACTGAAGCATACTACAAACTCACATCCAGATTCCCTTCCAATAAGAAACACAGGATTTTTCTCCACCATGGCGCTGGATGTAGCAAGCTGTGCCCCTATGGCCTGAACCATAAGGCACATACGACCAAAGAGAAGCTATTTTCTTTTTCAAGCTTTTCTCCTCCTGACACTTTATATTTTCCTTGTTCTCTTCTCAGTAACTAGATGAACCCTTCACACCGGCCCCTGCCTTACTCATCTTTAAGAGACTTACATACAGCAAGTTAACTCCTTATTTCAGGATTATGCCATATAACAATTTCAAAAATAAACCAAATCATACCCTTCAGTGGCAGCTAACAGATTACATAGTATCTTAATTTTGGTTTAGAAAACCAGTAAAAGAAGGCTATCTATGATTTGAACTCATTAGAAATAGTTGAGCTTCGGCCAAAGGTAAAGGAGAACCAATAAAAAAACCAGAGAAAACCTTTAATGGGATTGTTGCACAACAGAACAGTCAGAGGAATGCAACTACAAATATACAATTACCTGAGGGGCTGGGGTGGAAATCACTCCACTAAAAGTATTAAAACAGGCAGGTCTATTGAAAAATCCTGAGCACACAAAAATTGTCACTCCAGTGGCTTCAACTTGTACCCCAATCAGCAGGAGCTCAGAGACTACAGTGGTGCCTCCCTTATCTCCTCCTCATTGTACGGCACCTGGCCATGACACAGGCCATACATCATACCTTGGAACAGCTTGTTTTTACAGAACAGATCATTCGCTGGGGTAAACCAGCACGCGGCTCTAAAGTTTCTCTATACTCTACCAATAAATTAAGAGAATTCACTAAATTATAAGAAAAATGAGCACCGAAAAACAGTGTTTCTGAAGATCACAATACAAAATCCCTTCTGCAGGACTGATACTAATGGGGCACATCCTTAATTGTTCCAATAATTCTGACTCTTGGCACCAGTAACCAAGATTTTGAGCTTTAGGTGATTATTCAAGACAGTATCTTCAGTGAGTCTCTCTGCTTCTATACCTACTCCTTTCTGCTCTTAAATGAATGCAGTGCTACTGTACTCCAGAAGTGTCACAAGCACACAATTCCTTGCTTGTTAAAACATCTTTACTAACAAGTTGCCCATTTCACTTGTTTCAGCAAGATAGAAATAAGCATATTTTTATTTGCGTTTCATTAAATTATTCCACAACCCATATGCAGTGTCTTGATGCAGTTTGAAAGGTGAACAGATGGGATTTTATTTTTAGCTCACATTAACACAGGCCATCAAACACTCATTTTGCCTGATATAATATCATAATATAGCTTACTACTCAGGCTTCAAAGTATATCTTTGCCTGCCTTGTAACATTCAAATGACAAAAGAGAACTGTATGATATATATTTAATTACAATCATGATGATCACTTTGTCACTGAAAACTAGCAATCGTAAGCGAATGGAAGAACTTGGGTTTTAAAGATGAACATTTAGCAATTATGTGCTATGGAAATCAAAGCACATTTGAAAATAATATTTCAAAAAAGGGATTTTTCAAAACTGGCAGAATGTTTGTGGGGACCAAATAAATACATGTTTTTATATTGATACAAGAGGCATTCGCAACATCTATTAGGTATTGGTAGAAGTAGCCAGAAACTTTCTTCCAAAAGTTGGAATGCCTTCAGTTGCATTTTGGACACTACATAATAGTGCATGTAATAAAATACTGTTGACAAAAGCATAGAGTAGAATAACAAAATAGGTTTAACTACTAAATCAACTTGTACTTGCTCAAATAATTAATGAAATAAAATTCAGTGGAGTCTCCACACCAGAGTTAATCTTGTTTTGTTTTTACTGGTGTGAATGGTATACATAACCATGAAGACAGAGTTTTCCAGGTGTGCACAGTACAACTTTTAATTTTGCATGTTCTCAGTACACACCATCCTACAGTCAAACTCCTCACCCCTTCAATGAGATCTCTCAGATAAAGGACAGCAGAATCAAACCCCAGCCCCCCACCACAGAGAGCATTTATTTCACACAAATACCTCACCAAACATGAAATGCAGTTGTCAGGAGATAAAAAGAAACAGCAAGCTTTAGAGAACAAGAACCCTCCAGGAGATTTTGTATCTGTCTGAAGGGAAAGAGGTGCAAAGGGTCCACCAGAGAGCCTCCGGCCTCAACAACCACCTGACACATCTTAGGGAAATCTCAGCAAATATGGAAAAAAAGCCACAGAGCTGCAGCAAGGTGTTCTGTGTCCTGGAGAAACCAGCACCAGCTTTCTAACCGTGTATCTTGGGCAGTAGGAAAGGAAAGCATGTACACATGGCAAGTTTTATTGGAATCACAAAAGAACAGAATCACAGAATGGTTGGGGTTGGAAAGGACCTCTGGTGATCATATAGTCCAACCCACCTGCTAGAGCAGGTTCACCTAGAATGAACAGACTAAACCCACGAAAACTAGAAACAATCACACTTCTGTTTGAATCTGGGCCAACTCTCTTGGTCCTACTACGTCAGGTCTATGTCCCTCAGTACCTATTTCAAGAGCACAGTCCTTCTGCACCAGCCCCTCCAAGGGCAACACTGCCCAGAAGTACGTGCTGGCTGTTGTGGCAATTGGCAGAGCAGCTTCTCTCCAAGAAAGAGAGAAATGGCTAATAATTTTTACATGACAGAAGAAGTTAAAAGCTTCCACACAACTCAAACACTGCCTTTCATTTTCACACAGATGTTCTGCTCTGAGGAACAAAATACCTTCAAGAAAAACGATCACAAGAACACACCAAAAGGATTTATATTCAAATAGAGCTATACCTTTAATGCTGTTAATTTGAAAATCTTGGAAAAATATCAGGCTGAAATATGAAAGGAAAAAGTTAAGATCCTGGTGTCTCAGAGCTTGATTTTCATATTTGATGGGAAAGGCTAAATGTGCTTACATACCACTTACTGCTAAATTAATGGACGGTAAGCAGATGCTACCCTCTCCCTCAAATCTTTGCTCATGCTCTGTGCTTCTGTCTGTATTACGAATGTGAGAGACAATAGTGATAATAAAGTACCCAGAAATAGTACAAAGTCCCATGTGAAGAAGATAAATCAAATGAGACAAGTCAGCTATATATAAAGGGCCTAAATTATTCAAGCTGCCTAAACACCCAGAAGTGCACTCACAGCTTTATACTAATGATTGCAAATTCCAGACAGCATTGCCCTATTTTTTCTATTTTTTTCCAAAAACAGACACACAGGAATTAAGTCTTTAAATCCTTATTTATCAGCAGACACTCTGTACTAATTAATATGGAAAACAATGACCATAAGAAAGGAGCAGATGGTTTGAAGACAGAGAATGAAGATAAGCTGAGAGAGATTTGTGTGAATATACCAAGTCCATATTCTAGCATTTCTTAAACACTGATCACCTACAATACAGCTCTCTAATAGACAGATTCGATTTGAAATAACATTTTAAGCAGAACGGTCTGATGAGTCTCCACATTAAGTCAGCAATAAACCTTTTTTCCAAGCTCTTTTTTTTTTTAATCAGATCGCATGAGAGAGATATATTTCCCATAGGATGCTGATCATTGTGATATTTGAAATATTTTCATCATACACTAATAGCTAGGAACATTTATTTGCCCTTTGTTAGTAACTTTTCTAATACAAGAACTGAATCTGAAACTGGGAGAGGAAGAAGAAATGAGACTAACATTTTCGCAGTAATAAAATGAATTAATGTTTTTCCTGGATCATATTTCTGATAGATGGGTTCAGAAGATAAAATAAGGAGGAATATATTTTGATAATTTTGGATGTGAAATGAGTATTATTCTCTCATGTGAAAAATGACTCCTCAACAGGAGGACAGGTATAGGATCCTTAGAAAACTCTAACAGAAGAATCTTGATTCCAAATTATTTCAATTTTCATGTTATTCTCAGTTGGATCACTGCAACCTGTAGCACTAGAGTAGTATACTGCAAAGCCTTCGTGTTCCTATTGATTTATAAATACAAAAAACAAGGGAAAATAGCTGCAGTCCCCTACTGTCCATAATTATCAATCAGGGAACTCATGAGGCAAGCTGAGGGGAAGCATCACATTTTAGCTGTGCTGGGTTTCTCTGCCTTGGGCTCATTAGCCCAGTGAAGAACAGGAGGGATGGGTGTCTGGAAATGCCCATCAGCAGCTGCTGAAGTAGCTGTGGCATTAACTTAAGGATATAATTTACACAAGGCTGAAAGGGTACAGGCACATTTCAGAAGATGGTGTGGCTGAAGAGATTCTTCCAGAGGCAGAAATGTCAGGAAGGACAGACCCTGCTTTTTTCAGGTAGGACCAGTGGACTCCTAAAGAAGCACATGTGTGATTTGGAAGAATAGCACCTAAGCATATATATATATATATATATATAGCAGGTAGATGTATAACCTCAGACCCCAAGAGCAGAACACCTGCATAGCATCTAGCTATTTCTTATTATTTCACCCATTCACCCCCTTGTCAATGAGCCATAGAATTGTGACAAACTATATCACCAAAATCATTCAGCTTAAAAATCCCCCACACCCCAGAACTACAGGGTTTCATGCTAAACATCAGTTATGTTACTAGCACAAAAAAAGAGAAGTTGGTCTAATGAAGCTTTATATCTATGAAAACATCAAAGCAGTTTTTTTTCTAAAAAAACCAATTCATAGCCATAAAATAAAGCAGGGGAAAAAAACTTAATGAGTAAAAAAAGCCCACACAACGTTACAAAGAGAAGCAACATTTTGCAGTCTCATGTTTTGTTTTTGCAGATACTGAGTAAAACACACAATATACTTTGAGCAACAATTCTTGGCATAAATTTCAAAAAAATAGAGAGAATAACTAGCAGACATCTATTTCAGGTATTGCACATTTCACACTGAGGTTTAAACCTCTGTCTAAACTTTTATCGAAGGAGCTCTCTGATGGAGGTACTGACAGTAACTTTCTTTGGTTTTCTCTTCAGATGGGGCAACTCAAATTTTAATCAATGTTTCTCCTGTGCAGACACTGTAAATACTGTCATACTCAAACCTCAGCAGCAATCACATTGATTCTGCACTATCTTTTTGTTCATCAGTCATCCCTGCCCTTCGGCATGTGCAACATTTAGTAGGGGACTTAGACGTTTAAATCTCTCCATAGGATTCTATTTAGGGCAAAGTACTTCAAAAATTCTTTAAATTGCTAATTTTATGCTAGATTAAATCTTCAAATCTTTGCTAGTACACATTTTTATGCTGTGATAATCAACTTATCTTTTCTCCATTTTTAGCACTGAAGACCAACAGAAATTATCCTAAATAAAGTTCGGATCCTCTCCAAGAAGCAAAATAGAATCTGTTTCATCACAACTGCATTTCCAAAATGACAATGATATACAAGCCATAATTTAACAGATTTTTACTACGGGTGTTTGTTTACCTTCAGGGAAGTTTCACGTTCAACCTTTGTGCAGTTTTCATATGGAGCTTGATCCAAGGGTAAGATGATGCTGGAGGAAAGAAAGAATACTTCAGAGATACGGGAAAAAGTTTTATTCTTAACCAAGGAAAGAAAACTTTTGTTTGACCTGGTGGTTCGTGTCACTGTACGTGACTGATACGCAAATACAGTCGATTCTATTCATCAATACCATACCCAAACCATACCCAAAATTCTCTCCCTGTACTTTTTTTTTTCCTTTGGACTATGTTTTTAGTATGTATAATAAAAGTGCAATTTCTCAGTGCTTACCTGTTACCACACCACAATGAGTTTTATATCCCCAGAGTAATTTTCAAAGGAGTTTACTTGTTTATGATCTTTCCATCAGCTTTAAGCACAATTTTAAAATGCTGTTTCAATTGACTGCCAGTTTTTGTGGTTTTACAGACATACTTCCTTATTAAAATGATCAAAACCAGAGAATTATGTAACAGGAAGGTTTTTGTGGGCATAAATGCTGCAGTGTAATAAAGAACATACACAAAACCTGCACCTAAAAAAGTACACTTAAAAGCACTCCACTCAAAGTCTCATTAAATTTCAATTTATTTCTATTATGTTTCTGTGTCCCAATATAAAACTCTTTAACCTTTAACCTTTCGAGATGTAAAATTAACAATACTGACATTTACAGGATATCGGTTTAAAAATGTCAGTAGGGGAAAATGAAAAACTAGAAACAGAACAATATTTATCAGTTGCAAAGCTTTGGCCATGATAAATGCTAGCATTACCTTTGACAAAATTATACACCTGAAAGTATTTTTCTCTTCAGAGCAGAAGTTTCTATATTTCTGGCAGGTGACATTTATATAAAATGTATGACAAAAATTACTATGGTAACAAAAATATATAAAAAGAAAGTATTATTTTTTCTATTTCTCTTGCCTTTTTCTTTCAGACTAGGTTATCTTGGAGCACTAAGAAATCTTTATATTCTTTCTCCTCAACTCTGTTATTGAGTTCCCTTAACTATTGACCTTTGGCCAGAGATGCTGGGGTGTCCATGAGTCTCGATATTGAGAGGTGTTACACTGCTTTGCATTTCAGATACTAAGGCATGTTGCAAATCACAATTGTAATACTAAACGATTCCGCAGAAGAGACACACTTTTTTAAAAATTGCGTATGAAAACTAGGTACATTACAAGGCACATCTTTTGGAATATATAAATTGCATTGAGAAAAAAAAACAACCTGTTAGTACATATACCATAAAATAGAGAACAAACCCAAAGGAGATATAAAACACTTATTAGTTTTACTTCTTTTCCTATATAACTTACGGGATTCTGTGCTAGCAAACATAGAACTCAATTCCACTGAAATAAGAATATTTTATTGATTTCAAACTCTTATAGACTTGAAACATTTTAATTACCAATCCATTTTTCATTTCACAGCCAGCCATTTGCTGAGCAATATAAGCCTAACAAAACAACGTCTGATTGAAAAAGTAAAATATATTCCTGTAAACAGAAAGTACCTGATGTGTCCTTGAAGTCTATCATTTTGGGAAGGTGCCAGAGGAAAATATTAAACCCCATAATGTGTGAGAGGGTTGTTTCGCTTTCAGCAAGTCAACTTCTGAAATTCCCATAGACTAACTAGAGCCAGAAACCCACCAACATCTCCACTTCAAAAAGGCTCAGAAAATGGGATAGGGAGATAAAAGGCGAGTATCTGCTATAGGGGCCACTCTGAAGACAGACAAGACAAAGTTGATAAAGGTTTCCATTCATTGATGTTAAAATAAAAAAAAAAAAAGTTCTCAGTCTAAGGTTAGGTAATTCATAGCAAGTTTGTGTCAGCCCAAAACTTCCTTCAGTGTCTGATACTCCTCTTAATATCATTCTAGTAGCTTTGAAGCAGTATTTGGCAGCATTACATACAAAGGCAAATTAAAATCTCTGCTCTCCTCACCTCAGCCTCGCTGGCTGCCACACTGCAGCCTAGGCTGTCGCAATAACTGCTCCCAGCTTGCACACAGCAAATTCCCCTTTGCAGGTCTGAAGGCAGTTTAATTATGAGAAAGTATTGCTATCGCTACTTTACAGACAAAAATACAGGTAAATAAAGCATGCAGCAAACACGAGATATTAAAATCAGATCTTTATCCTGAAGACCATACCAATATGCTGCAAGGCTGGTCACCTTTCCCCTTCTATAGCTCAAATATTTCTTGATTGTGTCAATCAGTGTGGATGCAAATGCATTTGAAATCTGGGGTTTGTATGTGGTCGAGAGAAGTAGTACACGTTACAGTTGAGCACGCAAGACTACATTTCTTAAAACTAGGTCAAAATTTAAAAGTGTAGATAGGAATGTAACAGTCCCCACACTACAGAGCTCTAAGGACTCCACAATTTTGTTTGAAGCTCTACATCTTTTACAATAAAGAGACACACTGCCAACTCTTGTTCAATGTAAATAACACATACAATGGTATTCAAATTACAAATGTAGTTCTAAAACCTGCAAGAAGCAAAGAAACTGAAATTAATCACTGCAAAGATAAAGCAAGCAGAACTTGGTTGCTTGTTTTTTTTTAAGATTTGGGATAAATTATGGCCTTTTTTCAAGATAAAGTAAATAATCAAAAGTAAACTCAGTTTTAATCATCTTTTTTGACTTGCTTTCATTTTCCAGCCCACATTTAGTCTGAGTGAGCACCTAAAATCTTTCGAAAAACACTGTAGTCAGCCCCTCAACAAAACTTCACCAGAAATTTCCTTTAAAATACTTCAACGTTTTTCTTTCATTCTGCTAAAAGCAAGGCAAGGGAAAACAGGAACGAAAACTAAAAAAAAAACCAGTTGGTTTTGCTGGAAGAAGAGCTGTGGTTTTCTTGGAGCAAAGTTACCTAAATCCACACAATTGATACCTACACATTAGCATGAGGAGTAAATTAGAAGCACCCACAATAAATCAGATTAGCCATCACTGGCAAAACAAATTAAGCAGAAAATCATCATATTGCATCTCTCAAGGTTTTCTGCTGGCTCTTATCGTTGTTGTATGTGCAACCATCACACAGTAATTCTGAAAACAATCACTTCAAGTGAAATTTTCTTATAAATATCAGGGCAAAATCATTTGGGTGAACATTCTCTTCACTACAAGCTTCTGGGTGCAGATATACAAGGGGCACAAGAGAAGAATCCAGCTTTCTTCACAAGTTTAGATGGAATGTGACATTTTATTGTATTGTACCTGGAAACTAGCATTTAAATGCCCAAGCTGAGCTTTCTCTTCTGCTTATCTCGTTTGTTCCTCAAATGCAGTGACTCCCACTTCTCTCCCAGAACAATTCCTTCTTCCAGAGATAAAGCTATAGATGCTAATACATGATGCTACAGCACAAATACAGTGTGTGGGACACCCACGGTTTTCCTTTTTGTGCCACAGAACTGCCCCTGTTCTCCCTCCATCTCCACATTCTTCCGCTGTTTGACATCTGCGTCACACACAGTGTTTGATGGGTGAAGCACTGCAGCAGGAGAAGGTGACCCCGGGGAATCAGAGATGAGAAGAGACCCCTATTTTTCCCTTCCCATGGTTGGACAAAACAGCAGGAGAAACCTCAAAGCCGAGGAAGGTAAGCTGAAGGGCAGCCAACATGGGAAGAAGCGCCAGCTGAACAGCTGCAGCCCCGGTCAGGGGCTGCCCAGGGCTCGGTTTTAAAGCATGAAAGACGCTGCTAAATTTTCTGCTTCCTGAATCTCGCTTAAGATGCTGCCCACTGGTGTCTGAGCTGCCCCCAAAAAACCACAGCAAACAGCAAAAAACCTTCTGCCACCCCTATTTCAAGTTTAGAGGACATTTTTCTGATTGTTCTGGAGCTTTAAAGTTGTAGAATAAATCTGGCTTAACACCCACACTTAAAAATGCAAATAAGCTTTTTGACAATGAGGTTCCTTTACCCCTGCATTGATTGAACACGTAAGAGTCTTATGCACTAATCCACGTTATCCGCGAGGGAGGAGACCTGCAGGAAGAGAAAAACGTGAGGGAGACCCATGCAAAATGCATGAGTCTTGATAGTTTTCTCTAGTCCACCATATGCATATTTCATGAACTCATTACAGCAACGACTGCATCTATAAGTCAACTAAGCCCAATTGGTCAAATAAAATGACCAACTTGGTTTACAGAAAACAGAGGCTGTTGGAGGAACACTGACACTCTCCAAACTGAAATTGCTACACGGCCATCAAGACTACTGACTGTCCTGGAGGGTTGGCCAGAAGGAGAAACAGAAGAAGAAAGCAGTTACTTCCACAGGATATGCATGAAGGAAAATGACTAAAAGGCTGTTGTAACCCAAACACTGATCCTCAAAAACAACTGCAGTAGCTGAGCTACAAACTGTACAAGTCCAAAGATAACAGATGACATTCATGATCAGGATCCGCATGGGGACAAACACTGAAAGACAACAAGGATGGAAAGAAACCAGCTATACAAAAACACTCCGTGGTTCCTCCATCAGGCTGAGTGCTATGTATTCTATGCATGAGAACAACTTGAGAATACACCCCCAGGGTGGTACCGAGGTGCTGACAGTCACATCTTCCCCTACCTCGGGGCAGGGTGACTTCACCTCCACCGGCTGGGGGGGCAGGAGAGGTGAGACCCTCAGTCAATTGACAGAGTCATTAACAAAGGAGGTGCCCAGAGTAGCTGCGAAGCTTCTTCTGGACTATGTTGAAATGGCCACAGCCAGGTATGATCAGGCTATAAAACAGGGTCCCCGCTGAAGACCCCCTTGGACTGGCCTTGTCAGAGCAGTGGGTCTGTGAACTGGAGCCCTCCCCTCAGACTGGGACTCTGTCTAAGGAGACTTCCCAGGCTTGAGAGCACCTCACCTCCTCATCTGGGTTATTTACTGGATATATCCGTGAATGAGTCCTTGCCTAACCAGGCAAGTGTGAGACCTCACCTAACCCAGGCAAACGATTATTTCTTGTGGGCACCCTGGAGTCAGAGGCCTCTGGTTTTGTTTCTTGTGAGAGAATGCATGTACGTTGTGGATCCTCATTATTCTTATGTTGTCATACCAAATAATCTCCTCCACTGATATCCAAACCTGTATTTTCTGTTGTCAGAGTGCTAACTAACTGTATAAACCCTGTTTCTAGTTGGTTTATTTGCTACACTTTTCTGGCTAGAATAAAGCCTGTTTTGGAACTTGTCTGCCTAAAACTGACTTTGGGGTGCATCCATGACAGTGGAAAACAACATATTTCATCAGGTACTTATATCACTTCACTCTTGTGAAATCACCAATCCAAATCCTCCCTTCCAACAGTGACACAGCCAAATAACAGCTTAGTTTTTTCTTTACCAAAAAAAAGCCCAAATCATTTAATCATTAATGTTTTGGGGGCATGCAAATTTAATGTTTTCATTTCTCAACAGGTTTGATATTTATTCACAACCAAAGTATGGTTCCCAAGAGCCACTTACATTTGTAGGCTTTCAACTCATCACTGTTCAACTACTGACTAAAAAAAAAAAAAAAAAAAAAGAAAAGAGAGAATATGTAACCATTTTTCTCTGGGTGGAAAATAAATGAAAGTTTGTGAACTTTATACAGTAACATCTGTGCTTTGAATGAGCTTCATGTGCCTCCAGCTAAGCTCTACGACATTCACCACTTCACAGTTTAAAAGTGTGTTCTAATAAAAGGTCAAGGAAAAAAAAAAAAAGGAATGTCCTTCAGAAATATAGATATATTAGACAGGGGGAAAAAAAAAAATCAACACATTTATTCTCTGCTAAATGCCTGTTTAAATATAAATCCATTAGTCTGAGGTTAAGACCCTGGAATGTAAATTTATGTCTGATTTTAAAAGGACAGCAGCAGTGGTCCCTCATTTTCCATTTTCCTCTGTTTTCTAATTCTCTTTCCTCCTTCCTCTGTTCTTTATAAAACCTCTGAAGTTCCTGAGGTTTTGGACTTTAGGATTTAAAAATAAAAACACAAGAATCTCACCTGAAGCACTTAACTACTTTCTGGGAGAGGAGTCTATTTTGAATAGACAAATAAAGTGTATGGTTTGCCATTAAAAAAAAAAGAGGGAAAGAGGCATACCTGAATACACTCTTTGCCGTAACAGATATGTATTCCAGTTATTCAAGCTAGTAGAGTAACTCTAATGATTTTTTTTTTTTTCCGTAATAGCATTTCCACAGAGGACAGTGTTCTAGAATTGTTAATACATGGTAGTTGCTGCTTCGTGACCATTAAGATTATTCTCCCTATTTTAAGATGTTTGTGTTTGGGGTGAATGCCATGCCAGCCCAGCAACACTACATACTTCTTCCTGCACCAAAAAGAGCCACTTTTGGTAATCTCACATTCAATTGCATCATGCAGATAAACTTCAGGTTTTCCCACAACACAAAATGAGGTAGATGCTATATTCAAGCAATTCAATAAACACGGGATCTTTTCTTCTCCCAGGAGGTGAGCATATTGTATCTGTCAGCACATTTTAGTACAATAGAAAATTAGTTTATATAAAGTAACTTTTCCCCAATCACAGACTTAATTCTCAGTCCAAAGATTCAGAAGGAGACTGAAGTGTATGTACAACTTAAAACCATTCTCCAGGCTATATATATTATGGAAAGATCTGCTTGGTCGTTACTTTAAGGGTCAAAAGTACGGATGGGTGGATTGTTCCTCCATATTTTTGGCTTTTGAGTTAACAGCCCCACTTTGAAAAAGTGTCAAACTGGTAAGAATAGCTTGTGACCAAAGCTACACCAAAGTTCTGGTTTCTGCTGCATCAGAAGTTAAATTTGTCCTACAGCCACATCACTTTCGCCCATCCCATGACTCTGCTAACCCAAAACTTGTTAAATGTCTTTCAGCAAAAGAATTGGCCTGTGATAGAAGAACTCTGAAATACTACTAGCTTATTTTAAAATAATTTATTCCATTTCTTTTTTTTTGTGAGAGCTATTAACTAATATTAGATAGGCATTCAGATATTTAAAGATGTAGTTATATATTCTACCTCAGTGAGAAACATATACCTTTCATATAAAATTTTATAATGCCTAAGTTCCTGCTTTATACTTTTAAGTGATGATTTTTATCACTGAAAGGATAATTATAGCATTTGCAATAGGAAATACTCATTTGAATTAAATAATATTTTAAAAATGCCATGCACAGAAGTAGATTGAATAACAGAACTTACACAGCTCTACAAAGTTTTCCTAATTTTTAAATCCTGTTGTGTATTTCAACTACTTTGTTTTGGTTGATATACTATAAAATTTAAGGTTTGTGATCACTCCTGCACCTGTGATCACTTTGGCATTTAGACTTAGAAACTTCCCATCTCGTACTAACATACAGGCCTGAGCCTGCAAATTCTTGCAGGGCCTTTTAGAAGATCCACAGAAAAGCAACAACTGGCATAGTAGTCAAAGTAAAGTCTTGTATACACTAATAGTTTCTAAAGGTTAAGAAAGCAAAAATTAAAAAAAAAAAATTTTAAAAAAAAATTCTGATTTACAGGGTATCCAAGATCTGATTTTCAAGATTCACCTGAATATTAGCCAATAACAAGAAAAGCCTTGCTTCTAAAAGATCCCAGCATTCCAAAATTCCAAAAATTCCATTATCCAAGCTCTGAAAGATCTGAAGGATACATAAAATAAGACATTGTATTTGCCAAAAAAAATCAAAAAGGAAAAAAAAAAAAATCAAGGTAAATTCAGAAAACCTGAGGTGGAAAAGTTAGACATTCCTTTCTCCTCTTACATAATTCTTGCTAGAATGGATGTATTTATTTCCCTTGGTTGGAGCCATTTATCTTTGGTGCTCAACAGTTAAAAGCAACTTTTTTTCTTATTACCAGAGCCACAATGGAAGAGAAAATAATGAAAAACAACCTGAAGGCAAGTTCAAAATTTTCTTTAAAAGAAGTATTAAATCTACTGCGTTATTTAAATAGATATATTGAGAAGATTAATTTTTTTAAACAACACTCAAAGTAGAGGACAAAAGACAATATCCTTTATCCTGCCATGTTTTCATGTTCTGTTTTCACTATGCCAGTTCTTTAACTCTGGTTTGTTCTTAAGTCTTTGCAAGTGTGTCCTGGATGTTGCAAAGGTAAAGGCAAAGAACTTTACCTCTATCCAGACTAATCACCAAGCTTTGATGAAAAAAATTTTCCAGTAGTTTATGAATATAATATTTGACAGCACTAGTAAGCCACAACAGAATAATAATAATAATATGTCTAATATTACAAGATTCACCAGTATAGTATTAAATCCATTGGTTAAACAGTCACAGAATTTGGAGTGTGAATTCCTGCAAGGCATTAAAACCCAAGCTTCAAGCAGTGTGATGCTTTACAAAGTAAAAGATCCACTTAATCTTTCACAGTATTTAGTATAAATACCTATATTCAGACGAAATTTCAAATACTAAACCAAATCAATGCATATTTTAACAATGCTTATTTGCTCCCCAAAACCTCACACCTCAAGTTGAAGTGTGAAGATATGCATTAAACTATAAAAATAGGCAAACTCCACACTATTCTTATGTGGCAGATATTCATTCTGATTGCATCCCTTACCTCACAAAAAAAAAATTGTCTATCCCTTCTGTGGGCTTTAAGTAATACGGTAAAAAGACTTTCAAATACATCACTTGAAAAGGCTGATAAGTTTAATTCTAGCTATCTAGGAATTCTCAGATAAAACTTTTTTTTAAACAGATTAAGACACTTTGTCAAAGCCTAAAATTTTATGTGAAATAGAATTTAGCATGTTCCCTAACACACTTTGTGCAAATGTTTTCAAACAACTTATTGTCATAACCACAAATTGAAGTTTCACTAAAAGCGATTTTTTTAAAACAATAGCTGACAAAAGCTATCTTTTTCTTGTAAAAATTTACAAGATTGAGATATCATCCTGATTCAGGATACAGTTTTTCAAATATAAAAAGAGGTCAGAATATTCCTTCCTACTTAGTGCTACTACACACGGAATAACCATCTCTCATAATTACAACTGAACAGGATAAGTAGGTTTGCCATTCAGCTTTCTAAGAAGTCATTGCAAATTTCAGAGGGGGAAAAGGATTTTCTGAGAACTCCACAGATTCATACTTACAATAGTTATCTTTCTTACCACTAGTTCAAGTTGGCTTTTAGATGGAACTAGACAAATGATGTAAATATGAAGAATAATGCTGTGTGAGGGGATTTCAGCTTCTACACCTTTTTAGGATGATATGCAGACACTTCTATTTCTGAAAGCTGCAATTCTACACCTTCCGTAAAACTCATCTACTTTAAAATGAAAACCCTGAACTGAATGCCAATTTTTGCCTGGATTCCTTCAAAAAAACCAAAAAGAGTTCATGGCTGTAAAAAAGATTGTGACCATGTAGTCACTGATCGTACTAACAATAAAAGCTCATCATATGCTTAATTCAGTTTAATCTTTGAGCATCATCTGCTTATTTCACCCTTAAGTGACACCCTCTACACTTTTGGTTTTCACCAGACAATCACTGTGTAACTGTTTTCACACCAAATACAGTTTCCTGCAAACTTGCAAACATCAGGTCCTTATCCTTCTAGTCTTCTGGAAGATTTAAGCGAAGAACACCAGAAATATCTCTAATAGATGCTTATAAGGAGTTCAGAAAACCAATTAGAATAAAAAATACTGCTCTGAAGATGCCACTACGTTACTGTAAAAATATATTCATTACGTATAAAAATATTTTTAAAATCTTAATAGCAATGCATATTTATCTTCCTATTTCTGTCCATCTCTAGAAAGAATATTACAGTCTATTAATCCACAAAAGGGGAGAAACAATTAAAATTTCCAGTGGTTTCAATGAGACACAAGAAAGAACATATCACTTCTAAAATTCACCATACGAGTTAGATGTGCCAGCATGTGTTAATTTTGTAAAAACTCTATATGCTTTTTACAGCATAATATTAAACACAAAAGGTTATCAAATAGGTTTTATAGCTTTAGGCAGATAAACAGATAACCAAGCAGAAGACAACTGCTGCGCAACATACCCTGTCCTTAACACCACTGCCATTTCCTAATGTGAAGATGTTGTTTATACAGCATTTATAACAATCCTTGACTATCATTTCTGAATATTTTTTCTGACATCACATGCCCAGTGATCTTTGGTAACACTTTTTATGACACTTGAGCAGGGAATGCCACCTGCTCACGGTGGATCTCGGACACCAGCAGACACACACACGGCTCCCCAAGGATCACTTCTCAAGCACCCTTGATATCAAATGTTTGAAAACCCAAGTGCTAGCGTAACTAAATACAGCTGAAAAGTACTTCAGCTTCTCACACTTAATGAGCTGCTAACCATTCAGCAATTTTCTGGTGGAGCAAAAAGATATTAACAAACAACAGAGAGCAATAAGGCAATTAATAAAAGTGACATGAAATCCAGTAAAAGTAACTAGTTATTTAAACATAAAACATTAAAACGGCTGAACTGAGACACATCCAAAGTTGGTGAAGCCACATGTTCTGTTTTGGACAGCTGTCAGCCACAAAGGTCTAGGAGATTGTACAGGAACCATGTAAGCATAAAATGGTAATTCTATAACGCTAATTCCACAGTGGACTTTGTCCAGGTTCCAGCCACTACCACCTCAGGGGCTTTCAACACCAGGGGTTGCATTTTAGACCACAATCACCAAAGCAGACTGCATCCAACACTCTCCTCGATTTCTCTTAGGCAAATATGTCTGCTACCTTTTTGAAGACTCACAACTCCTGAAAAAAATGATTATGCTAAATTACCAATAATTCAGAATTCAGGCCGTTATAAGAAACTAGAAATTTCTTAAGTGAAATTATAGTTCTTTACAAATAGTACAAACAGTACAATTTTATGACATGGCATGTTTATAATTGGGTAAGCACCTGTATAAGGCCACATACTCATGTACAGATGCTTAATCACATGCTCTGAACAGCAGTCTTGCTAGTTCTAAAGGAGAAAACTCGGGGCTGTGTTTCCAGGCCAGTCTCAAGTTCCCAGAAAACAGGCAAGAAGCCAAAACTTTGATGGCTTATTTCACCATGCAGTTTTAATTTTTCCATCAGTGGTGAGGAAATTATAAGGAAACATCTTCAAAATTACTTCAGCAACACCCTCTGGAAATCAGTTTTAAACAAGTTTCAGATGATGGACATGCCAGGCAACAGTATTCTAGACTTCACTTTAAAATACATAAGTATAACAAAAAGATTATTTTTCTGCATTTTGTTCCGTGTCCTTTAATAGATAAATTTTGACTGTATTCTCCAGCATTTTGAAGTCATTTACATTGTAAGTGTACCCAAGCAAACAACTTTGCATACAAAAATATTCACTAGAGTATTTTACAGTATGTCAGAGCAGTTTATTATCTCCATGAGCACTAAAAACTGATCACATATGAAACTATAAATACTGAATATCTGAAGCAATTCCTCTAGTAAGGAACTTGGAAAAAAATGCACTGGCTGAAATGTATCTTTAGAAAACAGTCATAACAATGAATAATTGAAAACAGGATGAGTTCACTAACGATTTGCAAGAGAAATGGATAAATCCTACGAAATTCTATGAATATGTTCTTTGGCCTATATTCTTTCTCTTCCCCTTCTCCCAGTTACTGTGCAGAGCATTATCAACCACCCTGAAATACATTTTATAATAATTATGCATGCAGAATATTAATTGCTCAATTTAATAGTCCATAAGAAACATTAAAATTGTAATAAAGAAATAATCTCCTTTTGTCTCATCTGACTTTTTTTTTTTTCCCTTTTAATTAAATCTATTCCAGGGCATCGACATTAGTTTTTGATGCTAGACCTAAAAATCTGAACAGGGGTAAAAAAAATGCCGTATTCTGAATTAGTACCTCAACTGAAAAACCTGAAACCTGTTCATTACTGAACTTGCTGGAAAATCCCAGTAGGTTTCCCACCTCTCCACATTCAGGGCTATCTGCTCAGGACACTGGGCAAGTCCCTGGGACTCAAACAGCCTCCTGAAGGTGGCCAGGGGGATGCCCTGTTTTGAGGGCCCTACCTGAAGCACAGTTTTGACAAAATCTGACTATATCTAAGTGAAAGATAAGGGTCACAGATAAGGATAAGGTGAGGTGAGCAACAAGGACAAAGACTCCCAAAAATCCATGCAAGTTTTGAGGTGCAGCTCACTGGCTTTACCATTTGAGCTCCCCTTCTGCAGTCAGCTTCCATCTCATAAATAGTCAGGACCATAAAATGTTGTAATATCTTTCTGAGTAACAGATGTTATTTGGCTTACACAATGGCTTCAAGTACCAGATTGTAATGACTTATAAGTATCCAGAGTACAGTATGTTTTTCTAATACTTGGCAATTTGTGAAGCTGAAAATGCATCATATCACGGAAATCAATGTACATGTGTAATTTTTTGATGGAAAGCTGCTGTATAGGAAGCTGTAGGTTTTCATTAGGATTTTTGTATTTCAGAAACATCCATTCATTAATTTCTGAAAATAGAGATCTGTGTCACAGTTGAAACCGGTGGGTTTATATTATCCTTTCAGAGCACTTCCATGCATGGAGCCCATTGCTGGCAGGTCCCCCACCCCTCTCCTCACAAAGAAGTGCTCAGATTCCCATATCTGAACCCTTGACATCACAAGGAAACATGATTCAGGGTGCAAACCTTGAATGCGTTGCAAATACCCCAGGCTATCCAGGGACTGGTCCTTCCTTCCAAGTAATCCCCCAGAGCAAAACTGAGAGCATCCCCATTTTGGAGGTGAAATTCCTGCCTCTCCTAGAGGCATTTCCTCCCCCCCCCAGTCCTTCTCCCCAGCACCTTTCCTGCATCAGGACCTTACCATGGAGTGCCAAATATTACAGGGGCTACAAAACCATCCTCATTGCAATTCCCAGGCAGAGGAGACTCTAACCCTTGTGCACCACACAGTCCAGAGGATGCTGTGCTATAAACAGAGATGTGTAGCCTCTGAATTTGCATCATGTGGAAAGCACATGGCAGTTTAATTACCATTTAAATTCCAAAGGTTCAGAATATAACAAAGGGTGCTGCAATGTGTGCTCAGGCTGTACCATGCAGTCTGTATATTTTATGACAGAGTTAAAACAACATAAATAGTAATATATTAAAAATCCTGTACATGGAGGGTAGGGCCCTGCATTGTGCCATACAACCACACCTGGGGACTAAAAACTGTCAGCAAATAATCTGAAAGTGAACTTAACTCTTCAGGTATTCCACTTGAAAACAAAAAGTTAAACCTAAGTACAAGCAACTTAAAAATATTTTGATAGATAATAAATAATAAAAATATAATGAACCAAGTGAATACATTTTGGGGCCCCAAGTTACACAACCAAAGCAGTCACAAGCTAGTGGGTTTATAGAAATTATAGAATACTATAAAAATGCGTATGTTTGTATCAGTAGAAGTGAAGGTGCAGGCTGCATAAGTGAATGAAAATTTGCATGCTATAATTGTTTCTACAAAACACTGAGAATATTGCAGTAAGTGACAGCTGTCTTTCTCTGAGAAGCAGAATTTTCACTAGCTTCACCACCTTTATTCAGCTGTCAGCAGATAATGTGCTTCTTTTGGAGCATTTTCAGTTATCCACATTTTGTTTTTAACGTAGATGAAAATCAGGTTTTTCTAATTGCAGTGGTAAATTTAAAAATTATCAAGAAATGTATTCATTAGTACCATAAATTGGCACGCTGCCACATACACAAGATGTTATCAGGCTGTTGCAATAATTTTCTTATTAGATAGGCATTCTTTCAGCAATATTCTCTTTGCCTGGGACAAAGATAATTGCATAATTGGAGGGGAAAAAAGATCTCTATCCAGATTTTCAAGTTAGGTACACTGAAATAAGGAAAACTTTGCAGATTTTTCCTGTAAATGAAGCAGTGCAGGAGGAAAAGTCTCCTTTGCCTTCACATAAGCAGTAGTAAAATTCCTGCTTAGGACCTACAGAAAAAAAGTAAAATGTGCAGACAACTAGTCGTTCAGTAGACCAACGAGCTCCCCAGCTCACACGGAGCAGCTGAGGTTCCCCCATCTGCACATCTCACCGAGTGTGAACATCTGCAGGCAGGATCCCAAGGAGATCCCTTACTGCTCACACAGCAAGGAGAGCTATAAGTCACTGCTGTTGGCAGCTTTATTCAGAATGTGTAAGTGCATAAATGAAAGGAGACATTTCCCTCATGCTCACTGCCCAGCTTTTCACCACACAGCACCTTACATGTGCTTCTTTAAGATGCTGGGATGCTACTTTAAGATGTGTTACTACAATTTTTTTTGTCAGCTCCAAGCGATATGACACGTATTATCCTCATGACCTGAGTCTAGAAACAAATTTGCTGTTACTACAAATAACAGCAGAAGCCAATCAGCTCGGAATGTGTTTTTAGAACATCAAAATGTTTGAAAACCCTGAGCCAGATTCTGAACTGTATTTAAACATCGAGTCTGACCACATCATTTACAGACAGGACACCATGGAAGTAATGCAAGTCTTAAGCATGTATATTAAAAAAAAAAAGTTAATACTGTATAACTCAAGGTACAAATTGAACAGAAAGAGCAGAGGTTAGACCAGAGATGTACAAAAAATTTCAGGCCTTAAAATAAGTGATGTAGAGAGATTGTTACTCTTACCAGTACTACTACTAATAATTAATACGGATAGCACAGCAGTATCTTATGATCTACATGGAAATCTGAGAACTTTGTTCCAACAAAGCACAAAAGTCCATCTATGGTGAGAGAAATTTGACAATAAACATTTAATTCTGTGGTTAGATTTTTATATCATGTAACTACTAAAGGATTAACTATCATTATTTAAAAATACAGTGAAAATAAGAGTCATACAGCACTAGCAATGAGTGCTTGGCTTGTAATAGGAAGTGTGTTAGAAAAAATTTGAGTGAACAATACTGATCCATCTATGCAGTACTGCTGGCCCCCTGCAAGAAGGCTGTCATTTTGAAGACCCACAGGCTATTTATAGTGGCAATTTATTGGCACAATTTTCTATAAAACTACGCAAAAACACCTCCTGATATTTAGTACGGAATCTCTCAAGACACTTCTTCCTCTGCAAGGCACCACATCACACAATTAGCACATCCAGTACTCAGAAGTAGAACAGTTTTCCTGAAGTGCTTGCTTAGCCAGGATTTTACTTGCCAAATTGCTTTAGCTTTTATTATATTAATGAAAAAATAAAATTATTTGGAGCTGTATCACTTGAATAAAAAGCCTCTTATAATCGGAGTGTCTCTCTTCTGCTACATACTAAGAATGAATATAGTGATATGTCCTAATAAAGATACCGAAATCAAAGCTATACATCCTTCCATTTTTCATGGTTTTTTTAAGATGCCCTTTACTGGGAATATTATGCATATCTTATAGGAAATAGCTGAAAAATGGCTACATGTATCCTTACAAAATCCCATTATGTAACGTACCATTCATTCACCAAACTTCACTCCCTATATCCCATTTAACACCTTATATTTCTTCTCAACATTCTGAAGAACAATTCTGCCCACTATTTAATGAGAAAAAAAAATGTGATGAATGTGACTGAAGTTGGAAGCAGAGGAGCCTTTAACTTTCCTCTTCTTTCTGCTTCCTTAGCAATCCCCCAATTATTTAATTATTCGGGAAAGTAGCAAATAGATGTGTTTCACCTTGAAAGCACTGAAGGCTTTTGGTAGAAATATCACCTTTTTTGTTACCCAGTAAAATTATCAGTACCTCAAAATATTAATTTTAAACTAAGATATTTTCTAATATAGATTGATTTTAATGGTAAGGTTGCTTAAGAACAGCCACGTGCATTACACTCTTAGCAAAGTTACTCCTTAAAGACTATATGGGTGAAGTGGATGAATCTATCTACATTTCAATAGGTTTTTTTGTTTTGTTTTTTTGGTGGTGGTTTGTTTTTAGTTTTGTTTTTACTTCCTGCAAAATGCATACATTCCTATTACAAAACCTTTGTTAGTGACACTGGAAATATTTTCTCTTCCTCTTTCTCTCTAAGTTTGCTTGCAGTAGGAACAGCAGACTACTCTGCTAGCCAGTAGCATATCCACAGTTGTGCAATATATATTTCCACTGAACCATCAGCCAAACGCCCAAAACAAAAAGGTCGTTTCAGTGAAATCTGAATTGATGTAATAGGAATTCATCTTTACATTCTGCACACTTTGTTAATGATGGCCAGAACAACACTGTGCCTACAGCCAACTGACAGGAATTCTAACCTGATTAAATGTCCCAGTATGTTTTAATACCCTTAAATGGAATTTTTATGGCCTCTTTTGCACACATATTATTAATACAGAACCATCAAAGAAACCACAGACACGCATAATAGCTCATCAATTTGTAGCTAGGCACTTTTGACCTTGAAAAATCAGCTGTCTTTCAGATTAATGCAGCTATGTTTTGGGTAGAAAAAATAAAAAGAAGCTATAAAATTATCATGCTTATTTTTGTCACATGTCAGCACCGGAGTAGGAAATAAAGGCCACGCTGCTGGCTTTTTATGGATATTGCCGTCAACCTCTAACACCTGAATCAGAATCTTGGAGACCTATTTCTAATAAAAATCCACTTAGACATTAACATTTCAGCTATAGCAGAGATCAGGAGATGCGCTGCTAGCAGGAACATGGTGCTTAGTCTGACTTCCACTCCCCCAGCAGTGGGTTTTCACATTTCCCATCCTTCACAGAAGACCCTAAGCCACTTAAAAAGCAGCTCCAGTTTGGACCACATCCACCCACAGAACAGGTCAAAAGCTCTTCTGGGGGAAGAGACCGTCAAGGAAAAGGACAAGTGGAAGATACAAACACAACCCCCATCTCTACAAGAGGTGGTAGCACAAACAGCAAACTGGTGATGAATTAACGACGAGTGAAACATTCAGGGAACACAAACATATGTAGCTCAAGCAATAAGTTTAAAAATTAGTGTGCTGGGAAGTAAAAGGAAAAAAGGAAGATGAAAGCTGTTTTGAAAGGAGAATTCTCATGCTAGAGCGAAGCCACCAATGGTCTTTCTGAAGGACTGGTCTTGGGATCCGAAACAGGGTGATGCTCTCTGAGAGGAACTGAAAATCCTTCCAGACTGTAAAACAACATTTCCTTGCATAACTGAGGAAAAGTCCCAGGGAAGACAGCCGCAGAAACAGATTTAATTTTTTTTTTTCCCCAGTATGAAATGGTTTACTATTGGTTATTTCTGAGTTGTCTCCCCTTGGAGCTGTTCAGCTTGCGTGAAAAAGCTTCAAAGCCCACCTAGTTCAACCCCCCTGCAATGAGCAGGGACATCTTCAATTAGATCAGGTTGCTCAGAGCCTCATCCAGCCTAGACAAGAAACACTTACAAGTATTTCTTATGATATTATATCACTAAAGTCAAGACAGATGCTTGACACTCCAGTTTACCAAGGCATTTAACTTATGGAGTGTGCTTTAATTGCTATGGCCTTAATCTAGTCAATTTTATTATTTACATAAATATTTTACACTAGGATAGACTTACAAAAGAATTGATCTTTTTTGACTAGACTTCCAAATGCTTTTAGCCAGCCTGAATCTATATTTTTACTGCATTAATATGTTCCTCAAGAAAGAAAAAAACAAAAATAATTCTCCATGTTCTGCTCCTTGTAACAGACTTGTTTGGAAAATCAAATATTATAAATCACAATTCATATATACTCTTCATTTTAACATGGACTTTCAGTCTCCGCTTTCTTCATCTTTACCTGATTTGTTGGGAAAGAGTGAAAGTGGAAAGATCCTGCTCCTGGCTTTTTATCCTATATTCTTTAGATAAATTAATAAAAAGAAATGCCATAAACCAAAAACTAAACAAACAAACAAAAAAAAGGACAAAGGGAACAGTATGAGAAATACTCCCACACAGAGCTTTTAATGCTCTGCCTAGCTTGATTAACAACCTGTGCCATCCAATCAATTAAAAACCCAACCAAGATAGACATCTTCCATTCATTTGTATAATTACCATGTGGCATCCAGAAGAATCATTATCATAACAGGTGACAGAATCTCTCCAGCACATATTGCTATTAACTTTACCCACTCTTACAATTACATTAATGTCTTTTAAAGACGACATTATCAGAGGCAGCACATAAACCCATTATTCACTTCTGATATTGATATCTGACGAGGTGAAAATAGCTAGACCAGCACCACAAATCATCACGTTTTTGCCAACTAAAATATAGCTATTAAAAGTCAAAGGCAATACTGATATCTCCCTCATGCTCCAAATTCTATCAGGATTTGAAAGTGAAAGGTTTAAGGTGCTCTCTTTTTGAAACACACTCAGGATTTTCTGTGAGATCTAGAAAGGATTTTGAGTGGAGACTGATGTATACATAAAGCAAGGATAATCTAGAGGCAGTAGAAGTAGAAGCAAAAAAGTGAGCAACCAAGCAAAATCCTGCAAGGCTGTAATTTATAAACCACGAAAATCAAGCAACCTACACAACACCCAAAGACTCCTTACATACAAAAATCAATACTAACTACTACTTTGTGATGTTCTTAAATTCTGATTTTAGTTAAACGTCAGGCTCCTCCAAACATGTGGTAATGATGTTTAAATCACCAAGTTGTACTGCAATTATCTTAAAAACATCCTTATTAGAAATGTCCAAGAAACAACACCCAAGCAATCTATCCTCAATAAAAAAATCTTGTGTTTGTGCCAAGCAGAATCAAGGGAAAGAGAAAAGCCCACTCCCAGCCTACACATAAATACCAGGTATGCTTCCACTAATGACAGCAGGCTGCCTAGAGGTTTCCAGGGCTTCATTTTATCTCACAAGATTCTTTGGTTTTTCCAGAGACTATTTTCCCAGAGCAGAACAGTGACAGTCTGGTAAAAAACACTCCTGCTCCACAGGCAAGACAACATATTGAACCATGCAATGAAATATGCACCATCCTTCCAAAGGCAGGTGCACCACTGCAGCTGGAATTCCCACCACACTACCCAAAGACTCCTGGAAAAACAAAAACAGCACAAGGAGATACAGGACAGAATCCAGGTCTTTGTAACACAACAGTAACAGATGACGGATCGTCACTTTTGTTGTTTTCAAAGAGACACTCCTGATCGTTACCACGTTTTAGTTTTCCTAAAGCAGTAGTCTTGAAGCACACAAAAGGAATTCTTTGGGGATAAAACTGTGCAAAAAGGCAGCATCCAAGAGCCAAACTGAAGCACTTCTCTCAATTGACACAGACGTTACAGAATATTCTTCCCTTCAGCATATCTAATGTGGATGTAACATGCTCAAGACCAGCTATTCCCCTCTGCTGGGCCATGCCACGTGCTAACATGGATATACCATCTTATATGCCCTTCTGACAAATTGGGTTGAGAACACACAGTGCCAAATCTTATTGCATACTGCTGCCTAGCAGCTGTGGTGTAGTGTAGCCTTTTCTACAGATTTGCATTTCTTAGTTTTAAACATTTTAAGGCTTGAAAAAAAATGTACCTCCTTAATCCAAAGATTTCAGCTGAGCTGAATGCAAAATTCAGACGTGCAAAGCGCACAGTGAAAGTGTTTAAACTCTGTGTTAAAGCTTTCTAAAGCTCAGAGTAACTACAAGCTCATTAGTCAATATGAAAGAGAGGTGGGGAAAGCAGTTGAATAATTGTGTAAGAAAATAAGTTTAATGCTTCATGATAAAAAATAGCTTACATGTTTTGCCAAGTAGAAGAAATAAGGCTGATGCTTTTCGTTCCTATCTCCTAGCAGATCAAATAAAGCTGACCACAGCTTGTGTATCTATTTCCTTAAATCACTATTTATTCTTGTATTTGCAACCACCTGATATATCATTGGCAATATACATAAAAATCTATACAACAGTGCATATACACTCATTTCCAGAGCTAGCCCCATTTGTAGAAAGAATTTGTAGGGGTTGCGTGTTTTGGGTTTTTTTCCCTCCTTGTTTTCAGTATGCCTTTCCCAACTGATCTCTAGACTACGGCTAATATTCTTGCAAACAGAGGAAAAAGCAGTACCACAGATCTCTAAGATTCAGAGGAAATTACACCGTGCTCTCTTTTATCCCCATTAGGCCAACTTTGATCCCAAAACTGTGATAAACACCATAATTCTACGCTGCAGCAAGAAACTCTGCTACAATCCTCCAGACTGCTTTTCTAGTCTTGAGCATGTGTTTCCCTTATACTGCTCAACAATCGTTCAGAAGCAAATGCTGAGTGGGGTAAATATGACTCAAATGTATCTGCACATAAAGAATCAAGGTTACAAGAGGAACATGAGGCTGGACTAAACGAATCAACTTCAGGTAGCACCTCAGCTACAAGTGAAACCAAAAGCCTAAACAGAGAATGTGCACACAAGCTCTTGGAAAGCCTTTACTTACCATCTTCAAACTCTTGAAGATTTCAAATAACTTTCTAAGAGATATTAAGTTACTCTAAATATAATACAATTTGTTAACAAACAACACAAGGTAAAGTGTATATATAAATCTTGCCTTTCACATAGCAATTATAGTAAAAGCAAAATATTCTAGCAGAACAAATCAGTCACTTCCATTTTGCTGGAAGGGGAAAAAAACCCCAGTTATTTCAGACAAAAATAGAATTTCAATCAATCAAAGCAAATTGTTATAAGACATGGAAGAAAGGTAACTGTCATGGGTAAGACAGAGTAAATAACAACCTGTAATGCATCTGGATACTGGGCTTTTCTTAAGAAACAATGAGATCAGAGTTTTCACCCTACTTATTTCACAAACTCACACCTGCTCCCTGCACCACCACTTCAGCATCACGTCCACTTGGTCTCCGGGTCCCTTCCCAGGAGGGATGCCCAGGGAGGCTGGGCAGAAAGTCACATCACCTTGTCCCATGCAGCTGCTCACAGGTGCCAGTCCTGGGTGTTCCTTGAGCATCTGTCTCCATACACCCCTCTGACCTCCAGGGCCTTCACCTACGCATCCAAGACCTTTCCTGCAGCCAGGTTCTTCATCCTCCTCTGATCAGCCTCTTGTTTGGTGAGTCTGTCTCATGTGCCTTAAGCCATTACAGAATTCAGGACATGCAACTTCTGTTTAATCCATGTCTTAGCAAAGTTTACAACCAGCCTAGACTGGTTGTAGCCAACAAACAACAATTCAGTTTTAGACATGTATACTCACACAGATACCCAATTATCTGCCTGCCTCCCTGTCAGCATTTACAGTTTAATCTTAATTTTTTTTTTTCCAAAAACGCTTTCAGTTATACTCTGGATAGTAGCCGTATTTGCTATTCAGTTTTTAATTGCTGATAGTGAATTTTTTGGTTGTTTTTTCCCCCACCTAGCACTACAGCAGAATCAGAGTCCCATTTTAAATACCAATTTTAGCAATTCAAATTAAAATACTAAAAACTTGCACTGGCACAGTATTGTTTTAGAGGAATTTTGGACTGTATTCACAGAAAAGTATTACAATTAGACTAGCATTTTACAGAGTAGATTACTTCTTTTCAAAGGTAAATAAAGGTGAATCTGTAGTTACATGGGCAGTGAAGGTATTTTTCTCACTCCTTATCTACAAGAGAGCTGTGTTTCCATTATTGACAGAACAATATCTTCACAAGGCTCTAAAATTGTACAAGAATTTCAAAGGAAGCAGGCTAAGTGATAGATTCGCTGAAAGCATTCAGGCCAAAATAAGTATTTATCCATAGGTTTAATCATACATTGCCTGACAAGTCAAAAGTATAGCTTCTTCTTGAGATAGCACTGATGTGAACACGCATCTGAATTATAATAAGAACTATCCTTAGAGTTAGAAAAAAGACAGAAATGTTGCTGATAAGTAGTGAAAAAGAAATCACAGGGTGTAAGGAAATGGATTATTTAAAAAGAGCTTCTTGCAGCACTGACAGATCCCGATTTCCATTTGAGTTACATCAGCTTTACAGCAGCATAGCCTTCTTGACCTCACTGCTGTTATTTCCAATTCATGGCAATAAAAGAAACAGCATACAAAGAAAACTAACTACAACCACTGTAAAAAAGGGAGCGAGTTTCTGTATTATGATGACATTGCTAAAAAACATTCAATTTAATGCAAGCTCATGTTTTTCTTGAGTTTTTCGTAAACATATTCTAAAGCAGTGATATATCTGCAGCAAAAAGCAAGTTGCCTGAAAAAATGAAATTTTATTACTTAATGCTATGATCATCATGATCATTTTTTTTTATTTTTCCCCAGTTAGTAGGGGGGGAAAAAAAAAAAAAAAGACAAATGTATTCTACCATGGACCATTTCTTAACACTGAAAGAGGAGACAAATCACATGACAGAGAAGTCTGCACACACAGAAAGAGCATGATACCGCAATTTGCTGGTGCTACTTAGAGAGGCTGGGCTCACCTTCCAAATGCATTAAAAAAAAAAATACATTTCAGTTCTTTAACTTTCGTACTTCGGAGAAAGAGACCAGATCAATCAATAAAGTATATCATTTAAGTTATAAATACTACCCAAGTATTAATACAGCCTTTCATTTATCATTTAGCCCAAAACCACTTCCTTCTCATAGATTTCTTTTAATTAAATTTCTGCCTGCTTTACTACAAGCTACCAAGTGCTGGCTTCCCATGCTTATTTCTCCCAGATCCTTGCAGGTATCAGCAGTGTGGTGTCCTGTGGTTTTCCCATCTGACAAGTATTCCTCCTTTGTTATTTTAAGGAGGAAAAGCAAGGCAAGGAAATTAACAAAAAGAAAGCAAGAAACATAAGACTGTACTACATTTTCAAGTTAATTAATAAATTATGTACTAACGTATACCATACAAAGCCAAAACACAAAGAAGTGACCTAAAAATCTTTGCCACAGAATGTGGAGGAAAAGTCCCATTTCCCACTAACAACAAACCAATTACAGATTTAGCACCCATTTTGCTATATTTTACAAAATAAATATTGGTTTTACTATAATAAATGTACATAGATTCTTCTTGTTGTGAAAATAGTCACCATGCTTCTATTTTCCTAAATTTGTAGCCAGGACAGACAAATAACACAAGGTACATACATGATTTTTACCTCAGTCAAAGCAAGTGTTTTAAGTTCTTATGCCTATCAATTAAGAACAGTGACCATCTGCATTCACAGATGTGTACAACAGATTGTACTTCAATTTTGAGAAGGAATTTGTAGTCCTGTACTCCAAATTTCTTAGCTTTTTTACTCTTTCCAATAATTCGAAGCAGATATTGGATAAAATAACCATAGACTAAAAATACTTTTAGCATATTATTCAGTATACATAGAGCTAAGTTACAGAGAGAGTCCTGAATATTTGAGACCAAATCCAGACCTTGAACCTCAGAGTTCACGTGCATTTGGAGTATTTATTGCTTGCAGACCTAGGAAGAGGACTGTGTAGTGCAGGAGGTGGTCAGGATCCCATCAAAGCTACAAGAAGTGAGAAGCATTTGATTTGGTTCTTCTATTTTGCATGACCTCTAATTTCTATTGTACACAAATATGTTTCCGATTCTCGTGTACTGTAGTTAAATGTTAAATGTGTGGATTTAATTTATATAGTTTTGTGTGTCAATGTTAGCATATCTATATACATATATGTATAAAGAAAATATAACTAAACATTTTTTTTTTCCATTCTAGCACCAAACCACATTTTCAAATCTTGGAAAAAAGTGTGGTGGTTTTCCAGACCATAACTCAGTGTCCCAGAACACAGTTATTAACAGTTAAAGGAGAACACTTAAATCTGGCTAACAACACTTCAGCAAATCAGCACTTAAGAGAAGCACATATGGTTCTGCCTTATGCCTGGCTGCACACTGCCAACAGGAAGAATAGGAACTTGATTTAATGTTGGCTCTTACTAGGAATCTTTTGTTGTTGTTAGAACCTATGGGTGTTCTACACAGTTTATCACCCCTCAACCCAACTCTTACAGTATGCAAGTTGCACCGATGTATCAACATTACTTTCCTGGGTATTAACAACAGTCAAAGAAATTTTTGATGTACTGTATGCTTGCCCAGGAGTAGCAAAGGGAGAAGAAAGTATACTCCTAAAAATACTTGGCATTCAGTGGAAGTTTATTTCCTTAATGCTCTGTGATCAGAGAAGGAAAGCTGATCCTGCAGCTAACCTTCCTTAGCTCAAGAGCCCTTCCAAGCTCCACCGGTTCCAGAAAATACTATGTCTGCAGCATCATGCAGTCGTCATAGCCCTTGGACCTCCCCATGCCAAAGCAAGGCACATCAACGGTATGATAATGTTAGCAGAAGATGATTTCTTTTAAGAATTGCAAAAAAATAATAAAAAAGTCCTGAAGTGGTTTTTTTTGGACGATAACTAGCAAAAGTTTTGTAATCCCATACTGCTCTCTCCAGATTACCATAAATGAACTTTCTGTACAAACATTAGCAGTGAAATCCGTGTGACTGGAGGATATAAAAGCTTATATGTAGAACTGACAATACAGTAAGATTTTCAGATTTATATTTGTGTCTTCCTCCAAGTTTTTAAGAACATAAACTTATTTTTGGAAGTTCTCAGTTGACAGCTGAGATTTTAGAGAAAGGAAAATTCTATGCAGAGATCCATTAAGAATTTTATTTAAATTAGCTCACAGGTAAATATCCTTCTTTATCTTCTTTCTCCTTTTAAATAACAAACTTTAAATATTTATGATCCACCAAAGGATTAAGGAAACTCAGCTAAACCTGCTAGAAATCTTTATAATGCCATCTGATTTGCCAGAAATTTTAAAGTAACCGTAAGAAAACGAAGGAATTGTGATTAACACTGGATGCTGCCTCTGGGCTCCAAGATCCTTAATACTGTGGTTGAGTTTGCAGCTTTGGTGCTGATGTACAGGAGTTCAAAATTTGAGAGGATGCAGGCAGATGCATTGGCTATCATTTCATTTCTAATAAGCTCTGTTCCCTGATGACTACGTGCACTGTGTAGAGGAAAAAAAAATTTAATACCAGAAGATAGGCTAAAGCAAAATCACTATTCACTGTAACCTGACTCAGACACGACTTTAGTGTATTCTGCGAGACACACTTTGTATGTGTGGTCCCAGTTCTAATTAACACCCCTTGCAATTACTGATTTTAATCTTGCTGTACTATCTTAGCTCAAGTCCAAGCCGCTTCTTTTGTTTCCCAAATTAATTAACAGTTGCTGCTGTCTTGCCAACAGACCACATTTTCATTTGCTGCTGCTTCACTATCCACATACAAAGCTCTGAATTCCGGCAATTTGGTTGTGCTGATAATTCACACTGGTTCTGAATGAAACTATACATTTTACCAGTTTGTATTTACTTTAAATAAATCACCTGCATGGAGTTAGTATGGTAATGTTGTGGGTAAAGGCTGCAAGGCACGGACAATGTTTTCATGGGGTGGACATGGATCTGATTTTTCCTTGCCCTATGAACACCATCATGCCTTTTATCCATGTGCTTTTGTTATTCCTTGGAAAGACAGACCAGAGCTCTCCTGGATCCTCAATTTCATTTCTAGCTGAAAGTTTGCTCTCATATATTCCCCACCACTCACCTGAGTTGCATTGGACAAGCACCATAGTTTTGCACCCAACATCTTGAAACACAAAGAAATTTTAGAGTGAAGTGTCTCAGCCAAACACTATTGCACCAACACATTGTCCATGGGGAGAGAAAAAGCCAAGAAACAGGGAGCAAACGTAGATACCAGATGTAAAAATAGCCCTAAAAACAGAATAGAGTTCATCCTGATTTCCAGACCTGATATAAATCTTTTTAGACTACAGTGAAAAACAAGTATCTTTCTTAGAATTGAGAGAAAATGAAGGTCAGACCAGATAAAAAAGCCAATGTTTCCACAGCTCAGTTAATTGCTTAGTTCTGCGGTTCAGACGTGAATATATGAAAATAATCAGGAGAGCTTGCAAATTTTTTTCAAGTTAATAGAATTCCAGAATTTATCATTAATTCATACACAATGAGTTTCTGCACAGTGGCTAGTTCTAGGAGCCAGCAGAAGTTTCAGACATCAACAGTATTATTCAAATATAAACACGAACCAACACACATTCTCAAGAAACTTTTGAAAAGAAAACCCAATGTTTTTTCTTTTCTCAAGAAACCACTGAAAAGATAATCCCCAGGTACTGGTGATTTGATCTTTTCTTACACCAGCATAGCAATCAGTGCCAATGTACCCTGCAAAACTCCTTTATAAAGCTGCATCAAGACTCACTATAGGTATTAAGGTTATAGAGGTAAACCTGAAACCTCATCATCTTCTATTCTTTTTTACTCTGGGAAAATGAAGACACCTAACTTGTATTATAAATATTACATAAGCCTCAAATGAAAACCAAGAGCTTAGAGTCAAGCCTTAGCTCCTTGGTGACTAAGTTAGAAATATATTCTATCTGTCATGAAGAATTCCTTTGTGTTCTGGCTTGGCCATGGAAACCCCACTTTTCCCTCCACTACAAAGATGTACTTGCCCTAGAAAGCTTCTTTAACTTAAAACTTTAATATAATTTCTTCCTTTGTATGAGATAGAAATCTTTGACCTCCCTCTCTTCAGGATTCTTTTTCTGACTCATGTACCTCTCAGAATTGTAGTAGCACTGAACACATCAACAAATATCCTTCCTAAAAATCTGGAATTAAAGTTTGACAGTTTCCCTCTCCCTAAATCCTTTAATATGAATGAAGTCTTAAATACCTAGAGCTAATTCAAGGCAAATAATGCATTCAGACATTCTCAGATTAAGAAGTCTTAAAATATATTAAGACTGCTATAATATTTTATAAACCACCTTTCATAACAAATATATGCAGTATAAGTATCTTCCCAAATGAACTTTTTTTTTTTTTAATCTTTTCTTAGGTTAAAAATTTCCAAAAATCTTTATTCCTTCCATTTTGCACTTTATTGTTACTTTGACCACTTGAGTTCGCATAGAGCGAAAGGAGCAGAAGTATACATGTGAAAAATATACTTCAGGATCTCATATTACAAGACAAAGAAAGATCTAGGTTTTGTGGGAGAAAGGCACTTGAAACAGCAATATATGAAACTGAATTATATCTCTAGGGCAAAATCAGATTGCTCCCTTTCTAACCACTGCAACAGTAGATACAAGTAGAAATAGAATTATTAACGTCTAATAAAGAAAAGAGGAAAACAGACAAACATATACACATCTATGAATTACAGTGATATGGATTTCTTACACTAATATCTACAATTAACAGATGTGTGTTTGCATAAGTTTAGACCTATACATACGTAAAAAAAATGGGGGTATAGCTGTACAGATCTGTGTTTAAAGTGAACCACTAGGAGTGGTTCATTATTTCTATGTACCTACACGTCCCTTAAAAATTTTTCTTAGCTAGTAAGAATTGTATTTGCTCTAATTGTGAGTTATGATACATCTGTACAACGTTGTCCTCATTTCTTTCATATTAGTGCTTTTCTATAGTTCAATGTTTTCATAATTTCAAATTAATCTATAGTAATCTTATTCTTGTTTATCTTAGCAGTCTAAAAGGTTATTAGCAATATATCAGTTAATTGCAAATGTCTTCCAGTTTAGATTACCACTGCCAGAGTATCATGAGATAACATACCAGCTCAAAAATACTTAAATATTACATTCTTTAAATGTAAATGAGGCAAGAGTACATGAAATTAGAGAAGAAAATTATAAATTTGTATTTCTAATTGTGTTATGATCGCGTTTTTAGTCCCAGATTAAAAAATACTTTGCCACTTTTCTTATAATGGCTTACTCTTCTTACTGTTCATCTCCTTCATTAAACTTAGCCTAGGCACAATACTTGAAGAAAGAGGACTTAAATCACTTTTGTGATTATCATTCCCTCTAGACTTAGGAAAAAAAAAAAAAGTCTTATTTCTTCAGTGATTGAATGTATCAAAAATTGAAGTATCTAGATAGTAAACTGGTATGTACCTTTCAATCATCGCTTCTGCAGCTTGGTTTAGAACTACAGAGCACTCATCTTTTAGTAATCAATTTAAAGTGATTTTAACCATCAGAAATGCTGGAGACACATACCATGTAAAAGAGAAAAAAAAGATAGTTCATCCAGAGTGTATGTTATAAACCTGAGAACTGCAGTTGGATTTTGTCTTGAGGGAGGTAAGGAAGCTACAGGTATTTCCCAAGACAAAACCATCCTTGTGGCTAATGCTCACCTACCTTCATGTGATAACAAGCACAACATATTGCCTGGTGTTCCCACGATTTCTCTGGAGACGACCCCAAAGGCAGAGAGGTGCCGCACAGTAGAGATTGGGGTGTCTTGCTGAAAGCAGAATGATGCTCTGAGCACACAGCTGAAAGGGACCGCACTGGAGAGATGAAGCAATGGACCTTTCTTTGTCAGCAAGCCAAGTAGTCCATACAGTCTCTACCCCACCAGACAACACTTCCCTCTGTCTCTCAAAGGGAAGAAAAATAAGTAAACTTTTTCAACAAATTATTTACTCGCATATCTATAGCTTTGCTCCAACAGCTACCGAAAAATAAATTATGCTACTTAAGAACGTAAGCTAAATCCCTTCAACTCAAATAAGGAAAGATTTGCTCCAAAGTATTATAATAACTCCATTCATGCAGCCAGAAGTGTTAATCATGTACAGCTCTAACATGAATTCCTGCTTGGGCTTGCTTTTTTTGTCGTTTTCAAAAATAGCTTCCAAAACACTGCTGATTTCTGGGAAATCTTTTTTGCACCACACTATGTTGCTAAGAACCTAACAGAATCCTGAAGTGAGTTTTGCT
Source organism: Pampusana beccarii (assembly GCA_013399365.1). NCBI lineage: Eukaryota > Metazoa > Chordata > Aves > Columbiformes > Columbidae > Pampusana > Pampusana beccarii. Next base: position 216,683 of record VWYH01000879.1, on the reverse strand, counting down.
GAGACGAAGAGACAATGTCATCTCACTAATTAGAAGAGGTTCTATCTTTTAAGACCTTGGAGCTACTTTCAGGCTGTTTAGAATTTAGGGGAAATACTGAACACATCTCAAAATTTATAAATAGACTACCTGACCACATTAAATTGTTAAATAATCCATCTACTGCACAGCAGCTGCATGGTTCCACTGGGCCAGCTTCCCTCACTTTTTAGATGAACTCCACAAATTTGCTCCTCCTAAGCCTCACAGGCAAGAGGTTTTACACAGGAAAATATTCAGAGTAGAGCTAAAAGCAGAAGGAGGCACAATTAACAAAACCCCCTCACATTAAGCCCATTAGCAGGGCAGCACCAGAGGCACAAAGCCTGCGGAGTCGGAGCTGGAATCAAGCACACCTCATGGCATCCTCACCACACAGGAGGAGCTTTTAGGGAGCTGCCCCTGGAGCATCCAATCCCCTGGACTGTTCCGAACCTTTGTTCTAGCAAGGACTAGAGGGAATGATCCAAAACCAAGCCAAAAACCTGAGCTTACAGTTAAATACTGCGGATGATCGGGGCACAGTTCGTTGTGCATCTGACCTCACTGACACAGTGCAGAAACAGCTCAAGTTTCTGAGAGAATCAAAGGCAGATAGAAACAAAGGATTTGTTATGCACCAAGTCTTTTTCTTAAGAGACTGCACTAAAGCACTAGTTTCCTGAGATACAATTTATAGTAGTGCCACTACATAGTGCTATACTAATTTGTGAATGTAGATGACGATTTTTTTTTCTCTTAAAGAGGCTTATTCTGCTTTGGTGCAGAAATGTAACACTTCCCAGCTCTGTTCTGCACAGTTCTGGGAATATAAACTAGGTCTCCTCTGATTTCGGTAATGCCAAGAAACTCTTGGATTTTACACTGGCAGTCTCCCAAGGAGAGGAAGTCGGTGATTTATAGGAAGAGACAGCTATAAAAAACTCTCGCTTTCTTCAGTTTTAATCGACTACAGCATCATTTGCCTTTTGGATTTACTTCCCTTCTAGATATCCTTTTAAGATACAACATGCGTTTTGCAGAGTACAGATTAGACTGCATCTGTGTGTTTTGCCATTTCTCTTTTATGAGAAAACCTCCAGAACAGAGATAATTGAAACACAGAAACCAGTCATGTCGGTCCAAGACAGGCCTGAACCTGCCTGGGAACGCATTTGTCTGGTATTGACGTTTCCTATCTATTGCATATATATATATATATACACACACATGTGTATGTGTACGTATACTTATGAGGCATGAAGCCAAGCCTGCAAACACCTCTTTTACTAAGGAAACTGTTTAATACTGACACTAACACCAGTGAAGCATCCTCTAAAACAGTGTAGGATACTTTCACCTTGAACAGCAAAAACCACATACTGTTCTGGTTCGCTGGGACATGGGATCCTCAGATCCTAGTAGAAAACCCTGCTTGAAAAGATCAACGGAATCATTCTCCCCCATAAAACGAAATGTATGCATAAACTAGACCCCATGCTGCACCCTGTAAACCCACTGAACCTCCTTTTATACTTGTTCATGCTGCTCCTCAAAGAAATTTCAAGATGCTGCCCAGGAGGAACTGAGGCTTGACCCTTCAAAGCAACCCTAGTTATGCCCTTCTCTGTACTCTTGGTATAGAAATGCTGTCTGATTGTTTCTGCTGCTGAAAGAGAAGTATTTCCCTTCAACACTGAGAAGGTACTGGTACAGTATTAAGCAAATGATCACGCTACAGAGAATTTCCTGTGTACAGCATGTGAGTGATCAGAGAGCCATCCAGTGGGCCACTAGGAAATGGAAGAAAAAGTCATCTCTACAAGGGAGATGAAGTTATATATAAAGGACTAAATATCATTCCCCTGTGCTGGATGTTTTTCTATACTTGTCTTTATCGTAGGCAGCGACCAACAGATAAAACAATTGTTACTTAGAGACCGGGAATACGCAGAACCTGACATATGTGCAGACTCTGAGCAGCTGTTAAAGTGCATGTCTTCCTAACCTATAGCATCACCCCCACTTTCTCTTTCCACAATAAATATTGGAGGGTAGGCAAAGTATGTCAAATTTTTTCCCCCTTCCTAATTCCTCAATGCTATTTTCATCCATTTCTGCCTCTGTCTTATTTTTACACTGAAAGCTCCTTCGTAGCTAAAATATTCATAACCAATTATTCTTGATCAGTCTTCACCTACTTCTACACCCTCAATCTCAAAGAAAAAAAGAGCTTTCTTTAAATAGCTTTTCCCAATGCAGAGCCTACATTTTATTTTAATCTGAAACAGCACACATTTTAACTAGCAAGGCACAGGAAACCCCATACCCTTTACAAATGTTACTACCTAAACTCCTCCCTCCTGACTTGTTAAACTCCTTCCTTCTGACTTGTTCTCAGTCTTTAGCAAAACAGCATTTAAAGTTACAAACGGTATGAAAGAACAAAAAGGTTTTCTGTAATAGGAAACAGCATCCAGTTAATGGAGACAGCAGGTAAAATACAAGAGCCTGCATGGAATTACAGGAATATTTACACTAGAATTTCTTTATTTTTTTCCTATCCATTTTATAATTTATTTCCATTTAAGCAATGTAGTATTTATTTTCATCTTGTCATACAAAGCATAGAGATCAACAAAAAGTTACTCTTTACTCCAAAAGGTTTGAGATTTTCACTGTAACTTTGAAATCGTTAAGTAATCTCCCAAGATTTTGTTATACCTATAAAAGAAGAAAATCTGATGGGAGAAAGACTGCATGGAGTCCCTGGATGGGACACACAGGCTCATAGTACTCTACTTCATGGTCCTTGATTATGAAAGGGACATGATTTAATTTGCTACAGTAAGCGAAGATGTTCCTAAATACTGCGGGCAAGACACAAAAATATAACTCACCATGCTGCTGGGAGTGACAGTTCCCACCACTGCCACTGAAATAAGCTGCAGTTGTAATTAGATCTCCAGGTTCTCCTGCCTTTCCAGAGCATCACAATAGTTCACCTTTGACAAAACAAATGACATGCTCTTCCCTCAACCTGAACTGGCAAATCATTCAAGCAGCACGATTGTCAACACTAAAATGAGCATTTCTGAGAAGTGATTGAAGCATTTTGACCTTGATACATTCCTCCATATGGATTTATACTTGCAGGTCTACTGCTATATGCTTGCTTGAGAAAGATAGTGAGAAAAAGTGCAAGTACCAACTAAAAGAATCAATGCTGATATGAATCAGCTGCTTATTTAAGGATGTCTCTGTACCACCTCCATATTTCATGCACCTCCACACTGCATCACACGTGATACTCAAGGATTGTAGTTCTGTACCGGAAACAATCCTACAAAAAGTTATCCTACATAAAAGAAGCTGAGCTTTAGTCCTTCCTTTGCCAAAGACATAATTAAAGAGAACCCTGCTATATTTAAGCAGGATTTCCCAGGATTTAAATGTTCGCAAAGGAGGAATTTCACAGTTTGCAGCAAAATGACACAGTTCTATAGTAGAAATAAAACTATAGGCAGATGAGACCATTCATTGAAGAGGGTGGTATTCCTGTTGTATGCATGGGCTATAACGTTTCCATAATGGGTATACAAATTTACATTAAAGTAAGTTGCTCATATTAGCTTATACACTAGATGACTGAATAAGGCTGACGCTGCATGCTTACAAAGGGGACAAAAAAAAAAACACAAATAAACAACCAACCACAAACACACAACGGCCAAAAAAAACCAGGTGATATTTACGTTGTATTTCATACACGCTTCACAAGTACACTTCAATTATGTTTTTCCTTTTTAGATCAAATCTGGGATATTTCCTCAGAGAAGGAATCATTATATACAATGCGAGACAATTTTGAATACTACTTTAAATACTGCTTGAAAAAACTACTACTATTTTTGACTAAAATTGATATATTTCCATGCTATTTATGTAATTATTGAAAATATATGGACAACTGGATTAAGGTATAGATGAGTACTTAGTGAATTGAAGTTATTTTATTCAGTTTACACTATATTACATTTAAGGAGGAGGTATATACTGTGTTTGATACAATTATTTCACTATCATTAGATACTTGTTATCTGTTTTATTGCAATTGGAGTATACCCACAGGTATCTTATTTTAGTATATGACTGAATTAGTCATAATTAATCTTTTTGTGGAAGTCTGTGATGGTTCTAGAGGGACTCAGGTGGGCAGAAAAAGCTTTAATATGTTGAAATGACTCATGAATCGGATGAAGAAAACTCAACAGTGCAGCCTGATCCTATTGCTCACCAGCACCATGGTATGCCAAAACGAAAAGGATTTCTGAATTTTATAAGTGGAGGAAAATAATTCACATGAAAATATTACTTCAGATGTCCTCTGACAAGATACCTAAATGTGAATAATTGCAACAATTCTTCATATTAAACAGAATCATAGACAAAAATGCATAGAAAAGGTCAAGGAGTCACCTGGTCCATCTGGGTTCTGAAGGCAGATGCCACACATACCCAACCCATTCCTGCAACACGCTCTTCCAACCTCTAAGCACTTCCAGAAGCTCCCAGGGACTTCAGTCAAATGCTTAATTGCTGTACTTCCTAGCATTAAATTCTATAATACCAAAACCTAACCTATAATTAATCTAAAAATAAGAAAACTAACAAAAAAAGGGACCGACTATATTTATACCTGAAACTCTGGACAACCAAAATAAAATTGGTATTAGAGGCACACAGGACAAATAAATAAAGCAAACACCTTAAAGGCATGATCTCACCTGTAGTGTTTCTTTGCAGATATATACAGCGTGATTCTAATCTTTCTTTCTATAAGAAGGGACAACTTTGTAATATTAAAATACTACTGTACAGTCAACTATTATTGGAACGTCCCTATTTTATCAAATAAATGTATGTGCTTATACACAAAAGCATAACTCAATTCAAATGAATTAATGGGGGCTGCATCTATTATAGCACTGTAGAGTAGAAAGGAGGATGGAGATACATTTCACATATATTTATAATGTATTTTATTTCAAATCAAGGGGATCCAAATAGAAAAAAAATTGAAACTATAATTTTCTAAATCACATACTATCATTGGAGAATAACATTTTCTCTTTGTGTTTTCCTCAAGTCTAGGGATTGTCTTTCAGTTCATTTGTGTTGAAGTCGAAAAAAAAAAAATCAATATAGTAAAATATATCAAACTTCCTGTCATAGAGAGAGTCAAAGTAAGTCATGAAGCAGATTTAGACTTGTAGCAGAAAAGCAAGCTGCAATAGAAACCGCAATTCACCTCATGGGAGGACAAACACAGACTTGCTAATATACAAATGAGACAAAGAACATCTTGCAAAAGTACAGGAATCATATAAAGGAAGGAAGGTAAACAGAATTTCTTCATAAAGAACTTTGCCAAAAATTGGCAGTGATAACACAATTTATCATCTTCTTTTACAGAGAGAAAAATACCCATTTCATGTTATAAGATTACAGGCACTGGACTGTTATTCAATGCCTGAGATCTACCTTTTCATAGGAGTAAGTACAAACCCATCACAAAATATATCCTACCATTTCTTCTGCATTCAGCAGTGGTTAATATGCAAAAAACATACACACACTTGGTAAAGATGAAGATTCACACATCCTAGTAAAACACACTGGTGTGTATACCAAAACATCTTCCCGTACTTTGCCAGCTTCTCATTTCAAGTGGTACTTGCTTTCACTTCTATTCACTAAAATAATCCGAATACTTCAGCTAAGTATTTTAAGAAAAACATAGAATACAATAAAGAAAATAGTATCAGTCATGCAATAACACTTACTTGTGTTAAAGTAGATTAAGAGGGCAATAAATAACCAGTATATACAAGTCTCTGCAGAGATATGCAGTGGGGCACTTGTTATCCTTGCCTCCCCAAATAAAATAATAAAATAAAAATTTTAAAAAAATTTGAGACAACTAGTGAAAAAAGGCACAAATAACCCCTTTTACTCTACCACATGTCATAACACAGACAAAAGAATATTACAAAGCATCTAATATGGTAATACAGGCTCTCCAGATAGAAAGTAAGGAGTGTTGGATGTCCCTAACCTCCTGCAAACAAACTAACAAATGGATTCTTCCGCCATCCTTTCATTATGATTAGAAAGGTAGAAATTGCCAAATTCTTCCCACCATGTGCAATAATGTAGTTTCTAATTCTAACTAGTGCAACAGTTCACATTTGGAGGGGGGGGTACAAGAAGCATCATCATGAACAAGTAGGATACTTGACCTCATTAACGTTTATAAATATATAATGGATGAGTGTCACGAGGATGGAGCCAGGCTCTTCTCAGTGACAACCAACGGTAAGACAAGGGGCAATGGGTTCAAACTGGAACACAAGAGGTTCCACTTAAACTTGAGAAGAAACTTCTTCTCAGTGAGGGTGACAGAGCACTGGAACAGGCTGCCCAGGGAGGTTGTGGAGTCTCCTTCGCTGGAGACATTCAAAACCCACCTGGACACCTTCCTGTGTAACCTCATCTGGGTGTTCCTGCTCTGGCAGGGGGGTTGGACTGGATGGTCTTTCAAGGTCCCTTCCAATCCCTGACATTCTGTGATTCTGTGGACCTCTCCACAGACAAAGTTCTTTTCAGTCCCAAGTACCTAGTGATTGATTTATAACATGACACTTATTATTTAATATCTTTTATGACAATTGTATCCTAATGAAACTGCAAGTAATTGAACTATATCCAAAAATATCATAATCTTTTTTCCACCCGTTTATGTTGCCAAAGCATATGCACAGATTTAGGGTGTTAAGTCCTCCTTTTGAAGCATTAAAATAATCATTCTTCCTCCATAGCAAAAAAGGTGCCCAGAGCTGACTGACACCTTTTATGCCCCAAGCCCATCCTGCTGCCATGGCAAACACCATGCCCCAAGAAGTTTTTAATGCACTTATCAGTCCCCACTTGCAAAAAGCAATTTAGTTATTCACTTCCACTATTCCCCTAGCTTGATAGTCAATAAACCAAATTCTAACACTGTTACTGGTACTTGAAAACAGTACTGAAAACAATTATCTTTTGCAAAGCATTAGCTTTTCAACCAGATATAAACACATAATTCCGTCAACACATTTCTAGGGGTGTATAAATTGAGTCAACATAGAAAAAGGTGAACGCTGAAGTGTGAAAAACCTTCATCTTTGAAAACAGCGTTTACTGCAAGGTATTAGACACTAGAGAACAGTAACCGAAGTCTCTCCCCAACACACATCCCACTTGGCAATTACTTCACATCTGAAGGAGTTCTCTTCCAAGAGCTTGCCTAAATCTCAGTGGGCACTCAGTTTTAAGCATCACATTTTCCTTTGGGAATATACAGCACATTAAAGTAAAATATTGCATTTTGGTCAGACTTCATCCATCTCACTCACAAAATGAGACACCCCAAATGGCAAGATAATTTCCAAATCCTCAAAGCAGTATGTGAGAAGGTCTTACGAAACACTTGAGACGTGAAACAACAGCACTGGTGAGGCACCAGCTCCTTGACAGAAGTGACAGTAGCTTAGTGGTGTTTCGCTGATTTACAAAAGTAGATTGCAGGCATGGCTGCTGTTCAAACTGAATCATGCTTTTCATGGAGGGAAGAGAAAAGCAGACACCTTACAGAAGACAGGGTGTCTGAAGAAGTCCTTCCCGATGCATCATGATGTACAGGGTATGTTTCCTAGTCTGCTGAAGCGGCGGTAAACAGCTCTGCAGAAATTACATGAGTCACACAAAAACTTCAGGCATAAACAAACCCTCACAAATTCTGCTGGTGTATTATTTTAGGTGTTTTTACTGATCTTACATGAGTTGTGGGTAAGCAAAAAGGTCTGGAAAAAGGGTGATGAAGATATGTCTGGCTTTGCTGGGGGAGATGAAAGGCAATATATCACATCCATAGGATTCTGCAACAGCAATGCTCAGAAGTTGGAACAGGAAGGATCTTTTCAAGAACAAATCATCCTGGCTTATAGAGTCACCTGTTCACCTCTGGCACGTTTTTATAACATGGGATGTTTGTTTGTGGGATTTTTGTTATTACTTTGTGGATTTTTTCCCCTAAAAGCAATAAAAGGCTTTGATATAACTTAACATGACCATATCAGGCTAAGGAAGTCTTCTAGCTAAAAATAAGGCTGGAAAAATATGAGAGGAGTATCATACGAGTTTGTCCTACTATTACTTCTCCCTGTGAACCTATTTACAGCTGTAGGTAGATACAATGCAGCTATTTCTTCATATATAAAACAGGAAGTTTTCATATAAAAAGTAGTTGCATGTAAAATCTGACAAACTTAACTGAATCATTTTTTATAGTGTTCATGTCTGGATATGGTATTAACTTGGTGTGAACCTAAGCTTCCTTTCCGGATGATCCCTAATTTTTTAATAATTTTGATTAAGTAAGCAATAATTTATTTTATATATAATCTATTATTATATATATATTTATTATATATTGTCAAGTGATCTTTGCCACAGGATTTACACAGAAATGCTCAGATTAGGGTCCAAGTCTCCCACGTGAGAAGCACTTTCTAAGCATATAGCTTCTCCGTCAATACTCATGGGAAAACACTAGTTTTCAAATTATCTCCAAATGCCTGTATGACAAATGACATTTTAAAAGCACAAGACAAAATTGTATCTCTGTGGTTTGTTGTTTCCTCTCACCAGCTACTGTTTTAATAATTCCTTCCTCAGAAAATGGAAGTTTACCATGTGCAATACACAGAAATGAAGGGAAACAAATTTTAAAAAGATCAGAAGAGACTACTCAGAAAAAAATGCATGATAGAAGACACTGTCTTTTTGCTATAACAAAACACATCTAATTCTCAGCCAAACTAAATCAGTGTAACATCACTGATGTCAATATTTGATTTTTTTTCCATTAATTGACATTGCTGTGAATGCAGCCAAATTTTTTGTTTACCTCACATCTTTTTTTCTCAAAAGATACCTCATTTATAAACTAACTCCAAAATGGACATTTGCAGACATGTCCAGAGGCTGAAACTATCCTTTCTTATTCTCAATGGCTATAACTGTGTCTCAAGAGGAAAGTCAAGAATATTGCAAAAAGTAGTTACTTCAAGATCAATAGAATCAACAAATTCCAAGAAACAGAAACACCAACCAAAAAAAAAACCCACTTGCTCAAAAATGACAAGAAGGTTAATTATTAAAATCAGCAGTTTATCCCTGGTTAGTAAAAATGCTAGACTTCATTCCGGAATCCAAATTCACTGTTATGCTGAATATGGATTAACATCTATTTCTGCATTGTATCATCCACTATTGCTCAATTAGATCTCCATATAGAAGTAAAACTACTCCAAGAAGTTAAAAACCATAGTTTTAGCATTCCTCCCTTGTTAGAAGGATGGCAGTTTCACACTGGTGCGGTTATAATACAAGCTGTTCACAGGAAATTTCTTGAAACAGAAAGCAATTTCATTCTAAACTGTTTACAGAAAAACAAATATACAAAATGCACATATTTTATTCCCTTATTAATTTTAAAAATTGTTTCTCTGGCCTGTTTGTCTTACAATAATGTTTCACCTGGTTGCTTATGTCAGATACATTACTGTCATGTCACAAACCATGCTGTATTCCAAAGTAGATTAATGATGAATATTTGGTTAGAGATAAGAAAACAACACGGCACTGATTTTTGGAAGGCGAGGTCTGAGCAGAATTAATAAGGCAATCTGCACAGGGCAGGGATCTGCTTTGCACAGCATCGATGTCAACCACAGAAGCTGTGAGCTGCCTAGCCAAAGAGGCAGGCTGATGCAGTACGTGTGTCTTTTCAGACAATGAAACTTTAGCCATTAATTTCTGATGTCAATAGAAATTTTTGTTTGGAAATCAAAGTTTCACTGAAGTAAATGGGACATAGAACATAATACACTGTATTCTACATTTTGAAATCAATGCACTTACTGAACAGGAGTGAGCAAAAATAGCTGGGAGTGAACAAAGTATCAAAAACCTTACCTAGAGCTACATCATTCACTCTGATCATAAACAGACTATTCCACTGAAATTAATGAGAAGTTTTCCATTTTTTTTTGCCACTTATTCCAACTTTTTTCTGTTGAGCTGAGGCAAAACAAATCTAAACCACTATAGAAGAAAATATCCCTGTTTTAAAATATCTCTTCTCCAAAATTTCTACTTCTTCAGAAAAAAGCTCACTGAAATCACTATTCACAATGTGCACATATTTAGCAAGTACTGCAGTACAAGCATGTATTTCTTAGAATCATCAACCTATCTGAAAGAAACAGCAGCCCCAAACACCACTCCATTCTTACACGAGAAATAAGATACAAATGATTGCTATGAACTCGCACCAAGGATAAATGGATTCTCTCTTAAAATTTATAAATTCAAAGCTTGACATGCTCCAATACACAGCTTTTCCCTCTCTCCTTTACAGCATCCCCATTTGAAATCTGCTGCTCCAGAGACTCTCAAACTGTTTCTCAAACCTGTTTCTTAATGCCAGCGCAGCATTCAAGGGTCAGGCTGCAATGTTCTTATCTTAATTTGACATTAGGAAATGGAAATTCTTGGCAGGGAGATGAGGAAAATGATCCAGATGCTAAATTTTGAGTCCACTTCTAGTTAAACAGCATATATGTTCATAACTTAAAAGCATATTATTTTATCATAGCAGTGCTTGCAAATATTCAGTTTCATCCATTTTATTTTACAGTTGAGAAACGACAGGCCCAGCAGTTCATATAATTTTTCTTCTACTGTTTATTTTAGTAGTTAAGATTTTGTACTGGAGAAGAGCATCAGAACACTGAATTTTTACACTATATTATTGCTCTGTCAGCTACATCATGCATTCACCTACCCAGTTCCTAGTAAAATCCAAGCAGCTGGCTGGGGCAATGAAGTAAATGGGACATATAACATTGCGTTTGCATTTGAAATCTAAGCTAGTAAATATGTAATAGAAGGAAAAAACCCTCTGAAAGTCATTTATAAACTGTCCTCATGCTTTAGAACAAATTCATGAGGAGGGAAAGACTTTGATTACACATCCACGGAGCTCCCGGATTATAGGATACATCACTTGGCAAAGCAGGTATTTCTTTATATGAGATAAGTACAAATGTCTCTGAAAGCTTTAGCTGAAAAGCATCACTCAAGTGACCACTGCAGACACTACACATGGCTCGCAGGGTATTTGGCTGAAGTTTGCTTACAGCAACGAAGTAACAAAAAAGCAATTCTGAGATTTGATTGAAAATCAAGTTGCTAGCAAATGGTTGCTTGGCAGTTTACCACCGAAGATTTAAAACATTCCTTCTGTTTATCCCACTACTTTATTTAGTCTTCTGAATCTGGTAGGAAACAAAAACAGAAAATTCAAATACAGCACACATCAGAATAGAATAAGCAGTTCAAGGACTCATTTCATCTGAGTGGGTGAGAGCAGTTTTCAGAAATACAATTCTTTTCTAAGTGTAAAATACCATCTCATATAGTGCTAAGTTCACAATATCTGTTCTGTCTCACAAGATTCTTTCCCCAGTGTCTGTGTACCATACCCTAAATGATTGCTAGCATAATTTGTTTCTGAACTTCGGCAAATTACCCTGGTATCTCTGAAAACTGGGGAAAATATTTCTACACCTTTTAAGTCGTGACAGATTTAGGTGAATTATCTACAGAGAGGGTATTCAAATTTTCATCCTCAATTTTAAAAATCTTTTTTTCCTCCTTTAACACCACAAATATCACACGCTGTACATTATGCCTCAAAATCAAAATACATACTGGATAAGGCTTGCTCGGGATTTACAACCAAAAGCTGGAAGAAACACTTGACTGCTTAATCAGAAAGTCAAAGAAAATCAGTCTACCAACTCATATGAAATTATCTTTTGTTACTTATTTTGCTGTCAATCTTCATACAGGCAGTTTCACCTTCTCTGTCAAGGTCTGTCAAAAATCTGTTTCTGAATCTTAAGTGACTATTCAAGAGCTTTAAAGAATCTGCTACTTTGCTACATTAATCAATTGTTATTTTGTTCTCTGAACAGATACTGCACCAAATTGCAGTTTGTAAAACCTGAACAGAGAGAAGAGACATGTCTCAGCCACATCATCTCACTAACAGATGCCATTGAGAACCACTTAGTTGATATATTCTTTTACTATTTTTGGTATAAAAGGAATGCAGGCAGGAACTTGTAAAGTGATTCAGTATCAGTGAATAGCCTTGACACAGCATCTTCATCACTGAAGGGTACTTCCCCATTCCAGGTAACTGTGAACAGGTATTTTAAAATCATTTGGTGGTTTTGTAACTGTTTTATCCAGTAAAGAAAACTTGCATCAAATTTGCCTAGATGATTTGCCAGATTGGTTTGTTTTGTTTGGGTTTTATTTGTTTCCCTCTTTCCAAAGTAGCTTTTGCACCAAAAAGGCTTCTTAAGAACAGAAGTTTGGGCCAAATTCCCAAGTTGGGTTTGATTCAATACGGGCAAGGAGGAAAGAGGAGGATATGGGGTTGATTCAGAGAACTGCTATCATGTTTTTACCTAGAAATTCAGTACTGAGGACTGATTGCATGAACAGATTTGAACTCTTAGCACTCCCATACCAGGAGAACAGCAGAATAACCAGTATCATATCCTCTGAAACGGGTCCTTTAAACACAGGTCTGCTGGTGGTTTTCTACTTGGCATAAGATCATGAAATAGCTGTTGGAAATATTTATTCTGCTTCCAGATAAGAATCAGACATGAGACTACGGAGTTATTCTGCCTCTCTTTTCATTAAATACCTTGTTATACCTGACAGTGAATACTACAGAGACTTAAGGGTGAAAATGTCCAACGCCTGTTTAGCCCAGCTACCAGTACAGTGTTAATTTGAACACTGAACCCTATCTCTCATATAATTACCATACTACAGATTCATTCCTTTTTTCCATTTCGCTGATATAATAAATATTTAGATATTTTATATGAATCACCGCATTGAGCACACAAAAAGTCGATTCAACCCCAGACCTTCCAGCATGGGCACTCTGAACAGAGTAGACCCCTCAATCAGAACAAAGTGTTAGAAGTCACCTAGGTGAATGCCCCAATTCCTGGGTGGAAGTGAAAACAGCCTCCTACAAAAAGCACTTTATGAAGTCTGTAGTCTCTGTTGGAAATGGTGTTTTCAAGAACTCAATACAAATGTTACCAAGAAACATAAATCCACCATTTTCTCTCAAAAATATATGGTATGCATAATAAGAAATAGTATATTACATTGATCTGGGTTTACTTTGCAGGTGAACTAATATGGTTAGTACTACAGGTCACTGCTTGAGCTTGTACACAGAGCTCTGAGTTTTTGATCCTAACCAGAAGATGTCTACATGTTGACCAAAGTATCCAAAGCACAGTAAAACAAGGATGTATCATGAAAAACTGTAAACCTTTTTTCACTTCAGTGAAAGTGGAATAGCTGACGATAAAGTGTAATATTAGGATGGCCACCTAACAAAACACCATACCACTAAGCATTGTCTGTAATGCTAGAAATTGTATCCCATCTGCCAACTTTCACAGCTACATTTTACAATTTTGATTATCACTCAAGTTATACACACATTTCATTCTCTTGTATTATTTCTGTTGGTTTTCACAGAAACAAGCAGCATCTGCTGCATGAGTCTCAACACAGCAAAGTAAGCCTTCATTACCCTTATTTAAGTCCTCTACGTTCCCCTCTTTGCTCCTTCATAATACAAGGTGAAGGGTATACAAAATTTCACAACTTCCAGAATTTAAAACAAACCAAACTTAACATGATCAATGTATATATCAATACAATACTAACATGTTTAATTCATTTTTTTCTTTTTCGTTTAAATACAAATATGTCATTTTTCTGACTTGATCCCTTTCTATTAAAAAGTAGAAATATCTGGAAAATCCAGAAAATATCTGGAAAAAGTTGTTCTGAAGGAACTCCTATAGATGTATATTAACAGATTTCAAGTAGGTAAAATGCAGGTCTAGTAGTTAAAGAGAGGTGACAAAGCGATCAAAGAACTCACTAGACTGCCAAAAGTTCCTTATCAACTGCGACAGATAGAAAATACATCTGCAATAAGGAATATATTGAGAGGATTTTATTTAAATGACAAAATAAGCTTTTTATTTAGAAATTACAATTGTAAGCCATTCTTTGTCTTCGTTTTCTAATGAGCAGTTGTTTACTGTGTCTATGCTGATTAAAAACCTGTGTCATTATACTTGCAGTATTGTCCTGACAGTTTTAATATACGAAGAGTAGAGTAGCACAAGAAAGAGTGATGGGAAACATAATTATGCACAGATGTCATATTAGCTAAAGTAACCTCCAACTGTTTGTGATAAAGCTTCAAGTGAGGTTAGTAAATCAGCAGGTTTTTTATTTCATTAGGAAGGATAAGGACAAAATAAGGAAGCTTTACTTATATCCAGAAAGGATCTAAAGCTCTCTTTTACAATTGAATCTAGATGAATAGGGAAATACATATTTATGAATACATTTCTGCATCCTTAAATGTATTTACATTAATTGTTAGTCACCTATTGTGTGTGTTTTATAAAAGTATTCCAGAAAGAATTTTGATGACAGAATGCTTATACAAACAGAAGATTTCAGATAAGTTGCTTTCTATAAGCATTCTGACAATTCTAACACAAAGATTCTTTGAAATGGGAAACAAAATCTGCCATTCCTGCATCCTATCAGGTAGATTCAGTTCCAAATGGTATTTAAAATTAATTCTCCACAAACAATTTATATCCTAAGAATTCTCCACATCGAATGTCTGCTCCACAGTATTTGATGCCAAACAACACATTTGAAGACATCTTAAGGTCTTCATGAAATTCAATTGAAAAATATCAAATTATTTTTTTAATTAGTGAACTATTAATACACATCAGTTTTCTCAACACTAGGAGTATGTCCAAAACAGGCAAAAAGGTAGTAATGATTTTAAATGACCACAGCAACACTACTAGCTTAAGTTATGATTATCAAAAATCGTTACCGACCTCAGTATGAGCCACTGAACATGGGTATGTGGACCTAGATTTTAAGATTCCAGTAGAAAACAGACTGCTAAGAAAAACCTAGCAGTAATACAAATCCCATACACAATGAAATTCCCAAATACAGATGATTAGCTAAAAAAGGTAGAAGCATGAAGATGATCCTACCGTTTTCTTACCTGCCCTTCTAAAAAGTATTTTGAAGTTTCCAACTGCACTAAAAATAAGATTTAAAACTTTCTAGTTCTTCCTATACTTTAATTTATTTTTAGACTAAAACCAGGAAACTCCTGCTCCATTCAATCCCATTTGTTAGGAGATTGCAACCATTTAGCAATCTCTTTTAAAGACAGCCTCACAGTATAATCACACAAGAAACCACACATACTATGCTTTTGGGAACAGGCTCCACATTAAGAACATTTAAAGTGTCAAGAAACACAACATCTCATTTTAAAACTTTATAATGTTAACCCTTCAACAAAACATTATTAACCATGCAATGAACCCAACAACTTAAAGACAGAAGGCACATCTGAAATCCAACATTAACTGCTTCTGGGATCCTCCTGCTCCTGCCACCAATGGAAGGATTAACATAGTATTCCAGTGCTGTATAATTGGTGCCTAATTAATTGAAAGGAAACACTTTATTCTTGGTCACTAATCACCACTAGCCAGCAGCTTTTAGACTAATTAACTTAAAACATGTTACAGAAAAAACAGACTATGCAATTCTTGTGAGTAACCACAAACAAATTTCACGGCCCTCCACTTAGTGGAGCAAAACCTGTTCTACTTCATAACAGTTTGCTTAATCCTGACAATAAAATATTAACTGAAGTTCTTAGCAGTTACCAAGACTTTTCTCATAACATCTCAGCCAAGCTTGGCCTTTACTGGAAAAGGAAGAATCACAAATAGCTTTTGGTGGTTGAAGGGGAGGGCTCAGGTGGTTGGTTGGTTGTTTTTCACTTGTGCAATATAATCTTACATATTTTAACTTAACTTACCCTGAGGGCTCAGGAAGGATTTCTGCTGATTTCAATGCATTCTGGCCATCAAACTTTTGGGTGCAGCCATGCAATTTCTCGACTTTTTTAAGTTATGCAAATCCACAGTTATCCCTTTGACTTTGTGGGTTTGCTGCAAGTTTCCTTCACCTTCTTTTTTAAAGATATATGGTATTGAAAAATAACACGTTGCTTTAGTATGTTAGACATCATGTTTCTCACACAGAGAGGAAACAAAGCTTTTGACGTGAGCTTTGTTTCCACAGTTGCATAATCTTGTACATTCTGAACATGTTAAAGACTTGGTATTAACACCTTGACAGAGGAGTTCTCAATGGAATTGGAGGTCAGGGTAAAAGCTGGAACCTTCAAAACATCAACTTCCTAACCATTTCACTACCAACTTTGATTTAGAGTCCTGTGCATTAAATTCTTGCTTGTTGCACAGGAATTGAAAGAGGTAAAAAAAAAAAAAAAAGTCAAAAAGGAAACAGGAAAAAAACCAAACCTTCTTGTAGTAAATTAACTTTGAAAGGAATAAACACAGCTAAACCCAGGCTATGATGCAGACATCAATTATTCTGCTACAAAAAGCCTAGGAAAACACTGTTCTGGAATTTCTTTCAGATAATCTTTTCATATATGTGCATTGTTATATGCAGTACATTACATAGCATATGAATGTCATGTAACCAAGCACTTGGCATTGCTATTGTATTAAAAACACGTAATAAAAACAACTAATAAACACTGCAAGACCTACAGTTAAGTATTGATTTTGTAAATTAACATTGCCATTTGCTAATGAGCAATTTGCTCCTGAGGAGAGAACCACAAAGGAAGACTTTAACTGCAACTTATTATTCAAACATCAGCATCGCTCAGGTTTTTTCCTGGCTAGAGAGCAGGTACCAAGTGCCCCTTTATCATCAGTTGAGGCAAACGCATTTTTGAAAATTGCATTGTATGTTCCGTATGGAGAAGCAGATACATGTTTTTCCCCAGTAAAGAGGTAAACGTACATACACAAGAAGTACATACACATTCACAGCCATTTACTGGTAGCTTGTTCCCTGAAAACTGAAGTTTGGGTATCACAGAAGAAGAAACTCCAAGCTGGAAAAGTTGAAACATTTCAATTGAATATTTTCAAGTGAGTCACCAAGATTAAATGTTGCTAAATATACCATGGAATATTAAAGCAAACAAAACCAAAAAATCCTGTTAGCTGTCTGTTACTTTTCAAGCCCGAGTGACAAAATAGTCACATATCCAGTTTGAGTCAGCATTTTTTTCCATAGCTAAACAAAAAAAAAAATTTCTAAACTGCTTAATTTCCATCAAGCAATTTGTCTCCCTAGTTGTAACAAGATCAACAGGATGGGGATTACTTCTTGTCCATAAGCAAATAACGGCTGAAAAAATTAAGCACATCTCACATGATTATGATTCTTTTAAAATAAGAATAATCACGGAAAATATAATCCTCAATTTCCCAAGCATTACACATGTTGGCATTTGAATCGTAACTCTTGTACATTCATTGGTTTTGAAATACACTAAGAAGTTGCAACTCCGACAGCTCCAGAGCAGGTATGCCATTTTGATACAATGTTAGGTCAAAGCTGACTACTGCTCAGAGGGAAAAAACAACAGCTGTACCAAAATACAACTAAACTTTTTTTCTTTTCCTTTTAGGATAAAATGCTTCATTCAAAACCGATAGTAGTCCATTCAGGAAAAAAAGACTTCTGTATTTTTATATCTAACAGAAACAGCTCAGATAAACACCTCTGCTTGCCCCACATGTGTGGCAAAAGCTTTTAAACAGAGAGAGCTACATAAAGAAAAAGAGGGGAAAAAAGCAGGAGTTAAAACACACCAAACAAACATTTTTTTTTTCCCCCACTAGCTATTCAAATATGCATTCAATCAATACCACATATGATGAGTATCTATCACAACCTACAACAAAATAATTGTGAAAATATCTCATTCTGAGCCTAGTTCTTATTTGAATTAGGAAAAAAACACTATTGGGGAAGA
Organism: Pampusana beccarii; assembly: GCA_013399365.1. Classification (NCBI taxonomy): domain Eukaryota; kingdom Metazoa; phylum Chordata; class Aves; order Columbiformes; family Columbidae; genus Pampusana; species Pampusana beccarii. The sequence goes on along the minus strand of VWYH01000879.1, from coordinate 198,454 downwards.
GATTGTTAGTGTCAAAGTGCTATTGATTATTTAAAGATATATATTAAGGTAAAATGACAATACCTATGCATGGTCAGAGTTCAAAAGCTTCACCTGCCTTGCTTCAGACTTGCAGGCATTCTCTGGTTAAAAGATCTGCAATGATTTACTCTGATGATCTGGTCTCTGCAGCTTCACTTCATTTACTCTAATTGAATTGTCACAGACAAACACAACATTTGGCTTGAATATAAAGCCTGTGCCTGGACCTATGCTTTCAATCTGATTTCTTCAGCCAAATTTTTAAGAAATAAATTCAAAGTGGGTCAAAGAAAACACAGGACTAGACTAGAAGTAGAATGTCACAACCTCTTTGAAGTTATATCGGATTTGAATATTCTGACTGGGACTCCGAACAGGATAGCAATGCTTTGCTCAAACCTCTGCACCAAACCCAACAGAAGTTATTATGGGCTACTGAAGTTGGATTTAAAAGCTTCCCTTTGTATTCCTCAGCCCAAGAAATTAAAAGCATCTGCAGACAGTGTTATGAAGGGCTTTTTGCCCTCCACTCCTCCCCCCCTGCCTTTTTTTTTTAATATCAAGATTATTTTAATTTCTGTGTTAGTGACAAAGTCCAATATCTAAATCTACAGTTTATGCATCCATACTTAGTACTGTACTGGGGTCTTCTGAAAGGAAATCGACAATATAATTTTAATTAATCTTGAACTTAAATAGATTCTTTTCAATTACATGCATCTTAGAGACTTATTTCTGTCATCAGAAGTAACCCTATTTAGTTGTGAATAAAATGTAAACCACCTCTTCGGACAGAAGTTTATATATAAAAATATACATGAATATATGGAAGTTAAATATAAATCAAACAACATTTCATCCCCAGGGTTTGTCTCCTGGTCAGAATAATTAATCTTCCTGCAAAACATCCAGCCAGCTAATATCCCAATACATGCGTCAGAGGCTGAAGTTTGACTTACACCTTTAAGTTCAGTGTCTGAAGCTGAAAGATGCTGGGTCTTGAGTGTTGCTGCCTCAGCATCTTAACATGCTCACAAAGCTTGCTGAGACATTTTCAAAGAGTTTAAACCTAAACGTTTAGACCAGCTGTCCAGATGGAAGTTGGAATGGTAGACTCACGAGAAAACAGCCACACTAGCAGCTTATGGAAACAAGGTGGCACATGGGAAGAGGAAAAAAATACAAAAAATGCATCAGATTTTAAGGGGAAGCTCACCAGCTACTTCAGTCACGTTGAGAAAAGTGCATTACAAAAATCTTCACCCAGAACATCAATTTGCTAGTTACCCTACCAAGCAGATACCCTGTACAATAAAATGCAGAGGACATACTGAAGAAAATTATTTTACTCCATGAATAGCTTTAAAATAACCTGAATTACTTAGCATCCACTAGACAAAGAGATCTAGATATGCCAAAAGAATAATTTTATGCACAGTTTGTACAAAAAACATAATTACATCAGAAGCACACAATTTTGTAACATACAATAGTACACTGACAAGAGTGAGTTTAATATCTGTCTCATGTCATGTATATGTTTGTCCAGAGCTTGATACCAAAATAAATCATCCAAATCATAGGCAACTGTTGTAATCAACAGTTCTAAATTCAGCTCAAAGTCCAAGGAAAGCAAAACCAACCATTTGCATATTGATTTCATAATTTATCTAGTGCAATATGATCAGCCTAAAACTGCTTTGTTGTATATTTCAATGTAAATTACTTTCCAGCAACTAGGAATCACCACTTAAATTGATTTTGTTGAAAGACTCTCCCTTTCCTTCAACCAAACACTAAAATTAAGGTTTGCTTCAATCACTAGGGGGAGGGAAAAAAAAAAATGTATTATGTAACCAAGGAATTATTCTCTTTAAATTAGTAAAAATACAATTAATTTATATGTTGATCAGAACTCAAATACATCTTTCATCATTTTAGATCCAAACAATACAATTTTGATAACCCTGAAATATTTTCCCAGGTTTTGCCATATTTGTGTATATAAACAATTCAGAACAGAATCTCACTTGGCAAAATATTTTAAGTTAATGTGACTACACACACGCATTAAAAAACATCAGAATTTGCCACTAAGTAACGGGCTGAATACTTGAGTCCATTCTCCTTGGCACCCCACTCCCACCAACTCAGCCACAGAATTAAAGCATCAAACTTTGTCTTACTAAAATATTTCATCTTATTATGACATAGCAATAAAAATATTAATAAGTTATTTGGTTTAGTTTTATCAATACACTTACATAACCATATATAAAAACTAAATACTGTAAATATTTGTCTTATTTTAACAGAGTGGAATAACAGGACCTCTAGTCCAATTTTAGAGCTGTCCTCCCATGAACAGAGACAGTGAAAAATGAAGCGATATCACTAAACACAGATCCCTGACACATATTTGGTCTTTAACGTTTTAAGGAAACAACAGACTATTATATTGGCTATTATAATGGACTTCTTGCACATATTACAGTGATTTCAGTGTGCATTAGGAATATTAACTCTTCATAACAGTCTTATAAGGAAGATAAAATTATTTTTGTTGTTTTACAGACACGCTACGTAATGTCGGTTTTAGTCAAAGCTGTATCAGTATGACAACTAACAAGTCAAATTTAGGTTCAATAGGTCACACCAATCACTTGCACATGATTTTTATTTTGTCATTTTGCTTGGATGATCAGATTATACCCGCACTTCAGTCTTTCACAACTTAATTAGGAAAAGCCTTCATTCATTCAAACCACTTGCACCAATTACAGCAGATAACTTAGGTATGTAGACGAAGATGAGGAAGAAATCAAAGCTGACATGATGCAGAAAGAAAAATGAATTAACATTTTCTCTTTGTCAAGGGGGCTCCTTCTCCACCTGCTCCTCCTCTCGGGCAGAGGTCTAAGCAGAGTATTCACAGGTGTTGACAGGTTGGCAGATTTCTGCTAATTTTTCAGATCTGTAAACATCCATTCTTTATTTAGCAGCAGTGCCCACCAGTTACCACCAGCCTTAAAGTGCTGCTGGGGTCTGGGGTCATTAGCCAGCAATCAGCCAGGACTGCACAAGGACATGGGGGGCTTGTGAAGGTCAGAGGAACATTTTCAGTTTCTAGGAGTTAAAGATCCAGGTTGAAAACAATGGCAAGTCTAGAAAATTCCACCAAAATACAGCAATTTTAATGCAAATAATTTTGCTACTTTTGCTTATTGGAATGAAGAGGGAAACCTGTTATTCAATAAGCAATTCAATATTCAATTGCGTATTCAGTATGAAAAACCTGCAGGTCTAGTTTCTAGTGGACTTTGTTTGTAAACAAGAGGCAGACAAGTAAGAAAGAGTGAGAAGGAAGGCAGCGTAAAGTGTTGGAGTAATTACTTATAAGGTCTGTTACAACAGTCTCTAGAGGTGCTAGTTGTTGACACAGCAGCTACTTAAAAACCACACTTGGATAAGCAACCAATACAAGACAAATTCAAACCACTGCTCAGAAACACTAAGTGTTATTGGAGAGAACTGAGCTTCTTGTTGGATTTATTGTTATTTCCTAAAATATTCCAGAAGCAAAAGGGAAATCCTCCCCAAAATTAGCCACATCTGATTTCAAAGTAACTTACAGACAGAAAATAAGGCTTTCCTGCATTTTAGATGTCAGATCAATTAAAATTTCTCAGACAGACGTAGAATCATTTGGAGACCATCAAGATGTGGATTAAAGACATGGATTAAAACTCAAGAGTTAGAAACTCTGCATGACATCACTCACAATACAGCAGCCCCAAATTCGATAAAATAAGCAAATTACTACGAATAACTTCATGATTGGAAGAAATAAAAATCACAGCTTTAGCAGAGCACACACACCTCTGATCACCATCCTCACACAGCTGTTAACCCAGCTACAGAGGCTGGAAATATCCATATTCAGCTGTACAGTGTTAACAAGATGAAACAAGAAGTGCATAGATAACTACTCAGTACATTATGGTATAACAAGGTATTATAAGACATCTATATCAAAAATAGAAAAAAAACCCCTACAAGACATACATCTCTAAGTTTCTTTAGTAACTAGAAGAACTATACAAGCTATACCAATATAAATAACGTAGGTCTGTCACTGGAATTAGGGCTGCTACAGCAGCAAGTTATGCATGTCTATATGTTTATAGGAGGAATTAATGTGTACAATTCTCACTTACGAGCATTAACACATCCAGCATTTTGTAACATGACTGTTTCCCGCAATGTTTTCTATGAGGTTTTTACCCTTCAATTAAACTGCTCTTTGTGTTTATTTCCACCTATTTCTTGCACTTACTAGAAGGTTCAGGATGCTTTACAAGTCAGATGCTCAGATGAATGCACAGAGCTAGGATGTGAGCTAAAATCAGCTTTTCTCTTTCAGTAGCTCAGCAAGTGATTGATGGATGAGAGAGCTACTGATGAAATTCATGAAGGGCTTCCATTTGAATAAGACTGCTGAATAGAAGTAGGACAGTTCTTTGAACACCTAAAGTTACAGGAAATTACTGCCAGAAAGCTTCTCAAAGACTTTTTAATCACAGACACAGTTTCCTTGGCCAGTTCCTGGATCACTATTTCTTTAAACTGAAATAATTTGTAACTGACTCCATCTCTCATGACTACTTGATATAGCTCTATTTCACCTCTGGCCATGTTTTCTTATGCCCAGTTTCTTAAGCTCAGTACAAACAACAAGTATTCTTTCTGTAATGTTTGTTCCACCATATATTAGTAGAATAAGAGGCAGCCATCAGCATTTAAGTACAGAATTTAGAATAATAAAAAAAAAAAGGTTCAAGCACTCTATATTATTGAAGGGAAAAGCTCAACTGAAAGCAGGCTTTGAGGGTTTGTTTCCCAAACACCTAAAAATGTGGGAGGATTTCCGGAGTTGGCACTTTATGAAATTAATGACAACAGAGGTCATTTACACATTGCTTGCAACTCGTCCAGAATTGCATAAATAGTGACATAAGTACACTCTGTTGTGAGACTCACAGCCCTCCAGCAACCTTACAAGTCTTTCGTGATGAAATAACATTTGATGTAGATCCTCTATTCTTTGGTTGTCCTTTTAGAAGTTTGCTTTCTGTATTACTGCATGCCTCAGGTCCATCTATTTTTTTTTAAAGACTTCAGATTGTGAACAAAAAAAAAAAAAAAAATCCACTTTGGGAATGAAGTAAGGGGTGGGAAGGAAGTTACCAGGCTATGTAGACCTCTTGGACTGAAAATGAACCAAATTCTTAAAAATACATGAAAGAAGTGAAATGAGCTGCCCAACAANAAAAAAAAAAAAAAAAAAAAAAAAAAAAAAAAAAAAAAAAAAAAAAAAAATTAATACCGGAAAACAAGATACGAGAAAAAAAATGCAATATCAGAGACTGAAAGGACTACATTTTCAGGAACAATTAAGTGTTTGTGCTTTCAAAAGTATTTCAGTCATCAGAAATTCTTTAGTAACTAGTCTCTACTGATCGGAGACTGGATCTTCAGCATTTGAAGTCCCTATAGTTCTTCAGCATGTATCCTTACAGCACTGTAGCCTTAAGCTTAATTTGCTTTGATTCTTGATATCAAGATATCGAACCATTTTTCCTTTTAATAAAACTGTGGGGAAAAAAAAAAAACACAAAACAACCACCACCAAAAAGAAAAAACAAACAAACAAACAAAAAACGAACAAAAAAACCCAAGTGAGAATGTATGAAGAAAAGAAGAAAACTCATTTTGCTATTATGGTTGCATGAAGATCAATGAATATCAACATGAGACCACTAAAATCAATGAGAAAAAACTCTAAACACTGATTCCAGGGAGAGTTTCCCTGATATTTCTTTTAGAAGAATTTTCCACAGTGGAAAGAGCCTTACAAGTCAGACCTCTGTTCACTATATGCAACCAGAATATCAGATTCATGTTTGACTCCAAAACTTGCTGCATTTGTAGAAATTAAAAATATTGCACTTTGAAGTATTGTAGGGCATGTATAATGTTAAGAATCAGTGGGCTCATTTCTAGTCTCACTAACATGCTGACACGACTGACCGTGAGAGAGCTGAAACTTTTGAACAAGCAGAAATATTTTTTTTAAAAGGATAAAAAAATTTGCACAAAACCCATATTAAGAAAAAAAGATGAACATTATCAGCAGACCAGGCAAAGAGAAGTACGTTCAGATGTTAGGCACTTACATTGCTCTATCCTAAGAACTGAACCAGGCAATGTGGCACTTTCACATGTGCAACAGTATTACTTTTACTTTATTTCCATCATTTTTGCTTATTTGAATCTTCTTTCAATATAAGAAGCTTAAAGGCTTTGGACTTTGGCTTCTTCTGACCCAAATATATGATGCTTCAGAGAATATTTCATTGGGAGACACTAAAGAAAACTCTTTAAAGCATCAGAGATTCAGGTGAAAATTTAGGATCTGATTCTCCTAATGTCTTGGTGAAGACTGCATAGTTAGAAACATGCAGAAATGCAGTATTTCATTATTTGCCATATATACCGTAGTCACACCTAGAAGACTGAGAAAACTTAGATACACATAACAAAGGAAAAAAAAATTTCCTTGATTCAGAGCTTGTACTCTAAAAAGAGAGGAGAAGAAACAGTATGAGATGGTACTAAATATACTTGAGAATAGTCTTGTCTAAGATGACCTCCTGTCATCCCTTCTACACCCAGTTCTCCTATGAACTTGCAATGATAAGCTGGTGTCCTTATACACACAGTAATAGGAACTGGACAACGCGGTATACCAAAGTATGGTTTCTGTCATCATACCAACAAAGTTCATGAACACATTACTGAAAACTCCATCTCCATGGACAGCCAGGTATCCTTAGAGAGCCAACCCAGTTTGATGGCTTTGGGAGTGGAAGAGGAACAGAGGGAATCTCTAGTTCCTGTAATTAATTTAGCAGTACTAATCAATAGGCTGACCTTGTTAAACAAAAGTCTTATTTATCTTTTGGTGGCCAAAGTCATCTACAGGCTATTCCAGCCTCACTGACAAAATCTTACTGTGCATATCTGGTTTTCTGGTACAACAGAAACTTCCCAAACGAGCAGTGTCGTACACTGCTAATATGCTGGGCCAGACCTAGGGCCCTGCTTCAGCCGCTTCTGAGATGACAGGATCCAATTCTTCACAGAAAAAAATTATAATTAAATGCAATACATCTAAGCTTTAGTGACTCACAGCTACCACAATAACTACACCAAATATTAAGCGATGGCACCAGGTACCACAGCACGGGACTTGCACCCTTCTCGTGCTTGGGCTTTGACGAGCTATCTAAACAAGTGCCCTGTGAACACACAAACCGGTTTCATTTAGATTCTACTTTCTGTGCATTATAAACTTGATTGCTTTGCTGCTTGTGCATTAGCACAGTATTTCTTGGTGAAGTTTCACTTCCAGGACCAAATATTGGGTCAAGTTTACTGAACTAAGTTAATTTCCTTTCCTTGATAGGGAAGTACAATAGTCTTGCACTACTCGTGATTCCACTTCTATAGCATAAAGCGATACCATGGATAAAGACTGTAAAATGGAGGAGGAGGAAGGAAGCATCAGCAAAGTAAATAACTACTTGCCAGCTTCACCAATGCAGAATTGCTTTTAAAGATAAATGTTCCTGCCCAAACCTGAAGACTGACTTCTATCAAATACAGTCTTTATTACAGTTTGGCCATGTGACATTTAGTACCATGCATAAAGGAGACCTCCCCAGCTGTTTAATTCACAAATTAAAGAGGATTTGATTCAAACATTACCCTGCCTTTATTCAAGTGTATAAGGGCTATTTTAAAACACAGTGTTCTTCAGAAATATGCAAGTTTAACATTTCTATTTGCTCCGACACTACTGATTTAATGTTTCTGTAATGCTAATCCTACTCATTCACTTTTGCAATTATTGCTCTCAGGACCTTTAATTTTTGCACACGAAGATACAGGTTCTTCTGTAAAAAGCTTGCTTCCCTTCTCAGTAGTCAGAGCTGCTCTGATTTTTTTTTCCCCAACCCTGGTTATTCTTTTTGTTTCTATCAAAAAAAAAGAAAGTTACTCAAAGACAAAATGGCCAATGGAGAATCTTAAGGACAAAACAACAACCACCACCACCAACACAGAGGTGAGATCATTAGGGAAAGCAAATGTTATGTGCAAAATGAATTAAAACATCTACCTGTTCTTCTGCCATTGTCTTGCTGTGCAATTATGGTAACATGAAAGGCAGGCAGGCTATGAATAATAGCAAAGAGTGAAGAACAAGAAAACTCACCAGCTTTAAATTAACCTAAGTATCTTCCACGAAAAATAATGTAATTGATGCCTAGGGTAATTTGTGAAACTGGTAAAAATCAAAGGTTAAGACAAAGACAGCAATTGTCAGCATTTTCCCAACATATTAAACATGTCAACTGATCTTGTAGATAATACTCAGCTATATGCTAGAATCTAAGAAAAACAGAAATCACATACTAGAAGCACAACAAAGGCAGAACAGAAGTTATCTAAACAATCTTGAGCATAGGCAAGCAGTCATAAGGGTTACTATATTTAAGACATCTTTAATGTTAGATAAAGAATGGAATGTCCGAACACTGAACGCACTGGAAAAAAGCTGAGGGAGAAAACACCCTGTAAAATTCAAGAAAGTAATACATCAGCTACCTCCAGAATATTTTTAAAATAAATAAATTCTAGTAGTAGGTCAAAACCCCAGCACAAATGGTGATGGGATAACTACAGTTATTTCTCTGTCTGGGGTGATGAGGGAACAATAACTGATGACAAGAATGGCATCTAGGAGAAGAGTTTTATTGGCAGCCATTCAAGAACACATTTTTCCAAACATGAAAAATGTCAATATGCAGCTAAAAATAATGAATTTCACAGCTAAAGCAGAAAATGTTTAAGTAATCTTAAAATGGTGTCAAGTAAAAAAGAATAAGGAATTCAAAGTTACTACTAAAAATATCAATAAAGTGGGAGTAAGAAACAGCTATGAGTTTTATGGCTGATTTTCATAGATGCCTCACACTACCTCCATAAAACAGAGCCCAATAGTCCATTTGCTTTTGCTTATTTCACCTGTAATTTTAAGTGACTTCAAGTCTAGATATATAAGCATCACAGTAGCTGATTTCTCTTTGTAAATAACATGTGCAGATATAAATCCTGGAGTTCATCAATCAAGCTACAGTTTCAGTTATATTTCTTTACTCTGACGGAAATGTAGCAAAACGACACATATTACATTAAAAACAGAAAAAGAAACCACCTTATGCCCCTTCGAAGCACCAGCAAGGAGATTAGAAATATAATAGAAATTTTTCAATGTTGTATAAAGTTCTTAAGCAGCAAGTGAAACTAGAAGTTACTCTACTTCAGATATGACTTTTAGATCAGCTATTTTTGTACAAAACATCAATGAATATATACATGTAATAGCTAAAACTAAAAGCCAACTTTACTCAATGATTAGTTTTAAGGAGAAAGGATAAATATTTAAACTACACACCAGAGGTTTCCTTTCCTGGCTCTTAGACAAGCACTCCTTAAACCTATTTCTTTTAATCAGCCCCTGGCTCATTATACCATTTCCGATCAGGTGAAAGATCAGCTATTTAGGAATTAGACTGCATTGTGTTCTGTTTCCTGAAGAGGCATCATAAAATCTAACATTGCCATGGTTTAATCCGAGCTAGCAACACAACCACAATAGCTGCTCACTCACCTCCCTCCTCACCCCACCTTCCCAAAGAGTGGAGAGAATCAAAAGGGAAGGGAGAAACTTGGATTAAGATAAACACAGTTTAATAAAATAACAAAACACTAATACACTACTAGTGAACATATATTTAAAATAGAAATAGAATATAAAATGAAAATACTCAACGCAATTCCTCACAAACTCCATCCATGCGAGTCCCAGGAAGCAGCAGCTGGTCCCAAATAGCTGATCCCAAAGAGAGAAAAATGGCAGAAAGGCCCAGAGGCTTCTGCAAAACAGCCAAAGGGTGAACTAAATGTCCCGAATCAAACTCCCCCGGCTCTGACAAAAAGAGCGAAGGAAGCAAAGAAATGAGAGAGAGTCCAGAAGACGCCTACTCTCCTTAAATATGCAGCATGACACTAATGGGATAGAATACTCTTATTGATCAGTCTGGATGTCAGTCAAGCTCTGCCCCATCTCTGCCCGCCTTCCTCAACGCCTTCCACCTGTGGGCAGAGTGCTCAGAATGACCTTGGGCTCACAGACCAGAGCAATTAAAAACATTAACTCTGTCCTAGGGTGTTACCTCTTGTTCTCAAATTAAGTCCAAATAATGAGCATTCTAGCTATGGAAAAGAAAGGTTTCTAACTGCATGAAGAAAACGAACCCACTTTCAGCCAAACCAGCACAAAAATAAAGAAAAAAAAAAAAAACCAAAACACAACCCCAGACTTGTATTACATTTAACACAAATTTTTACAAAAAGTAGTGAAAAAATTGCTGTATATGTGCAAGAGCAAGTTAAAAAAGGAACCAGACTTCTGATAGAATTGACATATGCATTCATGTACTTTGGACAGCTTCTCACCTTTTAAATGCTGAGTCCAGGTAATTATGAAAGAATGGATGGTAACTTGTGCAGCGAGATGAAAGGCATCACTGCCAGCTGATAAACCTGCTCTTGAAAAATTAGTTGTTGCCACTGAGTCATTACATGACTATCACCTGGCTCAGAGATGATGTTCCACAGCTGTCAGATGGAGAAGCAAGGAGAGGGTGAAGCAGAATATAAAGAATAAAAATCAGAAACTGAACAAGAGGCATGTCAAGAAAATCAAGTGCTAAATTATTTTCAGGAAAAATAGAAGGCAAAAAATTAAAAAGGCATACTAGAAAGGGCACATTTCACAGGGGCATGTAGTGATAGGACAAGGGGTAATGGCTTTAAACTGAAAGAAAGTAGATTTAGATTAGATACAAGGAAGAAGCTCTTCACCCAAACCATTCTATGATATTACCAACTGCATAAGAATGATAAAGGACAAAAAGTTTGGTGAAGAAAAAGTATTATGTTTGAGGCATAGTAGGGGCACACAGTGAAACAAATGACATCTATTTTGGCAAGTTTACTGGGAAAGGAGCAGGTAATTATGATGGTGATTTGAATGTCACAGGAATTTGATGAGGCATACCTAGGAGCTCAGCAAATCCTGCACAAAAGCAAAAATAGAAGCAACTCAGTCTAGTATAAGCTACATGTGGCTGATTTTTAGCAAACAGACAAAATCTGGTATCTTTCCCTGAGATCTGTTATCAAGAGACACAGTCTACTATAATGTGTTTGCAGCCTTCCAAGCCATGCAGAGTGCAAGTTCATGGATTCTGGTTCCCAATTTATTCAAGCAAAATGTCAGCCAGCAATATAGCATTCTCTCTAGAGAACAGCAGAGCTGTCCCCAGAAAGGAGAATTTGTATTAATAAACTCTGTCTCCAAACACTCTGATAGTGCTCTTGTTCTCTCCTTTGCCTCCCTCCTGAGACAACGCATTTTTGGGAAGGCCCAGTTTCAGATGTGCTGGCCAGCACCACTGCTCCAAGGCTACAAACCCCTTTAAAGCTCTTAGTCTGTTGACTAATAGTCACTCAGACGTTTCTAATGTATTTTCAGCGATATTGATTGTCACACAACAAGCTGGAACTAGTAAAATCAGAGCATCAGCGTCATCAAGAACCTCAGGATGCACAACAGCAGTGCTGCAGCAAGCAGAGATTTTCTGCTGTGGATATTGCACCTCATGGAAGATCCAGACCAAAGTGCTGAATTGGTGGCGTTGCTGGAAAATGTTGACAGCGCTTGGAAATTTGGCTTCACAGATGCAACACAGCACTGCATGGAGATGGAAATAATGAAACCCGTCTCGGGTCAAGCGTAAGAGTTTTGCTTTCATTGAAGAATCAAAACCAGTTCCACTTCAGTTATAAAAGATACTTCTAATTAAATCCATCCTCTTTCTTGGAGAAGTAAAGCTTGATAAAATTCATTTTCCAGTGGTTAAATATGTGAATTAATAAAATAATTTCATTAGCTCTAAAATGGTATTTATTTCCACATTAAAGAAATTATTTTGAAACACCAATGTATTAAAATCCCAAATAAGATGATCACTGTAAAGTTAGTATATGTTAATGGTGGTTGTGTTTCTCCATCTCCTTCATAATGTTTATCTGTCAGAATAAATATCTAATTCTATTAAACCCAAATTTTAATATATGAATGCATTAAGAAATAATTTTTCTTCTATTTCTTATGCTTAAGATTTAGGGGACTACAAGTACCATGAAAACAAATTATTTTTTTAAAAGTTGTGAAATGGAGCCTAGATGTACACTGATTATTAACTGCTATTTCACTAGTCTACAGTGAAAACTGAACTCCTCTCAAATGCTTTTTCCTCCTTTGGCAGCCTTCGATAAAAACACTATTCCCTGGGTACAGCCTGATGATGATTTTGGGTGTCCTCTATAAACTCAATGTTTTCTCTAGTCATTTTATCAACCTCTGTAACAACGGGATACAGCCTTGCTTGTCTGTTTGCTGTAGGTTTCAGTGGGTGTTTTGGTGGGTGTTGGTTTTATTGTTGTTCTTCCTTTTCTTTTTTGTTGTTGGTTTTTTGGGCTTTTTTGGTTGGTCGGTTTTCTTTGTAGGAATTTTTGGGGGGTTTGTTTTGGTTCTAGTTGTTTTTTCTTCTCCAAGCTTTTGCAATCAATTTGGACTTCAACCAGACAGATGCACTGATGCCTGTTGAATGTTAACCAAGTCATCAAATGCTGTAGGGTTGCAGACAGTGCTTAGATTGCAGTATAGAAAATGAAGAAGCTGAGCACTTAACTCCTAGCATATACCATATTTGTAATAAACAGTCTTCTCAACTGGAGATTTTTTTTAAAAGAAGCCATTGTCTGATACAAAAACCCTATGCCTGCCAATAAGAGCAACTTCTAAGACAGCAACCATCAAATGGTCACAACCAACTCAAAACAACAAAACAATATATAGCTCTAAATACCTGGTCCAGCCAGTTTATTTCTGAGAAGCCAAAGTACAAAAACCTAGCTTTAGCATAAACAAACTTTATGCAGGATTAAAGATATGCAGAGCAGAGTAAATAGAGGAAATCCTTAGATGTGTTGGGAGTGTTACGAAAATTACTTTTCTATTGAAAATTCTTTAAGAGTAGTCTCCACAACTAGACTTGAGCAAGTTACGTGCAGGGAACAATTTATTCATCACACTTAGTCTGGATTTGCCCCTAAATGAAAATGAGCTAAAAGAATTACATTACACAGAAATGGCTTTAGCTAATCCTTTATAATGCACCAGGGATATATGCAAATTAATTTGCTTTTCAAAGTTTAAAGCATTGCATAGTGTAGAGTCATTTTATGATTGTCTGGCAAATTGTTGTAATGTTTGTCTATGCCTGATAATGCATACCACAAAAAATGCAGGAATTTAACAACAGTGTACCAAGGGGACTTATAAAAACATTGTAATTTGTTCAGTGTAAAATAAGAGAAGTCATGCAAGGACGGATTATAAAATATTGGGAATATCTGCAGCATCTTTATGGAAAAGCCTCTACAGTGAAATTCCATAGAAGTTGTCTGAGGACTTTGCTTTTTTTTAAAATAGCACATCAGTGCTTCATACAGAAGCTGCTCTCTAGTGATCTTCTGGAATATTTGTCTATAAGATCTATCCACAGTAAATATTCCTGACCAGAACCAGGTTTATGCAATGACTGATTAGCCTCATGAAGAAAACACACAAGCTGGACTGTATTTATTTGACCATGAAAGAAAGAAGGGAAGAACACAGAAGCATCTCCTTCTCTGAAGTATTTGTGTACCAGTGCAACAGCAAAGCACCTCCGTCCGCTCAGCTCCAAGCAATTCTCCAGTATATAACACGCATTAGTTAGAGCTAATGCTTAGTGGAGATGACAACTCTAAACAGTTGATTACTAATTAAACCATGTCTTCCTGCAAATGACTGCCATCAGCTGTAGTCATCTATCAGCCTAGATAACTCGGTATCAAGGGTTATTAATTAAAAGAATAAATACCTGAAGTCATACTTGCCCATCTCACTGGCTGAAAGAACCTCCAGATTTTTTTTTTTTTCTTTTATTTTTTATTTTTTTTTTTTTTTTTCTTTTATTTTTTATTTTTTTTTTTTTTTTTCTTTCAATGGGCAGTCCAGAAGCAGGGAGTCACTGGGTTTTTTTTGTATAGACACAAGGAGAAAGACATCAGAATACCAACCACAGCCACCAGAAGCACTCCAAAACAGCCATTGTAGGGAAGTCAGAGATCACTTAGAGTTGAAGATTAAAGATGGTAAAATAATCTTAGAGTGTGAGATATACTAAATTATAAACTCGAGTCTTTGTTTCTGCTCATCTTTGCACCTCTACAGAAGCTTGATACATGAGCCACATTTTGCAAAAGCAATGGTTTTTACCATTATGTGCCTATAACATACATTAGAGAAAATCCCAGAGAGCAACGCATGGCCAAGAAGAAAATCTCCACTTCAGTGCAAATGCATCAGAAATGCAGCAGACTTCTACGTGTGTCTAAAATATCTATTAGATTATAGACAGTACTGGAGACAAAGGCACTAGCATTTATGTCACAATTAAAGGCCAGAGTAACTCCATTTATTACTACACAACAAGCACTTTCACCCATGTATTTGTCAGGTCCCGTGGTCAGCCCCTAGAGAGAGACAATAATTTTCCAAGAAATGCGCAAACTCTCCATCTTCCTCCTTCTTACCCTCACCTATTTTGCTTAGATGGCTAAGACTTTAAAGCTAAATGTACCCTACATGTAAAATTGTAGAGAAAACAGGAAATGTGGGCACCTGTCTAGACATTAAATAGAGAATTTACTAGTGACCTTTAGTTTTGCATTTATGCAAACATCTGCTTGGGCATCTCCTAGTTCTGAGTCACTTCAAGTTGATGAAATACAATTTATTCCACATGCTATTTTCTCCTATGCCAAGTGTCACACAATGATTATAATGCAATCAAAAACTGCGTATGTACTTACATTAATTAGCAATTATAAAAGACAGGTCCCCATGATTACTGCTTCACAGACATGAAAATGAATTCATTACTAAAACACCGTTGCCACCGAGTGAACATCTGATCAGCTTTGGCAGATCAAAAAAGCATATTAAATAAACGAGTAACCAAATGATAAAGTGTATCATTTGTATAAATTACTAAAGGACAACCCTTCTGATTGAGATGCTCAGCGTTACAGAGATTATTTACGCAGTTTCACACAGCAGGAACATTTTTGTTACAGTGAGTCACGTTTGCAGACGGAACGATTGTTCCACAAGACTAGAAAAATACATTGACTCAAATAAGAGGTTTCAGTATTTTGCCTGTTGGTTCCATAGCACACTACTGCTATGACCGGTTTAAATTTTAACTGAATAGTCTTTTAACCCCCACCACGCTATTTATATTTGTAAAAAACAAAAACAAATCCACACACAACATAAACACACACCACACTGAAAGGCCTCTCAGTATGGACTGAGAAGGCAAGCCAAGATATTCTAGATCACAAGCAACAGAGTACACTTACATTCTGTGACACATTCTTGTCAGATAGTGCAATGCAGCATTATTATTTCTAGAAACACTCAAGACAGGAGTAATGAGCTAGCCCAATATAACCAAGAAAAAAGTTTTCATGCCCCAACATGCATTGTATGATATTCAATAAGCCACTAAAGTATTCCATAAAAAGGCAGCATAAAGCCAAAGGATTCAATTTTCAAAGAGTTGCAGGTGAACTGGAGACAGTAGTCACAACTTGCTGGCCACTTACTTACTTATAAAAGTAACTGCCAGCAAGGAAGTTACTGTAGCTATTTGATTCATATAAACTTGATCATATGTGTAAGAAAAACCAAAACTAAATCAGTTTCCTCAAAATTGATTTAAAATACCTATTGCGCATGCTCCAGAATTCCTTTCAGCATGTCTTGCTTATATCTGACGAGTGGCCAGCAAGCTGTATCTTCAGAAGGACTGATATTTCAAAGTCATTTAAATTCAGAAGTTGTCCACTTCCACATGAAGTTATATTTTCCAGATTTTTTTATTGTTGGGCATGTCTCTCATAGATAAGGTTTTGTTTGCTGTGAATATATTCAACAGCAATTAAAACTATTATTATTCAGTCTGATGATTAGGAAATTACACTGTATATTTTCATTTTTCAGAGCGGCAAATAACGTGCACAGTAACCAGCTGAATTTATGAAGTGAATCAGAAAATTATCGTATCTGACGGTAAATTTCCAGCATTCTGGTTGCTAGTCTTTGGTTTGGTTATACATCCGTTTTCCAACTAAAAAGCTCTTGAAGTCCCACTTCCACTAAACTGTTATACTCTCCCCAAAACTTATCCTCACACATAATTACATATCACTATGGCTAGATTTTTCGTAAAAATACAAAGATGCTATTATATCAACATTAAATCTTTCAAATTAAGAAAACATTTCTGCTTCTTGTTAATAACTTTATTTGTATGCTTTGCTGGGTACCTTGTTTTGAATGTTTTGAATATCAGTACAAATAATGCTTTTCCCTGTATCTTTGAGACCCAGAGGACCGCTACTGTTTATTCTGAACAGGAGTGGACGAAAGATACTCACCTCAGCTTCTGCTTCAGTTAAAATGCAATCAAGATATAAATATATGTTTGCATGAAACTGTCAATTGTTAAATACGAAAACGAAGATATTCATGGCTGAATATGCTGCATATGTAAACCTTAAATGAATGAGAAGTAGCAAATTTATTTAAATAATTTTGAAGCTACAAAATTGAGTATGTATGAAGAATGGTAAAAGTTAAACAAGAAGGGGTTTTTTTGTTTTTAAATTGGCAGAGAATAACTATGTAATTTGTTCTGGCTTCTCTACAAAACCAAAAAGTAACTAACTGGGCAGGTTCAGTTGATACAGTTCAATTATTCAATTGCTATTTCAATTTAGTTACAAAGTTTTATTAATTACTAGCATTGAGTTTATACTGTTTGTTACAGAATGATTGCACCTAGTTATCCACAATCTGTAATGAACCTTAGAAAAGTCAAATCATTAGAATAAAACTGGCCTCTTCCTCTCCACCCTCCAATGTCCAGGGCAATCTGGAAGTCCAGTCACTGACTTTGACTTCTGATGCTCTATATCAGACCATTAGCTGGCAACATACAACAAAATACACATGCAAAGCAAATAAACATAATAGAAACAAACGCATAATCAATGGCAAAGGCATAATCATCCAGGATTCTACAGCACACGTAGAACTTACAGTTCAACAACTTTTAAAATTTGGTATCATCCACGGATTTGTCT
Organism: Pampusana beccarii; assembly: GCA_013399365.1. NCBI lineage: Eukaryota > Metazoa > Chordata > Aves > Columbiformes > Columbidae > Pampusana > Pampusana beccarii. The sequence continues at coordinate 180,916 of VWYH01000879.1, read as the reverse complement.
TTAAAGAGAGAGTGCATGTATAAGCATCCAACAATTTAATAATGGAGTTGAAGTATGCCAAAGTGTCCCAGAAACACATACTTGGAGTAGCACAGCTGCTTCTTGAATACAACACTCAGGTATAGCTATTTTAAATGATACTTTCAGAAAGCTGTAGTTCAGGATAAGATCATCCACAAACTGCTTTTCCTCTGCCTTCACTTACCAATTTAATTAACAACATTTACTAACTTATACATCATACATACTTGCACACACCTATCAATGAAATGAAGATATTTCTGATATTCTACTTCAGAACATGCATTTTACCTTCATGCTGAAACAACTCTCCATGCCAATCTTTCAACACTATCACTTTTTCTTACTGGGTTCTTTTTTGGTCAAAATAGGTGTAAACAATCCATGTTTCCTCCTCATCCAACCTTACACCATGCCTTACCAGTTTTGTTTATCTAGATCATGGCTAACAACCTTTCTTGCTGACATGTCTAGGTAAATTGACAAAATTAATCTGCTTCTAAAGCTTCATTTCATTTCTACTGCTTTCCACTCAATTTTTCTTTATTTTTTTCTCTCAGTGTTTCTTTTTCTTTTTAAGCCCTCCCACCTATTCTCCCAAGATCATTTTTCTATTATAAATGATGTATACACACGCCTGTAACACCATACAGTAGCAAAATGAGTATTAACCACAAAGAGATCAAATACACACAAATTCGGTGAGCTGAAAATTGTCTCAGAAGATCTAAATTCTAGTAAATACTTGAAAACAATTTCTTGAGCAGAAAATATTTACAGAAAGTACTACTTCTATCTGAGTAACTTTTTTTATTGTCATGGTTTGATACATTGCAACTTAAGAGTTTTTGTGAGGTTGATTGGCAAAGTGGCATTCCAGTACAAAATTACAGGAATGTATTTTATTTTCATCATCTAAGTTAAATAAGAATAAAGAAATTACTTCACTAAAGGTAGAAAATTATAATATTTATTAACAGAAAAATTTCAGACCCTGAAAAGCAGGAAATATCTAGCAACATTGGTCATACCAGGGTAGGGGTACAGTCAAAGCTCATTACTGAGGCACTTTCTACCTTCAGTGGAGGCAGACAGACACCACACAACATTTTGTTCAGTAGATCAATTAATAAGCGAGACCAAATCTGCCTCTTAAAATGCCCAATTTTCTCCCTTAAGCACAAAAAGAGTCCAGGCCACTATCTTAAACTAATGATACAGCTTTCAGACAGCTGAAAGTAACTGAGATGAATGCCATCCTACCAGTGTGACTTTTAAGAATAAATAACACCAGTCCTCCCAAAATTCACAATATGATTAATGATAATATTGATAGATTTTTCATAGAGATGATTAAATGCCTTTTTTGGCAGAAATCTGTGACAAGTAAAAGAGTAGAGCACACTCTCACTATTCAAAACAGCTCCTACAGTCCCTAGACCATGGGCAATTTCTGGATAACTGTTGCCATACAAAAAGTAGTTTCATGATTTAGTCATTAGTAATTAATAACAAACTTATTTTAATGTTAAAGACAAGACATATGCACTTTTTACTACTATAGAAAAAATATGAAAACTCTTTTCTCACAACGAATCCTACTCACTTGTTGCATTCACGCACATAACTGCACTAGCATCTGGTAACAGGTAAACCATGATGGTAATTGAATTCAACACTGAGAAATTTCAGATGTAAACTTCTATCTGAATAGCACGTGGAAGGTAATTATAGAAAACCTCATGTTATCACCCCATCACAAAGCAGAGAAAAGCTGCTCCTTTCAAAATATTCCCACCTTGCCAATTAGTCAATGCTTATTCAAGGTGGAAATTCAGTAACTGCTCTCAACACCAAAATGTCATTCTTATATTTAAGCAGATCTAATCAGAGTAAAACATAGAAGTTGTATTGCCTGCACCTAGCACTTATGCCAAGCCACAGAGGTCCTGGTATTTGGAGTTCCTGGTATTTTAAGTGACTCTCATTAAGAGACACTAAACTGGTGTGCAAATAGCAATCTCTCTTGACTATAGATCTGTCAAATTAGAAAGTTACTTTGTAAACGTGTATCATCCCATTTGCAACTTTTCTAGGCATGTTCCCTTTTCTAAATAAGAGATAACAGAGGTGCCCTAAACTGAGATCCTATTAGAGACAGACCAGACTTACCAGGATCACACTATGCTTCTCACATCTATCTATTGGAAGGCTCCAAAACCACTAATCACAAAACCACTCTAATACATGCATATATTTTTATATACATCCCATGTTGCACCAAAAAGATTAGGAATGGAAAATGAGAAGCAACTGACATAACTGGAATGAATCACTGTGTATTAATGTGCTTTCCAAGAAGAGCCTAGATGAGTAGCATCACTTACACATTTTAGCATAACTGAAAGAAAAACAAGCTAATTTGTAAAGAAAGTTTTTAATAACATCCTCAGCACTATCATGCATGCTCTGTCACGTGTAGCAGTCCAGATCCCAGGAGGAATTAGAAAATGCAATATTGATCTAGAAACCAAAATATTCATCAAGAGTATTGCAAGCATCAGCTACCTAATTAAGTGATTAATCAGAAGCAGTATGACTACTTTAGCATAAGCATCTGGGAGATGTTGAACTTTCATTAACAACATTTGCATTTATAGGCATTGTAATCTATACTGACAGAACTGAAGCACTAAGTGAAGATAGAAAAACATGTTTACAAGCCTGAGAAAACTGCATTTGGTCCTCAAACTGTTTTCAACTGTCAAAAATATATTGTGGAAATAAGCATAAGATTAAGGGCTCATAAAAGATATGCATACAGCATTAGGAAAGATACATCCACACAGACAAACAGTGAAGCCAGTTAAATTAGCAACACAAAAATTAAGAATATAATACATTGCTGTATATGCATCAAAATTTCTCTGTAAGGTGCTTTATCCAGATAGCAACCAGGTAAGGCTTTGTAGAGTAGCCAGTTAAATTTCAGATTTTTTAATTTTAAATTTTAACTGGTTAACATCATTAAATGACCCTGCAAAGAATTATGTCAGCCAATAGATATATTTCTATCCTTTATAAAATTGCACCAAATTGGTTTCACTTGCACTGCAAACACAATTTTACATTTAAGAAGATGGTCATCAAAACTTTCAGGAATCATTATGAAAAATTAAATTGCTTTTTATGAAATTATGAAAATTAGTAATGAAGTCCCTCTCATAGAAAAAAGCAGCAAGCAAGCAGTTGTGTTTCTATACTCATCACAACTTCTCCATCAGGAAAATTAAGCTATGGGAGATTCGGGGAGGAACGAGGGCAAACATTTTCATGCTATTATAGCAATGAACTCTAACTGCATTGTAATTTTTCCACATTTTGCATTTACAAAAGCTGATTATTTTGGTTTTAAAGTTGAACCTTCTACAAAGGCAGTGTTACCTATACATGAGACCAATAACTTACAGGAACAAGACTGACACTTACAGGACTTTGATACATGCACCATCAGGCTTGGTGATTTTGCAGATCCTTCCTGCCTCAAATCCCATAAAACCATTGCACATGTTATAAGAGTGCTTAGACTCCTCAAGCTTGCCAGTACTTGACAATTAACACAGAGAATTATTTTGGAATAAAATTCCATAAAAAATGAATACAATAAAAATAAAATAAATAAATAATAAAATAAAAAATAAATACAATAAAATTCCTCATCACCTAATAAAGACACACTTTTCCATCAAGTTAAATGAATCCCATAATTCTTGTTCTGGAGTACAACTGCCTGTGTGGGAAATTTATATCAAAGAAATCGTTCTGAAGAATTATTCCAGAATAGTTATTTTGGGACATTGGTGTCACGGGGGAGTAATTCAGGGTTCTGCTCACTGCAGAACAATGTTTAGATTTGTTAAAGAGAAATACGACTTAGAGTTCTATGGTGGGTTCACTGTTATTTACTGCATGGGGGAAATATGCCCAGCCAAATGCTGCTTACTTTCTCATAGTCAATCGCATACAGTGGGAGAAGTGTGCGTGAGACTCCCTGTGCCCTCAGGTTACTGGTGTTCAGCTGTTCTGCTTCCCTGTGGGTCTCCTGGAAGGAGTTCTTGGCCTGGCTGCGGCCCAGGCCTTTCCCTCCTCTGCAGCCTGGACCAAACTGCTGATGTTTGGCTGGGGGCGTCAAGTGCATCCACCACAATTGACATACGCAGAAAAATCACTAATCTCCCTACCTGAATGAGGGAAAGACCTTGGACATGTGATGGAGACAAGCTGTATTCTCTTCATTAATTATAGACAATTTAGTTTAATATAAATGAATTTATCCTGCTGCATCTTCAACTTGTCTCTAATTCACTTGATAAGTACTTTGGAAATTGCCTGATTATCTCTCAAGCATCTTGGACTTGTATCAGCATCACAATAAACAAATAGTAGTGTTTGGGGTCTTTTGGGGTAGGGAAGAAATCATTGCATACAATTTTCCAATCCCTCAATTTTGAAAATAATTCACAGCTGAAGAAAATAACATTTGGGTTTAATTCAGCTGTTTAAGTGACAGGAAGTGATACAGGGAGATATTAGTCCTTTAAACAAATTACTCTCAGCATTGTTTTCAGCACTTTTAGTATGAATTCTCTGTATAGCTTCTTTGCATGCAGAGTATGGTATGATTTACTATTAGCAAGTTCTAAAGCAATAGAAATTGAAGTATAAAAGCCTACCCAACATACCTTTTATCAGAAATTAAGGAAGTGCTATAATATATAACTGGAAATGGTAGATCAGCCCTCACAAGCAGAAGTTTTAAGCTTTCTACCCAATTTGAAAACAGCCTCTAATAATATGTGGCTCAGACAAGAAACATGCTCAGTATGCAAAACTACTTCTCTAAGGCTCCTTCCACACAGACCTTCAAGTTGTTCATACCGATTTACAATACATAACTCTACAGTTACATCATCTGAATTGGACTGAGAATCGATCCTCAGAAAACTTCTGCTTTCCAATCAGACCTACAGTGTTACTTCTAATTAAAAACATAGTTTATTGAAGTAACACCAATACCCCATTATTACAGACATTGCACACATCTAACTTCCATTAAATGCTAAGAATTTAGAAATTCTTAGCATAGCATACCACAAAGGGGGGAAAAAATAGCCTAGCTTGTTAAATGAGGGGAGTTTGGGTTGGAGTACAGGCAAGGAAGGGCAGATTGTATAAAGCAGTTATAGTTTCTATTTCAGAATGCATGATGTCACGAATGCTTGTTCCTTTCCTTAAAACACAGCAAGGGGAATGGCCTCAAACCCATGCTCTATTAAATTCCATAAAAGCAGTGCTGGAAAAGCTGACAACTACGAGTTTCCAAGGATGCAGGAGTTTTTTCTCCCATTCTTCCCCCTCTAGCTCTACGATAGGTATTTAAAAAAAAAAAATTATCTAAACTAGTAATTAAAAAATGAAGCTAAATTTAGCAAGAAACCAATGTCACTGGCAAAATAACTCCAGTGAGTGAATGACCTGACCATATGTGCAATCACAAGGTAAAAACCTAATTTTCGTGGACCTCTGCTCAATTATTGTGAGCTGGCACACTGTTGTCAGTTCTAAAGGTTAATGTGGTAATGAAAGATGACAATCTCTCCTAAGCGATTACTGAATGCCCAAGCAGGTATTCACATTTTAAATTAAAGGTGCTCCAAGCAGCCTGAGGACACAAGGTTTGTCCAAAGTCTCTACCAGAGCCTGTGCAGAATGCTAACCCGCGCTCCGCTGCCCTCAAGTGCCACGTACAGCTCAGATGCCAAGATGATGTACAAGATGATGGTAAAGCTCTGGATATTATATTCTGCCCCAAAACTGGGTCCAATATTTACATCATCTGAACTGTTTGTAGTTGAATCCATTGTGATTTTTCAGAAGACAAAACTTTTGGGTATTTGCTCAAGCCTAATGTTGATCAGTGTTTCCTGGAGTCTCATTTAAATTTTGTGAGATGTATTAGGTAAATGGGTAATTAAATTATAAATGAATAATCACAATTCTAATTCCCTTTTAAAAAACATTTAGAGGCCAATCTGAACCCACTGATCACTGTCATATCTTTATCTGGAGGTAATGTACTCCAGGGACAGACCAAACACCAAAACATCCAGCATGCCCAAACAAATGTTCCATTAGACACCTATAAATTGCACATAGATAGGCTACACGTGATGGAGCTAATGGAGAAGGAAAGGGACTAATACCACGTACACTCGAGCCCACAGAAGTCTCCATTATGCCATCCATAAATAAAAGCAGAATTAAATGATAACTAGCAACAATGAACTAGAACTACAGGGTGTTTCAAAAAGATGGACCCAATTTCAAAGCAGAACTATTTCAAATTGGGTCCATCTTTTTAAAACACCCTGTAGCAGACTGTTCGGTCATACATTTCAACCCTGCCATCAATGACAACAACGAAGAGGTCTGTCGATCAAAGTAGCTGTAATCTCACATTCATAAGTATCACTAACATCTACAAGATTTATTGAGTGGCCCTCAGCAATTCATACAAGGCCAAGGACAACAATGATAATAACATCTCCTTTCAAGGTGAAAGGGCTTGGTAATTAAGTAAGGGATTAATCCTGCTTTGACTATTTCTTGCAAGTCTTGGGTCATTTTTTAAATCATCTCTGTCACTGAAATCCTGGAAAGTATAAAGTTAAATTTCAAGGTTACTTTGTATTAGCCTTAGGCAGGATGAGGAGGGGAAATGTTTAATGAAGTGAAAGAGCATAAAGACAGTGCGATCAACACAGCTTCCTGCAGGAAAATAAACTGTTATAAATTTCTCAAGATGCCATAAGACACTCAGAAACAGTAACGTAATAAAGGATATGAAACTTTATACAGAAGTAGTTTAACCTGTAGCTTTTACTAATGCCTGGATTGAAGAAAGAGTAAATAGCAAGTTTTAGCTGGAAAGTAAACCAAAGGGAGAAAGTACATGCTCAGTGCTTGAAGAAGACATTTTAGAAAGACAGAATATAACAAGCCAATTTTGATCTTAAACATGTTTTTTTGTATTGTTGTAGTTGGTGGTTATAGGACAGTTCTTCGTTTTCATATGAAATATCTCTATTTGAATCACATACAAAGAGGAAAAAAGATAATCTACTTTTTCTTGGAACCCTTCATTGTCTTAAATTCCTGGTTAGTACTAACTCCATTGCAATAGAAAGGTCAAAGATGAAACTGGAAGTATGATGAGTCCCACCATAATCTGAGGGTATGTTTAATCCTAAATCAGAAATATAAATCTGCATCTTTAATGATGCATTAAAAGTAATTATTAAATATCCTAAAGATACTGAAATTCAGGCCTCTTCATGCCAGTGTAGCAGACATCCTGATCGAAGTACTGAGAAGTATAAAAGGGTGTTTCTCAGCTCTGGGTAAAATGTCATACTAGTAGTTACTGCTGAAAGTAAGAAACAAACTTTATTTTTAAAGCTGTAAACAATTCCAAGAAGCTAGCACCTCCACGTGAAGTTTTACATGTTACTTAGAAGAATTTTAAAAAAAAATCAAAGTAAACCGGAAGAAAACAAATACAAGTATTTATATTTTAAGAATTTAGTATTAGTAACAGTTTTTGCTGTTAAGACTATAGAAATTATATAGTGCTTTGTTAAGAGTAAAGGTGACACATTCATCTGTTGCACTGTAAGCAACAAAAAATTTTGATAAATTTTTGGAGAATGCAGTCACGTTTCCCTCCTGGAAACAGGAGCAAAGGATGAGTGCCCTGATCCCACTCAGGTTATGAGCAAACAGCCATCAGTTTTCCTGGGTTTCACTGCTAATGAGATTTTGATTTTTAAGAGCAGCACAGCATCAAGGGCCAAGAACAAATGCAAAATGACAAAGTCCTAAAGATTTTAAAGCCATTTGTTTTTTTGTTGCCAGAGACTGTGAAATGCTTTGATTCACCGCTAAAAGATTTTCACCACAGAACACCAAATGAACAGCTTCAAGAACACTGAACTATCTCTTGAACAGCTGAACTGCTAAAATAGACTCGTTATTTACAAAAGTACAGTTCATGATGATATTTCTCATCAGGGAGCATTTACTGAAGTTCACAATAGCTCTAAGACATGCTCAGGTGCACAGATGTGGCACAATCCTGACAGAAGGAAATATTTCCTCATGGTTAGAGCCTCATCTGCAGAGTTCCTTCCATTAGGGGTGGTCATCGAGTCCCACTGTGACTCTCCTCAAGACTCATTAATCCCTTTCAGATCATTTTACGTGCAGCCACAGCAAGTCCTGTTCTCAGCAACACATAACTGCGTGTGGATGTCCAAAGTGACAAAAAGCTACTGAAGCTGTGTCACTCGAAATAATCAAATCATTATCTGTCCTGAATTCTTTTAGTTTTAATTTGTAATTTTTTCAGCAATGCGAGAAGTTTCCCTGCAGTCTGGAAATACAAGAAAAATTCAGAATTTAAATGAAACATCCCTGAAATGTTTCAAATTTGGAGAAGTATAGAAGTAATGTGACTCTTTTTAAATAAGATATTCAGACAAAAGGTTTGTGTAGTACCTAGACACGTTGGTAATTTTTTGATGGGAAAAACACCAAAAAAAGAAAAAGGCAGGAGAATTCAATGACATTTTTTACTCAAACTGAGACTTAACTACAGCATTTTCAACCATTGTTCTTTGTGTCATTCATTACCACATCCTTTTTTCTTCAAATTGAAGTGCTCACACAATCAGAAATTAGTTTTATTATATTTAGTACCTGGCAAGCATTTACTGACTTCAGCACAAAAGGGTTTCAATTCCCACCCAAGAGGAACAGATTAAGCCTAAGGTTAAACACAAAGTGAATTCCTACCAGCTGTCCTTTAAGCAAACTGAACAAAATGGATTCAAAACCAGAAAAATTACCCCAATACATATAAAGTTATTTGGTTTTAAGTATTTTGTGGTCTAAACTAACCTTTGCTATTTTTCAAGTAGCTTAAGTAGCAATAACCCCTCTTTTTAAAAATATGGTAATTATCAGAGGTGTTCTTTTTATTGCATTCTATTATTGCTTAGACTTTTCCTTTTAAATACCAGATGCTGATGGAGGATAATGAAACAATCAGGTTTAAAAGAGTCTACATTTCAAACAATGTTATTTTTGCCATTCTGCTCCTAGGTCAAGGTCAGAGAGGGAAATACTGTTCATGGGCTCTCTTTATGGTCTCAGTGGTCTCCCTAATGGAGTAATTAGAGTCAGTCGAGCCTGACCACACCACCACACCGAGTAGATGCATTTGTAGTCCCAGATGGCAGAAAGGGCTCATTCTGGTCCACTCCTGCCGGAGAGAAAAAAATCCTTCCTTTGGCAAACACAGCTCAAGGCTTACAGACCGAAAGGCTAGCTTTGGATAAAAAAAACACATCCATAAAAGACAGACATGCAGCAGAACTGCCCAATGTTATATCAAATGCTTTCCGCAAGTCACTTAACAAGGTCCAGCAGAAAATGATAGCAAGGTAATACTTTCTGTAGAATGCACAGAGCTTAGCCAGTTAAAACTATTATGAACTGATAGAATATTTTGGATTCAGCCTCGGAGAGAGAGACAGCCGACAACACCAAATTATGTTTCCTGAACCCCTCAATAAAACAATACATGACTTCTCAGTGAAAGTGGGTGTTTCAGCAACAAATGTATAAGCCTTTCATGTGCAAAACAAAAGAAACTGAGATGCCATCGAGTCCTAGAACACACAGAAGAGCTACACCCCTGGCCCACTCTGAGAGGACAGCAACACCCAGAAGTATTCCCAGCCTGCAAACTGCTGTTCCACAGTCATCATGTTAAACAATCTGAAAAATGCACTAAAAGCCCAAATAAACATGAAATTACAGAAGTTGTATTTGTATATAATTCTGTTACCCATATAATATTTATTTTTTAATGTATGAAATCTTCCACATGGTCCTCCTTATCCAGACTCGCCTAAGAAACTGCAAATCCTTCAGATGCACCCTACCATTGTATAGGTATATACTACATGATTTCACATTGAAGGTGAAACAAGACATTTTTCTGCATATTCCTGTATGTAAGCTATCTTGCTATAAACATACCTTTATACTGCCCAGCACGTGACTGATGCAGAAAACAACAAACAAATCAGGATCAGGTGGAAAAAACCTCCAAGTCTGGGTTATAAACTATAGCCTTTTACTTTCTTCTATTAGAAAATAATCCAATTTAATTGCTATTTCACAAGACCTTCAAAGACCATACTATTCTTAAATAGAGCAATCCTCCAACACATAACACTCATAAGCCTTTATCTGCCAGTTGCAGATAATATCACTTCCACTTTTTAAATAATATTTAAAGGTCAAACCAATAAGGCATAGAAAATGTTGAACATCTTGTAAAATTCAAACAAGGCACTGCAGCAGCCACAGGAGGGTGCTGCTAAAATGATCGAGCACTTTTTAACATATTTATTCAATGATTATCAGGTCACAATGTAATCCACTTCTAACAGAAACCCAAGGGAGGGGGAAATTCTGCTGAAAACTAATTTAAAAATAATCAGAATTTCATCCTTTCAAGCCATATGAAAGAGAAGATATAGCTCAGCATATACCTAAACTACAGTTTATTAGAAAGACGCATCTATTTTTAAAACGCTTCAAGTACAAGAAGAATTCTTGGCAATAGGGATTTTCCAGATGAGGGAGGTGACCAAGCTGGCAAGGCCAGGGGTGCAGGGGCAGACAAACCCCATCAGCCCTGGGAGACTCTTGGGCTATCCAGAGCATCGCTGTCAACAAGGGCAGTTTCTCATAGAGGATAAACTTCTTTTTAGCTACTTAGCTAAGCAACTCAGTCTCACTGGATAATTGCAACTCTGTTCTGTATGTTGTCATCATCTCATCCCTGAGAGTGCAGAAAATACAAATAAGAGAAAGCACTGATTTTTCCAGCTCCAACTGGTGCAATTCACCAACAAAAATCTTTAGTCAGTTGGTATCAGATGGTGCTAAAGTAATCTAATCTACATGCAGAGGTAACAAACCAGTAGATATTACATCACAATCCTGTTTTCAATTGGAGTTAGGTGTGAGCATTTTTTCTTTGAATCAAATTTGTTCAGGTTAGAAGGGACTTTAGGGGAGCACACAACCTGCTACTCAAAGGGTCTCAACAAAGTTACTCGGGGCTTTAACCAGAATGGTATTTCTGGTCTGCCATGCCAAGTTCTAGGTGTTCAGGAACAACAGCAATCCCTGAAGCCATAAATTCCTGTGCACATACACTACTACGTGCATAAAGAGCATAAAACCTATCAAAAGTAAATTCAAAGCCAACAGTGACTCGAGAGAGGTTGTTTTGAAGTCAGCACCTTTTACCCACGTAAGAAATATAGCTTTCCATTCTCCTGAGAACATTTAAATCACTTTTCTTTCTCCCGGCATGTGTAATTGCTGCAATCTGTTACATACAAAGTGTCAAGACATCTCACTGTTGATTTGTCCTGCACCTAGAACAGCTTTCATCAGCCCTCAAAAAGAAAGTACCTTATCTTGGGAAGAATGTACAATTTACACTGTCATCTCTTTCTCCTCTCTGGTTATGAGTTTCAGACAAACACTTGTTATGGGTTTTTTCCTTCTCCGTGAGGATTTCAAAATAGTCTTGGGAAAAACATTTATTTTCATTAAGGTTTTCACTAAAAGACTCAATTACAGGCAAGGATACAGTAACAAAACTAGGAAGGCACAAGAACCCACAGCGAGGTCATAAGCTACCCCCATGACAACACTCCCTTGGCACGCTAAATACCAATACACAGACCCTCCCAATCTTTAAAATTTTTATAGTAAGGAAGTGTGGAAGGGGAATTTGCTCTTCAATTATAACACAAAACAAATATTCAACTGTGTCTTCATTTTTCTTCCATGAATATTGGTAGCCTAACAAGCACTGGTTCAAAGGGAAGGGATAGATGTGACAAGTTCACACAGAGCACGAGCCACAAAGAGAATAACTGGTACAGGAGGAATCGGATATGGCATGGAATAAGTGTTACTTAACCCCAGGTGTTTCAATTTAAACAAAACTCCCTCTCATATCACAGCTAAGGAGGCTAGAAAGACTCCAACGTAGCTGATGGTGGGGCAGCTCCACTGCACTTCTCCCACCAGAGAGGTCCCTGTGCTCAGCCTCTTCACTAAGGATTTAGGTAACAGAAGAGCTACTAAAATGCTTTACAAATTGTTTCAAACTAATTTTTTTTTTTTTTTTTGACCTTTCGGTGATGAATGTGAGCTGAGAGATGCTATGGTTTTCCCTCCCATGACGATAATCCTCTTGGAAACCTGACCAGTGTTCCTCCTTGCCTCAGGCAGGTGACAGTCACCGTGATGACACGTAGTGTCACACTATCAAAGTTGGACAACTTTAACTTGGCACTGGAGGGCAATCTTTGGCTTGAATCAGGATAGTGCAAGCCCCTGTATATTCCAAATGCTTTATTCCACTAAGGCATATCCTTTAGTAAGTACAGTGTGGGTACTGCTCCCTTACAGCAGTGTTCCAGCTTACCTGGATGATCTGCCATCTACCACATATAAAAGCTCCAGGAGAGATATTAACTACTAAAAATAAGCAGCAGAGAAACACACCAGAGGAAAAGGAAGGGTGCAATAAGAGTTTAACCTGCTTATATATGATAATTATGAAGCAACTGACTTAACATTGCAATCCTTTCATATTATGCCTGGTGTCTTGTCTCAAACTAAGAGCAGCCAGTTCAATAGCCTCTTTCTTTCCCTCCATCTATTTAAACTTTAGCCGGGGGTGGCGGGAAAAAAAAAAAAAAAAGAAGTCACACTCATACACTCATATGGCATCTCACAGGTCCAGGTTAACCTGCTAACCTGCTTCAGGTCCTCATAAATACTGGTCTTGATGGGTTTTTTACTTATTTCAGCATAAACTCAGGTAAGGCTTGCTCAGAAGCCAAGGGGGAAAACTGCTCTGAAGTCACTGGTGAAAGACACGGTAAAATAGAAAAAGCACCATGGAGAGCCACGCTGAATTCAGAAGCTGGCTCAGAAAGCGCAGATATTTTACAGATCATACATCAGTCAACACCTTGAGATGAGAAGCCACGTTTTACACTTTACCTCCTCTCTCAAGGCCATAATGTCCACACAGGTGGCCTCTGCATTTCAGTGCTCCGAAGACGTGGCTGAGGGAGGTGTCTGAGCTGCAGCCCCGCTTAATGAACCCAGGCTACCATAAACCTACTAGACAGCCAATTCAAAACCTGTTTATAAGAGTAAACGGCATTTTATTCCAAAGTTTCCTGCACTTACACATTTCTCAAACACACCTGCCTAAGCCACTCTATTTGCATGGAAAAAGAAATACCATGAGATCCATCCACCACTTCAACCTGCTTCTTTCCACAGCCTCAAAACAAACAAAATAGAAAGTGAAGGGGCTTTTCAGCAGGTCACCCTGACCATGAAACTGGACCTACAAGGACCAGGAGAGGGAAAAGCAACATTGTAAAGTGTCATTGAAATGCTGTTGCTATTATTTCGGTTTCTATTTTGCACTGTGTACACAACAAGATCATTTTTATTGTATCTTCAAGCAAACACATTCCCATTTGATTTTTACTGCATCTATGGTATTTTTAAACTCTAATACATATTTACATGGATAATTAAGCATAGTGGCTTAAAAGAAATTTTAAAATGGTAATTATAAACTGGAATTATTCCCAGAAGTAATTTCTAAAATCTGGAGCACTGCATTTGACTAAGTTTCAATAGTGCTATATGGTTTCCTACTTTTTTTTTTTTTTTTTCAGGCAAAGATAGAGCACAAAACTATTTGATTCAGATGAAATTGCTATGATGAACATGAACTGTAGCTTTTGACAACTAGTATTGCTTCTCTAGCAGCTTCAGAGAAAATCTGGCAATATACCTAAGACTGCACACATCTAAGTAGGAGACTCCCTGCAGTTTGGAAAGAAAATGCCAACAAGCACACTCACACCAACATCATGTAGCGTAGAACAATAGAGACATAAAATATTCTAAAATACCAGGAACTGAATTTCCCTTTATTTGTATGCACATGAAAAGCCTTTTCCCTCTCTAAAACTGAACATAAGCTACAGGAGCTGTACTTTCAGTCTTGACATTTAGAACTGATAGCAAACTAAAAATATGAGTCTGATGAGTCACCTATACATCTTAAAATGGTCAGTCCTTTCTCCAATAACATGTTTTAATTAGGGAGTTTACTTCAAAATAATTCTAATTTTGTCCCAACTTTCCAATGTTATTAATAAACCTGATTTAATTATTAATCTGAGAAGCTTTAGAAGTTCTCCTGCAATGTAGGACAAAGGCAGCACAGTGTAGGGAGTCAGCAGTGCTCAACAAAGCAGGAACCAAACTAACAATATCAGATCATGTACAGGTCATTAAACAGAAATGAGCAGATAGGTGGTTTCCTTTGTTGAAGGTTCTTGCTGGTCATAGAGAGCTCAATGCCTCAATATGATTCAGTGATAAATCCCAAAAGGACCAATTACAAAAGTGTTGGGGTTTTGGTGCTGTGTTTTGTTTTAGGTTTGTTGGTTTGTTGCCGAGGCGGGGTGGATGGTTTTGGGGGATTTTGGGGGTTTTTTTAATAGTGATCCCGTAATCCAATCCTGTAAGTTTGTGATGCAAGATCCTTTCTATCCCAGGACAAAGAGCAACCTCAGAGATGCCTGATGACTTTGCAGGTCCCAGAACCAAGCTAAAACCACAGAAAAGCTCCAAACCTTTGTTCTTTCTGTGGTCAGTTGCCTCTTAACAGAACTGTTCATGACCACAAAATCCTCCTACCAAGCCAATATAATACCTCATGCGAAGTTTTAGGTATACCTATCAAAAATTTGTTTGTCCTTTGAAGGTGAAATGCTATGATCTTTCCATGATGTTTAAGCCAAGTCTCATTATCCCACAGCAAAAATTAGTTTTTTGCCATAGTTCAGTAGAAGACTGAAAGAGTCCTTCCCATCCTTCCTTCATTACACCGGTACATATGTGCCAAATGATGAGCTAGGCTGGGGAACCCATCAGTTAATTAGCTAATAGGAAAACAAAATCCTGTCCATTGCCAGATGAGAAATTTTCATGGCTGGCAAAAGAGGGATGGATATCTGGACATAAACAAGCAGATGGAGACCATGGTGTACAGAAGTGTTTCCTTTGGCAGCAGAAGCAACTTGCAGACCCTGACCAGACCAATGCGGTGGCTCCCTGCAAGTATACTGTATTAATCCACCATAATCCAGATGCATTTGATGTTGCAACACACCAGAAAGAGCACTGAACTAGTTTTGGTGCTAAAAAAGGCAGAGGGCGATGACTGGAACAAAAAAACACCACCATAAGAAGTACTTGAACGCAGCCATACACTTCACCATAATTACAGATATCACAGCACCCAGCTTTCATTACAGGACAACAATTTTCATTTTAGTAGATTCTCCTAAGAAATAACTACTTTACACCTCCTTAGTTTGGAGTAGACCATTGATACTCTGTGCTGTGAATTTCTCCTTGTGTTCGAAGTGGGTTTGTTTTTAAAAAACATCCTTTTCCTTCCTCCCCATGGACATGCATTACAGAATCACAGAACAGTTTGGGTTGGAAGGGACCTTCCAAGCTCATCCAGTCCAAGCCATGAGCAGGGACATCTTCACCAGACCAGGTTGCTCAGAGCCCTGTCCAGCCTGGCCTGGGATGTCTCCAGGGATGGGGCATCCACCGCCTCTCTGGACAACCTTTTATTATGAAGCAGTCTATAGCTGCACAACCATGATTTTTTTTCCTACAGAATTCCCACTTCACCTAGTATGGCTAAGGTTAAAAAAAAAAAAAAAAAAAAGACAGATGCAGCTCTGACTTAAGCCATTGTAAGTTTATAATTTCCTAAATTTTGATTTTGATGCTTGACTCAACCTGAAGTAATATTCATTAACATATGTTTGTGTGCAATACCACTATGCATTTACTTCAAACAGTATTGCTTCTTGACAAATACGTATTTCTGCTAATTTATCAGTGATTATAAGTGATCACCATATCTCTGGTCTATATAGTTCACACATGACATAAATATATAAAACTACCTCCTAGTAATTACTAACCTCATAATAGCTAGAAGCACCTAAAGACCACATTACCTAGAAATTTGTTTTTAATCAACAGAGTTTTCTGCATCTGAAGGCAAGCCAGAGATCTAAATATATGGCTTTCTCTCAGGACTACTTTTTCCTTCATATTGGTACAATCGTATGAACAGCATTTCTAAGTTAGCTATGGCCCCAGGTAAACCAGAAAAAAATGCCAAAAATATAGGAATCTTCTATGAAACTTCCAAAATGGGCTCACTTTGCACTATTTCTATTTGAAATACAAATCAATATCCTATGCATAAAACTCTCCCAGAACAAGCCCATCCTCCATGCAGACCCCTCCCAAGACAATCTACTATCAGACTGCAAAAAAAGTACTAAACATTTAGTTTAAGAAGGCACATTTAGAGATGTATCTATGCACAGTCTTCTTTTTCCCTGTGCCACTCCAAATGCTAATTCATTTTTTTAGATTATAAGATTTCAAAAAAAATACTATAACTTTATACAGCATTTGGCATCTACATATCCTAACTTTAATTGGCCACTAGACACCACCACCATAATAAACCAGCCTTTGGCCTCAGCAGCAGCCTTGAAGTCTCACACCGCAGCCACGGTGAGGAAGAATTTCATCTACAGAGTTCCCACAAGACAGGATTTATACCTAAGCATCTGCTTTTGTTAGCACAGCTTTCTGCATAAAGCAAATTCTCATCTTAATGTGGGTGTCTGCTATTTGAAAGTAATTGACAGGCTGATAGTTAGCTATTCCTATGCTTAAATTACATTTACCCAAAAATGATGTGCAATCCACTTTGCATAGGGCTTGTACCTTCTGAGTGCCATCATGATTCATCCCTTTTTCCTCATGGTATTTTGATACTATGGCATAGTAAGTATTAGAAGGATTTTTTTTATGTCTAGCAAATTAACCAATTGTTAATTACTTTTTGCTCTTTCATCAAGCTGTTTTGTTGGTTGCTTTTGCAGATGAATCATTCAAGTCAATTGAACAACTACATGATCAGATGAAGCAGATCTTAAGCAGGATTAAACACCACATTAAAATATCCCCCTAGTTCTGTGCCTCACAAGCTATCATCAGCATGAATACCCCATCACTCAACTGATTTTGACCATGTTCTGCACTGAGACCAGAGCTTGGTCTAGGGCATTTATTTTAATGCATTTTTCATTAAAGGATCAAAAGTCTTCCAGAATTCTATGGCATCAAAATATATTACAACCAAGTTTCTCAAAAGCAAATAAACCAAAATAAAACAAACAAAAAAACCCCACCACACAACAAAAACAAACAACAACAAACACAAACACACCAACACACACACACAACACATTAAGCACTGGTTAGATATTCCTTAAATATTCCACTTCAGCAACATGAACGCTTTGATAAACTCTCCAAATTCAGTAGACAGAAACACCTCATTATTTTTCCCATTGGTTTTAGATATAATTTTCTTCCATTATTTTAAGTTACCAGGCAAGTAGACACAGCAAAAGGTTATGTGCATCCTTGAGGTCACAGTCTTAAAGGATACCTGAAAAACCTCAACAGGAAATTTCTATAGATGCATTCAAATGTATTTTGCTGTGGGCAAGAGAGCAGTGTAGTTTCTAACAAATCAATGCAAGCCAAACCAAAATTAGCAAGTTGTCTGACATGACAAAACCAAGTTGAACACTCGCCTTCAGGAGAAGAAAGCTAGCAAACCTAATAATACTATTTACTCTGCTACTAACAATCTGTTGTGGCACAACGTAGATGTTTCACTTTAAGACAAAAACAAATATTCTAAAACTTCAGAAATAATTTCAAGTATCGTTTTTTGCCGCTCGCTCCCCTTACGCCTACTGAGATCACAGTGGCTAACAAGCAAGTTCCTGATATTTCCTGCTGCTCCTTGTTGACCTCAAGGCCGCTGGTCAGGCAGACAGATAAAAGGGCATCATGCAAAGCAAGAGGAAACCTCAAATCAGTATGCACTGAATGACGTTTTCTGTGCTCAACTACTGCAAAAGTGGAGAAACCTTACAGTTCTATACTAGCCAGGCACTTTCCAGGTAACACACTTCCCATTCAGCTCTGCTGCTGGGATAGGAGCACAATGTCACCGCTGTCACAAGTGCCAGCAGAGCATCTTGCTGGCAACCTAAGAGTGGAGCTGCATAGGATAGGACTCATACTATTTACATCCCTTGATGACTGTTGATAGAGCAAATTAAACATTCGTATTTTGGCATGCCACTAATTTGAAGAAACATCACAGCTCTACCAGGCAAAAGGTGGTATCTTGAAGAGACAAGAACTCTATGGCTCTCAACCATCTTGCTTCCACAGTCTCACTGGTCCAGCCCAAAATGTAAGGTATATTTTTTAAAGGTCATTTCTGGCCGCTTATGGAGCAATTCACCTGGAGCTGAATGAGGCCATTGGCCTGGGTCAGGAAAACGATCAGCATGCCCTTGATACTATTTCTGCTTGAAGCAGCATTAATAGGTACTCAAATATCTCACCCTAAGCTATTCCCTCTTGTGCAAAAACTCTATCATTGGAAGTTATGTTCCTCCTGATCTGGATTCCTAAAGCGACTGAGGCCACAGGCATACAAGCACAGCAGCCTCAGCAGTGTCCTCAGAAATAGAAATGCACAGAAACCTCCCATGTTTCATTCTGCAACACAGCAGCTGCAAAAGCAGAGGAGAAACTAGTGCTATGTATCATTCAGAAATAACATAACCCAGACTACTTTGTCACAGAGATATAACACACATACTTTTCTTGAATGATAGCAATCTATTTTTCTTTTTTGAAATTTGCTGTGGATCCAAAGTAACATGTTTCAACTATGACATAACCCACCATACTTTTCATGCACAAGCTATACATGTGGTACACATATATATATAGGTTATACTTAATAGATCATAAGCAATACTATTTTTGCTTTAAAAAAATGCACTGTGTGCTATTCAATAACTCCTTTCCTGTCTTTTTTTTTTCTTGCAACAATTCCTGATAGATTTATTAATATTGAAGAAGAGACAAGTGGCAGTCAACAATATTTTATCCAAATTGTTGACGGGCTAAGCTGTAGACCAGGTTATTGTTTCCCCAATTAGAAGCAAGATGAATACATGTGCCAAAAGAACATATTCATTTCTTACAGTTCCATATCACCAGGGCCTTTTCTTCAACTTGTCAGACGAAGTGAAGATAACATATTAGCAGAATTAAATCTAATATGGTATGAGTATCCTCTTATTTGCCTTTTTTAGTATACTTTGCTTCAGCAACACATTAAACTGTATGCAAGATACACTGCTATATATAGGGAACATAGTCCCCTCGCCCAAAGAATGCTGATGTATTATAAGGATTTAAAACTGATAGAAAATACAATGTAGAGGCACAGATATTTTTTTTCCAAGATGTGCTACAAGCTCCCACCCTAAGAAACTCTCAACTTGTCAAAAATCAGGTAGTATTCTCAACACCATTTCAGGTTTTCCTTTGCTGAGTGCAATTCATTTTTATTTTAATGCTTATTGGCATTTCAGACCTCGTAAAAATGCAGTCAAGTAGGAAAAGAGGCTTAAACTTATCCGCCAATAATACCTGGGCCATCAAACTAGGTTACAAAGTGAAGGTGCCTTTTTGACACTGTATTAAAACAGTATTAAAAGGCATAATCATAAACCTAGTGGGGAAAAAAAAAAAAAAAAAAGACTGGGCTGGATTCTGATTTGGCATAACTGGAGCATATTGGTAGTAACTTGATAATATATCAGCGGTTTCAACAACAGTATGGAAGAAATAAGGATTATTTTCCAGTTCATAGGTAGTTCTATAAACTTCCAGTGGACTCAGTGCTCTGACAGACGTGGCAAGAGATGAAGACCTGCCAGCCCCTGGCCCCTGCTCACCTCCACAGGCGACTCCATCCACGTGCCACGGACACTTGACCTACTCGTCAATCAGGTCTAGGACCATAATAGTTTCAGACAAGCATATTTAGGTAAACCGGCTAAACAAACTAACAAACTCATTCAGCAACTGATTCATGATCAAAATTGATAGCCCTCCCTAGGGATACAGTAAAAAAACCCCGAAGATTTTAATCAGAAGTACAGTGATAGCACTTTTAATTTTTCTCTCTACGTATAACAGAGCCATGTGCTAACAGATCTCAGTAATTTTTATTATCAATGCATGCAATACAGCATTTGCTTAGAACTGGATCACAGCTGCAGAATTCAAAACAGACTTAATATTTTGAGTATTCAGAGTCCAGTTATAAAGCAATCACCCAACACATCCCCAAATCTAAGTATGGTTCTGTGTGCACGTCTGCTCCTCTTGATGCCTGGCAGTCATTAAATCGTTCAGATCCACAGCTGTTATACTACCACAGAGCAAAAATATTCCCTGTATTAAACAAAAGCAAGCTGACAACCACAACTTAAACGGCAATCTTTCTTCAGGTTCTGGTCAGCCCATATGGGATGGACAATAATTATCTCCTGACATTTCTCTCACCATAATAATGGAAATTAGTTACTCAAAATGAAGCTAAAGTATCAAAGTCAGGAACACCTGATGCCAGATCTTGACCTGGCCAAGTGTAAAGTAGTGTTCTGAAATGAAGGAGGATCTAGGTTTTGGTTTATGGCTCACATCCATCCCTGCTATTCTCAGCCATGCTGCTGACACATTGCCAGATTCACAAAAGGGATCATTTTAACATACATGCTAGAAAAATAGATGGCAAAGCACTGCTGATGTTGCAGTAACTGGAAGAATGTTCTCTATTCCTCAGCTGCAGAATAACATTATTTTTAGAGAGAAATATATCTAGCTATCACTGAAAGTGGAATCTGTAAAAAATGCTGAACCTCTGGTTTGTTTTATTAAATCAAATCCAATAGGAAGCAATGTATTGTGATGCAGATTTCCCTCAAAATACCTCTGTGCAGAAGCACTCTCATACTCAATATGCGGTTCTGGCACAATATTCATGATTGCTGATTGCTTATTCATCTGATTTTTTAAGACTGAATTAGAGGATTGCATCCTGGCATCCCTTCCAAGCATGAAAGCAGAGAGATTTCAACAAGCTTTCAAATCTAAAGGAATCTATCCCCTAAGAACAAAATCCCACTACCTTATCCTCATTATGTTCAAACCTTGTTTTATGGGCAAAGAAGTGCATCTTTCATTTGTACATAAAATACACATACCTAAAATATATAAAACAAGAACTGATTTTTAATCTATCTGAAATCTCAAGTCTAAACATTATCAGTCGAAATTATTACGGAAGAAAGAATAAGGGAAATTAAGTACATGTACAACAATTGTTACCTTACCTGCTGCTCTGAATCCTTCAGCAGGGGTTTCATTCCAGTGTTGATCTGGTTAGAGAGCTGGCACCAGCACTGGCCCTTTCCCAGAACAAATAAGATCTTCAGCACTGATGGTTTCTTCTTCCTCACTCCAGTGTGAGCTCAGGGCATTGTCTTTTGTTTGTTTGCTGGGGTTTCTTGGTTTGTTTTGTTTCTGAAATATGTTTGCTAAGTTTTCTATATCTTGTTCTTTCTACATCAGTCTGCAGCTCCACAGTACACGCAAATTTGCTACAAGATACCCTCTATGGTCATTAGGCATTATCACTGTGTTCTATCACCCCCAAACCCATTTTGCCCACCACAGTTTGTCTGCCTTCCTCTGTATGACCACTGCCAAGCTGTCTGCAGTCTCAGCAGCAGCTTGTGCTCCACCACTTGTCACCCTGTGCTCCAAATCTGTGTCACCCTGTGCCTCCACTCCTCAAGGTCTCCATGACCACACCAAGCCTGGATTTCTTGGCATTGCAGTTACATGAGTCACGAAACTGCAGTGCCACCACATAAGGATCAACAGAAGAAAAGCAAGTTTGCCACAGGCACTTGGTCAAATAGAAAAAAATTGCTACTTATAGCAAAACCAGATAAGAGAAAGCCGCAGACGGGTCATGAAGAGTTCAGGCCTGCCAGACTGGGTGCAGAGCTGATGGCTGCATCAGCCACGGAGGTACCATACCACAGGGTGTGTGTATATATATATATCTATAGATATAGATATATATAGACCCCTCTCAGCTGTGTGACACAGGTCACACCAGGATGGGGAAAGCACAGAGAACAAGAGGAGGGCTGGAAGCAACCCACAGCATGGCTCTCCAAGGCCAATGCCTTCAGGCCATTTTGCATCACACGAACCTGGCACACACAAAACCACAGAGCAGCATTCCACAGTACCGATGGAGTCAAAGAGCATACGGCATGCTTCTTGTGCTCGCAAGTAGTTAACGAAGCATCTCATCACTAAACTCTCATTTAGTGTGCAAGCAAATAATCAGTAAACAGCAGAATTTGCCTAAACATGAGAGAAATCTACTTTGATTTTTCAAATCAAAATTACAAGCTCCATGCTTGGGCTTATTTTACCCACAAAGTTGGCTTTGTCTCACTGTGAGCTTGACCAGTACTTCAGGTCAAAAGGTAGCCACTGTGAGAAAAGCCTTTTCATAAAGAAACATTTTTTTTTATTATGCATTCAGTGAGATGAGTATAATACATTTTACTAGTACAGCTTTAAGTATTTGAACAATGAGAAGAAGAGTGAACAGCAACACACTCGGCTGCACACAAGCCTCGCGGCTGTGCAGCGTCTCATTTATCTGTGATGCTTAGATGATTTCCAGCACCATGACACAGACCTCAGCTCTTCATGTAATTCATCTGTATTCTAATGTACTGTATGTATTTAAAGTATGCAATGCAGATGAAGCACCTTTCCTATAGATAAACGAGAGGCAAAGAGGTAGCTCTATAGAGGGGAAGCTTCTGCACCTTGACAAACAGATTGTAAAAAGCTCGTTCAGTAACAAAAGCAAGACATTTGCTTTAAACATAAAAACCAGTGCAACATAGGAGCAAATAGAATAGAATTGAAACAGAGTTGATAGAGACCAGTGGTATAGTTAAGAAAAGTGAAGCTTCTTCCAATGCAAAAAAAGATAGTAGTAACATCTGCCACATTTTCTAGTGATGAAATACTACACATTTCCTTCCCGCATACTAAATGTAATCCAGAGATATGAACAGAGAGACCTAGGGAAATCTCATCCTTTCACAAGGTTTTTGTGACAGTATTTTCATTTTACTATTTCTATCCAGGCTTTCCTACATACTGCTTTCAGTTCCAGAAACAATTTTAGAGGTCAGTAAAACTCTATTTGCCCCAGCACTGCAGTGATCTGTTGAACTCTGGCTTCAGTGAGAATCAAGTGAGAATTAATATTGACATAATTTAGTTTCCCAACTGCATCCTTTAGGGTGCAGTTCATAAAACAGCAAAGTTTGAACATCAAAAAGGTTAATTAGACATCTCTAATTCACACCCACACACCAACCTGAAAATTACATGCTTCTGTGATTCTATTATTCCAATGCTGTCCATATTCCCATTTTTAGCCCAGTATTATGCTTTATAGACAACTGTGTTATAATCTATCACACTGCTATTTAGTATATATTCAGGCACAGTGCAGTATTTTGGCCTGTTTGAGTACATTAAAAGGCAGCACATTATATTTTGAGATATGCTGTACTGGACCAGCTGAAAAATGTAGCAATGTTTACTTAAGTCTTCTTCACATCTTATTTTCCTCCGTCATACAGCAATACACCGCACTGGAGTATCTTTCACACAGGTTCCCACAGATTTGCAGAACCACAGTCACCTAGATACCTGCATTAAGCTTGCTTAGTTTGTTGGAAACATTTTCTACCTCAGGAGATCTGACCCTTCCAGGTCAGCTTGGGAAATTGAAGTCTGAGTAAGCACAACTCAGGATTTAACCCAATGAAGAAAACTGAATTCATTCACAGCACTTTGCTTTCAGTGATGGTCAGCTTTTGACTTTAACCCAATTTTTATTTTTGTGTGCCTTACACACGCAGAGACCAAATAACTAGTTAAAGACTGCAGACAAAACAAGCAGCACTCAGATCTGTTCTCCAAAATGCAAGGTTGCGATGCTTTCCACTCCCCCACCCCAACTCTGAGAGCTGAAGTGCCCTAATGATATCTAGACCATATCTAAATCCCATCATTGAAGATTCACCTTAAGAATTAAACCCCACGCTGCTCCAGTTCCACAGCAGCTTCAGGCCTTTGCATGGGGATACCCATCCTGGCCCTGCTGCCGCAATTTGTCAGTCACCCACGGTGTTCATTATCACAGATACCCACAGGGGCAGCTCTAAAGCTGTCTCAGCTGGTACAACACAGCAGCAGCACCGTCCCATCGGTTTTGGATATAATGCACCTGTAAGCTACCTATAGCAGATGGCTGCTGAAGCATGAAAAGAACACTCCTCCTAAATTGGGGCTGGTCGAAGACAGGAGGTGCTTTTTCATGGCAGCTGAAGAGCCTGCTGGTTCTGTCCTAAACCTATAGAACAATTATGTTTAATGGTGTATGGAAAGGTTATTAGCAGCTGCTAGGGCTAAAATGAATTTCACAGAATTCATAAGATGACAACTGGAGTCTCTACCATGGCATTCAAAGCTCACCTCATCACCTAAAAGCATTCCAGTAAATTGCAATAAAATATTTCAAAATAAATTATAGGTTTCATTTCCATGCAAAACCATGTTAACTTAGTGATTTGTCTGTGTCTCAAGTGAAATAAAAACGTTCAGAATTTTAAACTTCATAGAACACTAGAAGTGCAATACAGGTCTGTTCACATAAAAGCAAGAAAATCATGTGTAAGTACTCATTAAGTCTCCTTCACCAATTAGGAATCAGACTATTCTGATAGGTCTGATTTGTATTCTAAATGTATTTTGCAAAATTACTCATGCTTTTGAGAAAAGCTAATGAGAAAAATTACAGACAGAAGAAAATGCATCAAATGTGAATGAAATTATCTCCAACTAATTAATCAGTCATTCTCAGACAAGAAAAATACCCAAATAAAATCATACTCTGCTTTTCCCTTAACTGTTATGTCCCATTGAGTTTTGGTACCCAAGAAAACTGTTAAAAGCGTTTAAGATTATTTGAATACTATCTAGTTTAAGAAGAGCATGCAAATAAGAAGAGAAAGGCTAAGCTTTACTTGAAGAGGCAACTGATATGAAAGTGGGATAAATCTTACTTGGAAGACATTATATGTGTTACAAACCGTGTAATTCATATTATCTTAAACACTCGGCTTCTGGTCTAAGGGCAGAAGAAGTCATGAGAGCACACAACTAGTTTCAGGTGAATTCAGGGCAGAAGTTCACCACACACTCACCACTTTTCTGACCCAGTCCCGCTCTGTTGTGCAGGACATCAGACCATTGCGCCTTCTTTTGCGCTTTTTCCAGTGGGGTACCTTCCAAACCTTGAGAAAGCATAAGAGGGTAAAGACCATCAGTCACTGTCAGTCACTGTATTGCAATTCTACTCCCTGACACCAATAAAACATTCAAAAAGGTTCTGGACATGTTAAGCATCTAATAAGTTTTGGAAGATGATGTCCTAATTTGAGGTCTATCTCCATGCTGCACTTGATTCTCTCTTACTCATAATTACATGTTACATTTACATATTTGTATATACGGCAACCAAAAGGTATATAAAATGTGTTTGAATAAAGTGTTTCTTCAACTTCAAGACAGTTATGGAAGCTTCAGGTAGTTAAACCAGGTTAATTTGTAGGATTACAAAGATATACTTAATAACAAAATAAATTATGAATTTGCAGGTACCAGTCACAGCTGGAACAGAGTTGCAGATTTTTTTTTAAGAAAGCTTAAAACCCTGCAGGCTGAACAAGTTCCAGGTGCAGGTCTGTATTTCCAATGGAAAACAAGTTCATTACTGTTGCAGACAAAGTGTGCCCTGTTCTTCCTTTCTTTATAAATCACAGAGAAATAGTTATACCAGTTTTTAAACTCTGAAGTAATTAACTGCAATCAGTTGCTTTGCAATCATTTATATCCTAAGAAGATTGCAGCAACAGTGTAGAACTGGATCGTAAAGATTGCAGGTGCCTCCCTGCACGGCCCACCTCTGTGCCAGATGTTGCTGTCCCAGAGACACCACATCTGATCTGCTTGCAAATCTGCTCTCACATCACTTCATATTATGCATTTAGCCCTCTGTAGTCAGGCAAACTGAAGTAGAAGTTAGTTACCGCACCACATCTTGGACTGAAAACCGCTGCTCTTCAGAACCTGATGCCTGAGTTGAGCAGACGTCCCCGCCTTGGGGACAGAACCATCCATCAAAGCCATGGAGCAAATGGCTGGGGACAGCAACAGCATCTGTTGTCATGTCCGATCCTCATCCCCTGTTCTGCCTATATTTTCCAGTAGGGATTATATCAAATCAGAAAATCTTTGTATCTGCAACATCAAAGCAAAGTCATGGATTTCAAAATGGACTGTTTGTTTTTGTTGAGCAAAATTAGAACCAACCCACTGAAGTTTATGTTCATGCCCTTCTCTGTTTCTTCAATGTTACAGCAAAAATAGTTAAATACTTAAGATGATTCTTAGACACTGACTACTGGAAATATGTTCAGAGTTCTACAATAAAGCTGCATTTAAACAAGTACCAATGAACGCATTAAAATAACAATCTGACTAGTAGGAGTGAACAGTAACGAAGTTCAGAAAGCGAGTAATTGAGGGTCAGCATGTCTACTTTGAAATCACACACTTTCAAGCATTATGATCATATATCCTCAGTAACAGTGAAATTAAAAGTAGTGTTAGAATATTTGATCTCCAAAATGAAATAAGATGAGATGACTTGAGTACCCTAATGAAGTAGATAGCTACTTGAAATTTACTTCAAAAAGCACCAATTAGCTGCCAGAAGCAGTACAATCCTGTCTTCACCTAAACTACAGCCTAGCTTTTAATTTTTCTTTTGGTCCTTGAACTCCTTTTCAAGAAAACGAGCGACAAGGAACATAATTGAATTAGATGCAGGTTTTTATCTGAATAAGGTTGACAAGCAGTTATTTTCCTACCAGAAAATAAGCAGAACAAGCAAGCAAAGAGATGAACAGAGTGAAAGGGTGACTTCGAAAACAATATCGCTTTAATTTATTACTAAATCAGCTCCAAACAGAAGAGGTGACTATGGGGAATGGCCACAGGATGAAAGGTACACTGTGGAAACACACCTTACAATATACTGCTGTGTTTACATATGCCAATATTGAACTGATACTGTTTAGAGAAGTTTGAAATCACTTACATTTGAAGTAGTAGCAGATGATTAGAGCAAGAAATTATTTTGCAGATTTATTGAGGTTTACCTTTCAGCCTAAAGATATTATGGAATTTTCCTCAAAGGAGCAGAACTACCCATCCTAACATCAAACCACATCTGACGTTGTGGGGAGAAAGGGATTGCAGGTGATGGCTTGCCATTCCTGGAGCTTACAGAAGTTCAGTTTTAGCTAAGATCACATTCTGCTAAAGCCTCATTCTCTTCAAAGGATACTAGGGTTTCTCATAAGGCACTTGAAACATATTTCAGTAAATTTTTATCTGCCTCTGCATATAAAGACATTTTTCAACCAAAAAAACCCTTGGATTCTATCCAAAATAGTTTCTTAACTTGTTGAATTGCTTTGCAGGAAGTATAACTCCACAAACCATTGGCTTCTCCTGGCTTAACTCATTTCAACAGTTGTTTCCCCAGAAAACAATGCATCAGCAGGGGTTTGCCGGCAGGTAACAATGTAGCACTAAAAATACAGGTTACAGAAACTTTTACTTTCCCATATAGAAGATATTTATACCATTGAATGTGGAAAAAAAAAATTTAGAATATACTTTTAAGTCCTAGATTTGTATCTTTCCAGGGAAGAGAATGCCAGCTTGCAAGTCAAATTTCCTAGTCATTTTGACCTGTAGGAAAATACCACCTAATAAACACGTTTATGATGGCATGAAGTTTACCCAATGTTTCCTTGTTGGTTAACTGGGCACTGTCTCAAAGGGTTTGGGTTTTGCCAAAAGAATAACCAAACAGATTAACAGAGAAATTTTGTTCTGCAATTTTATCAGAAGTTGATTTGGCTGCCTTTTGTAGTAGTTTATTTTGGCCAAGGTTGGATATCAGATTGCAGCTTAATTTTAATACGATTGAATCAGTAGTTTTTAATATGCAAGTGAAATGCAAAATCAGAAGCTGGGACTAAAAAAGATTGTAGCACATCACACCATTTTCTTGCAACAGTTCAAGCGGTAAGAGGTAAATTTCACCTTGTGCAAACTTCAGTAATTTTATCAAGTGCAAGTCAGGGTATTCAGAGAATGAAGAACCAACAAACATCAGGTAAAAAAAAATATACAGATTACCACTTTTTTGAAAGATCTGAGTACGTAATATCTACCAGCCACAAAAACCTTACAGAACATAAACAGACCACACAGTGGTGAAAGAACAAGCACTGACATGTGACAGAGGGAATCTTCCAGGGGATGGAAATTCTAGCACCTCTGTCTCAAATATATATTTGAGAGCCATTGTTTTCTTGATGTGTGTTATTCAGTCCAGTCATTTTTTTTCCTATTTTCAGCCTTTCATGCTTCATCTCGGCATTTACCTGCTAAAAACACCTTCAATACTGTGATCAATGCTGTTTGCACTCCCTCCCACTCACTGGAGCTGCAAAGGATGAAGGAGTTCATCTAATATACAAGAAATCGCTTTAATTAAAAAATTGTATAACCTAAGTCACAGCAAGTGGTACATTTTTCTACAAGTGAGGCCATGAGCTTGATGAATTCAGCTGTAAGTGGCAAGGTGAACATTTTGCTGCTACTCTTGTTTTATCGAAGATACTTTACATGAAACAGGTTGACAGAAAAACTGCAGCAAATCCTTAACATAAAACCATTATGTAAGCAATAAGTAATAATAAAGTATCTGCACAGTGAAAGCTATTTTTAGCAGGAGGGAAAAAAAAGCTCTGGAGAAAATATCTACAAACAAAGTACTAGGAAAGCCCCAAGTTCAAGTTTAAACCTTCAGCAGTGTTTGGTTTGTTTTTTTTTTTAATAGCATAACTCTCAACCCTTTGAATTAATAGAGCTCCTAACAGCAGAGCCAGAGTGACATTTTACTCTGGGTCATTCCACCATATAGGCCAAGCAATAGGGACCAACCCCCCCAGGCCAGAGGCAGCATCTCCAGATGCTGATGAGTCGGGTCCATAACGGAAACTCATCTCCTGCCACCCTCTCTGCACCTACACCTGCAGCAATAGCTCTGCCAGCCTCCATGCTCCCAGCCACAAAATATTTATGTATTACATTACTAGCATCATTATAAACTATTAACAATGGTTAGTTACATTAACTACTTATACTTTTTTAAATTAGAAAACTGAAATTTACTTCTACTCTTCAATACAAAATCTTGAGTCACAATATATAAAGTAAAACCAGTTTGCTAAAGTCTTCTGAAAAATGGATTATTACCCCACAAAAATTGAACCGTTGCTTTTTTTTTTTAAATATTGAAAACCTTCAAGCAAGATGTTCTCACATCATTAATAGCCCTAATGTTGTATTTCAGGTTACTTCCCTGCCACACTTAGCAACTTCTTTGCATGAACTAAAATTATTATTTCCTTAGAATACTACACAAGGAAAACTCAAGACAGGACAGCTGTTATTTTTACTTTAAAGAGATCGTACAAAACATGGCAAGTCAGCAATATTACTCAAAATGATAATGCAAAGTCAGTGGAGAACCAGCTCACTTCATTAAACATCTGCATCAGAAGTCTGAGACTCACGGAAATTAAATGGCTTTACTGCAATCCATAATATTCCCTGTAGCCTGTCATCTTGTGTTTTCTAATATAAAGTACTAAACAAAACAAAACCAGTCACCATCCCTCTTCGATCAAGGCTATGTTTCCCTTGCATTTAATTTATAAAGCTTTAAAAATAAAGTGATTAAGGTATATTCTCAGTTTATGGGAGAATTTGCTCACTTTTGTTTGCCTGTTTCTACCAGCTACTACAAAGTGCCAAATACTTTATGACAGCATAAACTGCGTAATCTAAAACCCAAGATTTCCCCATACCCTGGCTCTTTCACACCAGCTGAGCTGTCTGTTCTTCCCTGGGGTTTGACACATTGGAGGCTGAAGACAACTGCAGAGAACTGCCTACAGACCCCTTCTGGAAGGAGATAAGAACATTGCCCTAGAGAAAGGAGACAGGAATATAGAATTAGAAACTTCAGATTGGAACTAAAGAGATTTCTAGCAAGAAAGTCACCAATCTAGGGATTAAGACAGCTATCTAAAAGTGCCAAGATCCCTTAAATTATTCATAGGAACTACTTGAAGTAAGCGTCTTTCTGCTCATAGAACCTTAAACTCGGCATTTCTATAGAGCAGTCTCTAGCAGAGGACAGGTTTTCAAGGTCATGAGAAACCTCACACCAGTGAAGTTCAACACTGGACACAAACTGCACCAGGTATACACTGTTCTTGATTACAGAGACCCAGCTCTAGCTTCGGCTGGAACTGTGTATACTTGGTGCTAGAAATGCCTTCCCAGTCCCATAAGACTCAGACACTTGCTAATGGATTTCCTACTACTGAGAGGCAGATAAACCTCCCAGAGATTGTCTCATTTCACTTCTCCAAAGGCCCAGAGATGAAAAGTCTAGGGTTTTCTCTCCCTTTCCAAGCTGCCAGTGATTCTGGTAGCACCAGGGTGCACTTACAGATCTGGCTTCAGTTTAGGACAGAAGACAACCTCCTGAGCAGTACGTCCTGGTGCATCCAGAGACAGAACAAGAAATGAATTGTGTTATTTTGAGCCACCAGAGTTTTCTGAGGTTTTCTCCAGCAGCACACCTGTTGAATCGCCCTTTCCTTTCATACAAACATCACAGCTGAGCCCACAGAATTGAACACCTCTGTAGACAGACAACCCAAAGCGTTCCCTCAAGAGCCAAAGAACATGGATCTCATCCCACATTGTCTTGCCTTAACCAACACACAGTGCTTCCCTTCTATAGCATGAAAGGTGACTGTTAGTCAGTTTGTTACTCAGTTTGAAACATAAGGGAACACATAATAAGAACATCTGTTTCAGGTATAAACTTGCTACCTAACTCCTCAGTAAAAGACAAGTGTTTAAGGCAGATAACAAGAAATTGTTCTATCAGAGAAGAGTAGATTATTAAGTGATGCTGTAATTCACTCTTAATCAGGCTTTTTTTCTGGCATCTGCAGCTTAATCTTGTTTAAAACCCAAGGAAGCATCCTCATTGTACATAAATACCATCAATTCAGTTACCACTACATATTACTGTAATGCTCCCATATAATAGTATTTGTGTGCTTTTCATAATGAAAGTGAGGGCCCACAGTAAATACTTTTTTCTAAAGTTTGTCATTTACATATCAGAACGATGATGATACAGCATTACCATCCTGTTTTACTGCTTCAGGAGATAATATCTCATTGCACACGCTATTCTGGATCTTGGCATTAGAGTCCTACCAAAAGCTCAACACCTTGGAGGGCGACAAAACATTAAAAATCCCAATTCCCAAAAATGCACTTAAGCTGTATCTGTAACTGGCAATGCTGTAGACACTCAAGGAAATAAACCTCTTTTCACTTAGTCTTGAAGTAAAGTAATCCTAACCTGTTAGCACTTTGACAGTTGATCAAGTTTTGGCACCTGAGGTAAACCAGAGATTAGGACTAAAGCAACACGAATAAACAATGTTGTTAGGACTAACAGAATCAACACAAAATACTGTAGTAGTCACAGGCTCAGTCTTAAAACTGTTCAAGCAAATGATTCAGTCTAAACACCATGCTAAGTAGGACTGTACTGAAAAGTGCTCTCAATTGGCACACTACACAAAAGTATGAGAAATTTTCTAATTATACTTTAAAGATATTTTGGATGTGAAAGGAATTCAGAGAACAGTTCAAGGAACTTAAGGAGAGGGTTCGTAAAATCCTATTGAAAGAGATTAGCAATTGGCCTGAAAAGTGGGAACAACTGAGGT
This sequence comes from Pampusana beccarii, assembly GCA_013399365.1. Classification (NCBI taxonomy): domain Eukaryota; kingdom Metazoa; phylum Chordata; class Aves; order Columbiformes; family Columbidae; genus Pampusana; species Pampusana beccarii. The sequence continues at coordinate 148,499 of VWYH01000879.1, read as the reverse complement.
AGAGGTATTAAAAAGTGATGAAGCAGAAAGGATGCTCCAATGAAAAATGTGTTTTGTTTCTTCATATTCATCCATACTAGCCCAAACCGCATGCCTGTATTTACTGCATGTGAGCACAAAGTAGCAGCACAAATTAAAACGCATTGACTTTTTGCAAAATAAATATTTGTTTTTGTGAAATCTATTGCAATTACTTAAAGTATCCTTTTTCAATAAAAATCAATTCATCTAAGAATACACAGGCTGGCTGCAGTGGCAAAACAATCACAGTGCTTATCCTGTACGAAATGATAGATCTTTGTGATGCCCTTGAATTTTGACCTTAAACAAAAAAAAACCCCACCACCACCACACCACTATTAAGAAGAACTCTGCAGATAATTTACCAGCACTGGTGGGGGGTTTTGAGTTATCACTTGCAAGTCAATCTCACCTATATTTCAATGTTGGTTGTATATAGCTGTCTCCATGCCTACTTTTTGGCTTTGAACTGCTACTTTACATCAACACGAAGATGGTCACAATTCTTAGTCCACAAAGTTTGACAGCTTCCATATCTTTGGCATCACGTCTCCCTTTCAAAAGCAGCCTTTTTCCACCAGTGGCTTTAGTTACATAGAATGCAAAACTCTGAAACAACATCTTTACAGCAGCATCACCAGACTTTTCTACTAACCCAAAAACAACTTGGTATCTGCGGATGCAGCTGCTGAGCCCAGCCAAACGCTGCCCTTCGGTTTGACATTGTCTCAACCCACAAACTGTGAATAAGCAAAGCTATTACTTCATTTCCGTTCTTTCTTTGAACAAAAAAATACGCGGTCTGTCATATACATGCCTTTCTCCACCCTTTTCAGACAACTCTGCAAGGCAGGCATCTTGTATCCATTATTTTTAACTAGTAAGAGGTTCCTAGTACCTTGCTAGAATCTAGCAAGTCAAAAACCACCCCGACTACATTCTAAATTAGCATATTACATACCCTCAGTTTCCTAGATGTGCAGTCAAAATGTACCCAGTTTTAACCTAATTCCAGTTACAGAAAAAGGCAAAAGTGCTCAGGGAAGATACAGATCTATGTCATTAAATTAGTTGTTTTTATAACTAACTCTGGAGAATCAATTTATATCAGGGCTTTTTTCTTTTCTAAAAGGTTAGCATAGTCTTATTATCCCACTAATATTCCAAAATCCATATAAATTCATATACTTCAGGGACTGAAACAAAGGCTCTGTTAAGAACCTTGCAAGAACTAGATTAAGGTGTTCTCATACACTCATCCTCGCAGCTTTGTTCCATGTTAATAAACAGATTTCACACAGAGTCAAAATGGGAAACTATTATTAAAAAAGGGGAAAATGTAAAGTACTTGTGAAGCAAATTTCTGTACAAGTTCCAGTGCACTACTCCTCCACATTTACTGATATATGCTATACTATAAACTACATACTTTTCCTTTTCCTACATCTGCCAATTACTCAATTAAAATCCACCCCAAATAGGATGGCTTGCACTGTTCATCTTTTTTTACAGAACTACTCATTAAATACAATACTAGGCAAACAATTTACCACGTTGTCACTGTCACATGAAGTCTGGTCCTTCTAGGTTATGCACTTAGCTTGACTATAACAAGTCAGGGCAAAAGTCCTCTTGGAACACATTTGTGGACACACGAAGGAGCAAAAAATCAATTAGGCAGAGCCAACAGGATTTAGCATGAGGAAACCACACCTGACCACCTTCTACAATAAAATGGCAAGATTCGTGAACAAGGGGAGAACAGCACAGAGCATTTACTTTGGTTTTGGTGAGATTTTCACCACGGCTCTTGTATCTAAGTTCTGATGTCACGCTCTAGATGGACAGCCAGGTTAAGTGGTTGGATGACCAAGCTCAGGGTAGTGGTTAATGGGCAAACCATCTCTCCAGGTGGAGACTAGTAACAGGTCGCAAAAGAGTTACCCACTTTGCATACCTGCAGCAAGGTCAGGCCTAAGGTAACAACTGAGATCAGGAAAGGCTCTAAAGGAACATGAACTAAGAAACATTCACCTGTGTATTGTCAAGAACAGATCAGGAATTACTACCACTAAACCGTCTGCTTTACCATCTTCCCAAAAGTCCGGTAGGGATAGTAGTGGTCCCTGGGTTGCAGCTGAAAGGAAGATTTCTGTGTTGTTCTCAAGTAATTTAGATTATAAACCACTTGGGAAAAAAAGCTATTTTTACCCTTATTTCTGTTTATAGTGACACAGCAAGCTCACCTCAAGCTGCATTGATGCTCACTATGTTTCAAGGTTTGCTTGAAAGTTGTGAGAAATGGTAAAACAACAGGCTATGGGAAACTCTTGCATCTTCCAGATGGGAAACAGGTTTACAGTAAAGTTTACTATACATTTTTAACCAAGCCAAGTCTAAAGTGTTCACCTCATTTTTGGCATTGCTCCCCAGCATTCTCGCAATGCTCAGCCCTACAGCACGCAGCCCTCTTGACTCGATCTCAGCAAGAGAAACTTCAGAGTCCATTTTGGAAGCATTTCAAAAAGCATAGCCATCACATTCTTAGCAACAGTGTTCTATAACAAGATCCATTTTTCACTAATGAAATGCTAATATATAAATAACTGAACATTTATTCAAGTTGAACATTAAGAATAAACACAGTAATAAATAACGCAAACCATCATTTAATTGGTAATTATTTGTAATTATACTTTTCATTAATTTCTATTTTGCTATTGCAAGCCCCTTCATAGAAGAACAATACGTTAGGTAAACCTTGCATTATAGGCTATAAATAGATGACGTATGGACACTTTCTCTTAACGGAAAGAGCAAGTCTTTAAGCTACGAATTTAGAGAATACTTTTCTGTGGGTAGAATTCACATTTAACTGTGGATTTATCTGCTACACAGTCTTTGCGCCATCCCTCTCCACCAGCAAAGTAATAGATTTTCAGGTATCCATCTACAAAACAGACTGCTGTGAAGTTCCACTTGTGCAGCACCTTATATATAATCTAGATGTTAATTGACTTTATATAGAATTCTAGAGGTTTATCTGTAAACCATTAATGTTTTTATGCTTCAGTAAAACTTTCTATTAATGGGTGTAATATCTGTGGACAATATGTTCGCAGTACACACCAAACGATTTATCACAATTGCTGCTCTTTCAATTCTATTTTAGGTTTAGTTACTTTGTGTTTTACGTCCAATAAGATCACCCAGTCAGAAAAAGGAGTAAGAAACAAAGGCGTAAATGGAGACCAGAGAAAGGGCAATTAACAGCAATTCGCAGGAAAAAAAAAACTTTATGAAGTGCAGAAGTTGCATTTTTCATCATCAATGACATTGTCATTGTCATAATTAATACGTCTCCTCACATTACTAGCAAGTTATTGCAGTTAATGGCCCATTTCCCATGTTACCTCACTCTTAATCTGTGTCTTTCTTTATTAAACTAGTAGTAAGTGAGCAAAGACAGTACTCTTTATTAACGTCTTCCAATGAAGACTGAGTGTTGCACTGGCTTAAACAAGAACTACGGACATATTTATTTTATAAGAACAATTATAACACACGCAATTCATGTCTTAATACCCGCTAGTTCAAAGACTACATGGTAATTAATTTTCAACCCATATCTTATTTTTTAAAAATGGACAGAAGGATCTGTTTCATTTGCATAGTGTATTCAGTCACCAATGCCGCATTTTTAAAGCTTTACAGATTGGAAATACTGATACTGGTATTTTTTTTCCCCACTTCCTACTAATTCAGTATAAGTCAAACTGATTTTCAGTAGTTTTCTAAAAAACAAATTTTTGCTTTACCACCATTCCTGTAAAAACTAAATATACGTTTAAGTACTAATTTATTTTCAAGAAAGCCTAAATAATGGTTTTTCAAGCAATTTCAAGGAAATTAAGACTACAAACCAAAATATGAAAATAGCTATCATAAGATGTTTTAATTACTGTTTCGTCACCTAATAAAAAACCCCAAGGAAGTGACCTTTATTTGCTATGTGCTTTTCAAACAGAGAACTTGAGCAAAACCTTACTGGATTACAAAACTGGGAGAAATCACAGAGAAGGTCTGCTAACAGTAGTGCTTACAAATGTTATTTTCTCTCATGACAATTTTCTAGCATAATTTACAGCAGAAAGCTGCACAAAGCCAGTTTTACCCAATCTTTTCCTACAGTAAATGGATCTCTTGATGCACAACTGAAAACACGGAAAAGTAGTAACCTATTTCTGAACAAAAATATTCCTCGACAGCAAAGGCTATTTGGCTAAGGCAAGCTGGAAGTTTGTGCTCAGTATGAGAAATAGCTCTGATCAAAATATTAAGAAAATGCAAGTTTCAAGTCGATCAGGATTTTTATTCTCCTGGAGAAGAGGCAATCACCCAAACATCTCATCCTTCACAAAACACCTGACTACTGCACTCAGTTTCTTTGAGACTTAGATCAGCTGTGACGATATGTCATTTGACTTTGCGAGGCTCTGTAAAGTCATCCATCACATTCTTTAAAGCTTTGCATATCGCCTTGTACAGAGAAGACACTGGAAAAAAAAGTCACCAAGATGATGCTGTGTCACCCTGTCAAGTTGCACTGCGAAATAGGCTTCAGGAGTGATAGAGCTTTTATCCACAAATTGTACATATAATGAGAAAATAATGAAATAAAGGCATACTTCATGCCCATGGGTACTTCTCTAGCATCAGAAAGACTTCTTGTAAACAGAGACTTATTAAAAACATTGAGATTTTGTACCATCCAGTTATGCACAATGCTGAATGTGGAATGATTTGGGACAACCATTTACATATCTGGTTTTCATAACGCATTTAACACTCAAATCTTCAGTCCCTCCTCAGATCAAGCCACATTCCTAACCGCAACATCACAGCATCCTAAACCCTTGCATCACCTTTAAATCAATGTACAACCTGTACATTCAATACCTTCAAGGCTCTTCACACCAGCCTCACTTCTACACCACCATTTTGCTCCTAAGATTGGAAAAGTTACACTGGAGAGAGTCAAAACGAGGAACTGTGCCAATATCACAAAGTTTGATCACATAATCCTCATTTGGTCACAAGCCTAAATACCGAGATGTGGAGGGAAAAAGGCCGGACTGACGTGTGATACTATTTTTACAGAACAGAAATTTACTTCCCCGAAAATGGTTTGGTTTCCTTTCTCTTCTCTTTAGCACCCTGATTAAGTGGTAAGGACATGGCTAGGTCAACAGTCCAATCAGTAATTTTGTTCAATCATCTGATAAATGATGTTACCCTAGAAGGTATTTGGAGACAAATCTCCCATGGCCACCTCTGCTAAACATAAAAGAAATCCAGCTGTATCCTAACTGTATAAACATCTTTACTGATTAGCACCAGCTCAATTTATCAATCCTTCTTCCCCCCAGCAGTTTACCACTCTAAAATTCATTTACAAACAGCTTTGTTCTAAATGCACGTTTGTTAACAGCAGCTTGCCATTTAGAAAGTTTTCAGCATGACATGCCCTCATCTTCACCTGAATCCAGCCCTGGAGCTCACAGAGTAGTTTGCTCTGGTTTTTGTATCACTCCACTTAACCAATATATGAACCTCATTCTGTGATGGAATCAATATTCAGTTATAGTTTCTAAGACTGAAACAACCTATGCTGAAGACCAGATATCTCCACTAAGGAGTCCAAATCCTATTAGTAGAGTTTGACCAGCTGAATATTGATTGTAAGTGCAACGAATGTGAATAAACCATATTTTACTCTCAAAGAGACATTAACATATTTTGTCTATTAATTGGTCTTTTGTACAAAAGGTAAAATATATTTGCAATACAAATATCTGTTTCTGCAGCCATTCTATGTAGTCTTGTTTTAATTACTCATAGCCTCATCTTCTTCTCATAAAGTAAAACCAGAAAGCCTTAATGAGTAAGTGTACACAAACTATTCTTTGTTAGTCTTTCTCAACTATCCAGCTTCCCATGTATTAGTTCTGAGCTTATTTTTCAGTGAACTAATACCAGTCTGGAAGTCAAGGAAGTAAATACAAACACCATAGCCAACATAGGTAAGAGACCCTTACACAGTGCAACCAATAGGGCAACATGGCTCAAAAAAATAAAAAATTTGATTTCATTTTCATCATGTATCTCTTACAACTGTACTTAAAGGGAACAACATATACTGTGCTCCTAAATGTGTTTCTAGAATTTAAAGAGTACACATCAGCAAACCAAGTTTGTAGATTATTCTGTCACATAGTCTACAATACAAAACAAAGTTTCAAAATAATTAACAACGTAGTGCGGAAACATTTTTCCTATTATAAAGTGATGATGAAAAACATGTTATTCCCCATTTGCTTACTTTGCAGTGGGAGTCAGTAGTCTAAATGCAAGCTCCTGAGCAAATCATGACAAACAGGAGGTTAAAGAAATACCTTCATATTTCTAATGGTCACTTAAAAAAAAAAAATAACAAACGTGTATATAAAATACTGGTAAAGGCAGGAGCCAAGGGTATTCTTCACAAGCATATCACACCTCATTTTTTTTTTCCTGTATTATATTCACCCAGTCTCTTGAAACATTTGATTTGTTACTATAGTTAGTGTATTTGAAGATGCCGCAAATAAAGACTAATGCCTTTCCTATGGTCCAGCTTGTAATTGTGAAACAGAGGAAGCCAGTTCACAAAAAATTCTAAATTCAGAAGTGAATGTCAGCCTCCAAAATGGCAGAATACCCTACGTACAAAATAATAAATAAATGTAGACTTTGATATATGCACCAAATAACATCTACAATCATTGACATACACAACACACAGCATGCCAAAAGGTCTAAGGAGTGATTTTTCACAAACTTCAAAGGTCCAAAGGCCTTTTGTTGGCTACACCAATAAAAAGGTTGTTGATTCACCCTTCCTCTTCTCATCAGGTTTAGGGGATTCTCAGCTCCATAAGGGATTAACAAATACTACTAAAAGGCATGGAACAGATGTACTTAGAATAATTCAAAACAGACTAAGTCAAAAGGATCCTACAAATAACTAACAACTGTCCTATCTCTAGGACAGCAAAAAGCTTTATCCATTCATCAGAGCTTGAAGTAGTACTGGAAGGACACTACCTACATTTGTTTCTTTTCCAGCATGAATATTCACATGAAGCTAAGAGTTAAGAGACAGGACTCGAACCAAACAAAACCCTACAGAATGGTGTGCACAATAAGTCTCCTAGAAAGCAAGAACTTATAGGTACTCAGGCAGTGTAAGGAACTGATTCTTGTTCACTCAAATATTGGAGGATTGCTCTAAGACTCGGCCTACTTAAGACACTGGTATTCATTCATAATCCTTCACTGGAAACCTTATTTCCTCTGCTTGAATTTGACCTAAATTCATGAACAGTTTCAGATCACATTTCTCTGTACAGACTATTCACCACGGGGAAGACAACCCCAACTCTGAATATTAAAATTATGATAAAAATATCCGAATAGCTTCTCCAATAGATTTCATGAAAGAATACAGTCCTGTGCAGAAACTCTTCTGACCTTTCATTAAGCATTAATATTGAAAAACTCACAGAAGGTTTTTGGTGTGGGTTGCAATAATCCAAGAAGCCATGTTACGCATTCTCTACTATTAAAAAACAATATAAATGAAGAAATCACGTTGAAGTGCAAAAATAAGTATTCACTTACAGACTAATATATCATCGCTTGAGCTTTGACTAAGAGCTGCTTGCAACAACCTCTTTAGGTAAAGCACAAAATAGACGAAAGTATTCTTCATATAAAGCCCACAGATAATGCTATATGTTCTAAAACATCATTTAACACTTCATCTATTAACTATTCATGGAGTTATTTTTGTAACAACTTCCCTGATGTGTGATAGAAAACACTATGTGAACTATGCAGTTCTTGAAATAACTAAGCATATCTATTTTTCTGCCATTTCATTCAATCTTCTTTTTGGTCTCTGTCATCTAACTATTAACTAGTTACTGCACTATTAGGTTTTCTGACATTTTTGCTAACTGCTGAGGGTCACTTCTAGTTACATGGCATCACATAATTTATGTCTGATCACATAGTTCGTGTCTGTTTTAGCAAAAAAATAGCCTTCCATTAGGCCTGATACAGAGCTTGAACACTAATATTGAAACTACCTCTATCTCCAAATATTAAAAGGATTCTGTTGCTGTTTCAGACTGTCAGACAGAGGCAAATTCACTATTGATCTTCTACTATTCTTCCTTGTAAGATTTAACACTGAAATTGGTTACAGTGAAAAACAAGACAGACAAAATTGAACTTCACATATAAACCAAGAAGAAAACTTGGTCAAGTACCAGTCTGTCCTTTTTTACCTACTCAGAGCTGATTATATATTCTCATATAATTATAAATTACTGATAAATCTATTATATAAGCAATCAGATGAAACAAAACTATTCAGTATTACATACATCTGGAAAATCTGCACAGAATTCCTAGAATAAGGGCAATAGGAAAGACATCAGGCTTGGAAGGGCCACATACAGTAACTGACCATTAACATTTATCCTACCTTGAACAACTACGCTGTCAAATTGCCAAGAATAATATTTTTCACATTTCTCCAAAAAGTTTTATGTTCTTGTGTCATTAGATCAAATTTTGTCCCCTGGGTAAGTTAGAAAACACAGTATATCCAAAAGAAAGAGTTAGTTTTTACTGGGAATCCGACTGACTGGCAACATCGTTTTACAAAGTGGCTTTTGATGAATAGATGTTTTCAGAAAAATCAAACCACCACTTACATGGTAATGACCAGGAACCTGGCAATTTTCACTCTGGTGGCCTGTGAAGAGCAGCTTCCAGCCTTTTAAAACCTGAGTATTGAATCTGGAAGCTGAGATAATGCAAGACACCACTTTCAAGTGATGGCTCAGTTATCACTGCATTAGAAAGCAATGACTTCCCTCTCACTTCTGCTGAAAAAGCTAAAACAGCTATAAATGAGGTGCCTTGTACTTCAGCAACAACTGCTGGTCTTACAATACAAGCACACCGAATGCCACCTTTGACAAAGACAACCTAAGTCTAAAGCTGAATAGTATCTTCAAGATAACTACACAACTGATAATCCATCATGAAAAATTATTTCTTTGGAACCTTAAGAAAAAACAGGTTCTTTCTATTTTAGGAAAAACAGATACCCTGGAATTAAATATTCCAGTTATTCCTATTAAAGGTCACCTACTACAAGGAGCAAGGCATTGTATGGGTTGTCCAGAAATGGACCTGTGCTCTCATAAGGATTAGCTGGTTGGGCACAGATGTTTGTTTTTTTTTTTTTNTTTTTTTTTTTTAATTTTTTTTTTTCATTTTTGTTTTAATAATACAACAGTTACAGACCACTACTTCTTAGCCTTTGTTTTCTATAGTTCCACTTTGATAATTTTGGTTCTCTAGCTCAAAGAACTGACTTGCTAAGAGACCACTGATTCATTACTTCCCTGCCTCTGAACAGTGATATTGCTCTTATATTTTTAAAAGCTGAATTCTCATTGGCAGCAGCAAACCAGTATTGCGAATAGCACAATAATAGCACAAGAGAGTAGGGTGATGGGATAGTGACATCAAGGTGGTAGGTGGAGGATGGGTTGGTTTGGGAGAGGTTCTTTTGGATGAATCCTACATCAGCCACCTTAATGCAAGCTAAATGGATAAGAACAGTACCAATCTCCAGCCAGGTACAATTTTATAATACCCAAGTTATATTTCATTAAATATTAGCATTTCTTACATAAGTTTCATTGGAAAAAAAAAAAAACCATGTAACACTTCCCATTAGAAGTTCAATTTAAGAACTAGCGATATTTTACCTGTACACTCTATTCAAGATAAGAGCACACAGGACATCGAAGCTATTATAATGACCCTACATATCGGGAAAAGACCTTAGTACCAAAATCATTGTTAGGTTTCTACAGTAAAATCACGCTCAAGAGACCTTACTACTTGTCCAATAATAGATACAAGTAACAGGCAAGCTCAAACTGAAATGCAAATTGAAAAAGTTTACTGAAGAAATAAATACTTCAGTATTTATTCTCTTCAGTAGATCAAGGCAGGCAATTCTCCCCCTCTACCCCACACCCACGAGACCGTGCCTGGAATACTGCATCCAGCTCCGCGGTTCCCACAGCAAGAGTTTTAAGCTGAAACAGGGCAGATTTAGATTAGACACAAGGAAGAAATCCTTCCCCAGGAGGGTGGTGAGGCACGGGGACAGGCTACCCAGAGAAGCTGCGGATGCCCCATCCCTGGAAGTGTTCAAGGCAAGCCTGGATGGCTGGTCTAGTGGAAGGTGGCCCTGCCTATGGCAGGGGGGTTTGACTGGATGGTCTCCAAAGATCCCCTCTGATCTAAACCATCCTGTCATTCTAACAGTAAAAAGCTAGGCTTAAGGTATGATTATTCTTAACAAATCACAACAGTTGAATGATTATTTCCTTAAGTTGCAGTATAAAACAATTTGCTTCCTAGCACAAATACATAATTTCTGCCTGCACTTTGCTTTGTTTCTTAATATATGATAATTTTATGAACATTTAAATGAGTAATATCTTGCTCAAGGACTGTTTCAGCTCACTAAAACTCTTTTCTATATATGCATTGACAAGATACAGGGGACTAAAATCTTGTTACTAACTCTTTTGAGATAGTGTGACACTTAGGATGTCAGGATTATATTTCACATGGAATTGTGTCATCTATTACGTCTGCAGCACAAAGAAAATGTTTATGCCATGCACCATTTTCCACGCATTGGGAAAATATATAGTAATTTGACATGGAAATTAAATCCCACTGAATTTGCTGAACATCTTCCACATGTGTAATGGGCAAAGCCTTCAGGCTTCAGATGTAGAAAGTTTAAATGACTTTCTTTTACCTCTCATAAAACTTTCTTATGGCATCTGAACCAGAAAAGGAAAACTGAGTATTTATCTGCTGCAGCACCCAATAAATGAACATCCAACCACAGCATGACCTCTCCTGCTGGGAAACACTTGAGAAGCAAAACAGACCAGCACTGCGATCAGTACTTCCAGCAGGAAACTGAGATTTTCCAGTGAAATCTCCCGGCTTCCCAGAAAGCAGATTAGGACTGACTGCCGATACACAGTCTAGTATTTGTGTTTGGTTCACTAAAATCCACCCAATTCCCGCACATCTATATTTAGTTTGGTAATTAAGTATTTTAAGTAATTAAATGTTTGATATGCCTTTCAAGACAAAGTTTCAAGTAGCATGACAATATCAAATCACTATTTTTATTTGCTGTTCTGTTCATTACTTCCATTTTAAATCACCAGGTCCTGTTAGCTTTCATAGTGAACACTCCAAAGTTTGCCCAGGTCTCTCAGCTGTGCTTCATTATAAGTTTTACACTTAATTCTCCCAAAATCCACATTTTCCTGTGCATGGTACTTTATTCTAGCACTACTGCATCAGTGAACTATGGAAGCTTATTAGCTCAAAGACAGGAAACTGGGGAGATCCCTACAAGTCTGTACTTATTTATAGTACCGTTTTCCTTCATGTGAATTCATACTAATTTAACGCAACTCTAAAGTGAAAAAGATTATGGAGAAATTTAATAAACACTGCATTAGCTACTGTGATTTCACAAATTTGAGCAAGAATTAGATGAACTTAAAATTTCATACCACACTAAAACCCACAGAGGAAGAACAGAAGGAACAGAGATGATTAAAACAGAAAACATATGTAGTATGCTTCCAAAGAAGACAAATAAGTAAAGCCAGCTTATGCATAAAAGTTGTTTTGGAGTGGTGGTTTGTTTTGTTGGTGGCTTTTTCGTTGGTTGGTTTTTTGTTTGATTTTGTTTGTCTGGTTGATTGTTGGGTTTTGGAGGTTTTGTTTGGTTGGGTTGGTTTTCTTTTTTTAAATTTTTGTTAGAGTTGCACTGCATCTCAAGCATCACTTGTTATTAGCCTACACCGAACAGCAGCTAAGAAACAGCATATCTGGTAACGCACACTGACCAGCCATTACAAACAATACTATGTTCCCACATATTATTTTTTTCACCTCTTATAAATAACCGCTTTTCATTCATTTCATTCTTTGGTGTTCAAATGTATTCTTGCTTGCACACTCTTGCTTCACTTCTGAAAATTCCTTGCCACTGGGAGGCTCAATTTCTATCCATAATTACTGTTCCATAATTGCTCCAAAGAAAAGACATCTGTTGCTGCTCATTACCATTTCTCGTTGCTGTGTATTTCTTACATATATTGAAAGAATCTCTGATTGTGTAATCATTAAAGTGGTTTGGGGTCTTCTGCAAGAAAGCACCAAATCACATAAAGATAATTTTCAGAAGAGACTTGGCTATAAAGGTGTAGATCTGAGAATTTAAAAGGAAATTTAAAGGGATTTTAAGTCTTCTGTTCAAATTTCATATACTACTGCCACATTCTTTTTAATTCCACCTGTAAGGAGATACAGAAGAGCACCTGAAGGAGAACATACCCAAAGGTATGAGCAACATCCCCATATCAGGCACTTGCTGGAAATGCTCTCAGCACTGGCACTGCAGCACCAGGGGACCAGGACACCTCCAGCACAGCTGTCCCACCAGAAAATAGCTATTAATGATAATATTTAATGCCCAGTTCATTAGTCTTCATCTGACTTGTACAAAGCAAATAATTAAGTGGGCATAGCATCCCATAACAGGTACATTCACTTAACACATACCTTGTACCCTCTTAATCTTTTACTTCAACTTCTGACTATTAATACTCCTTCCCATAGATATTTGATTTAGCCATACAATACTTCCTAAGGGTTTTTTTCTTTTTACCCCAAATTCTGCACATGCTTGCTTCTCAGGTTGGTTGGGTTGGGTTTCATCTCTTGGTGGTGTTTTCTTGTTGGTTTGTGGTTGGTTTGTTTTCCAGTGGGAGGTGGTGGCAGGGCTGCTTTAAATTATTAGCTACAGTTTTTATTTTCTTGCCTGAACTTCCCTCTGCCTTTAGCAGCCCCTTCAGGTTGGCTTTGTCAGCCCAATCTGAGCTCCTGAGCACTTTAAAACTCCTCAGCTACTCAATATTTCTCAATGGCTACAGTTATCCAATTCAAATGTCTGTTGAAAGCCTTAGTAAAAACAGACACCACTTTGAACATAGACATAGTACTGAAATAATTTTCCTGGGTTGTTTATTTTTGTACTCCTAAATATTTCATTTTCTTGTTAAATTGACTTTTTATCTAATTAGACATTTCAGTTGTAACTCTGCTCCTGGTTTTGTCTGCTATAACAGACATTACATATCTGAGCCATTCATTCAAGTGAGAGACTTAAATAATGATTCCTGCAAAAACTGCTGAAATGTAATTCCTATAATTTACCTTTGAAGCCACATAGGGAAGGAGAGATTGGGAAGGAAAGCAGGCAACAAAACAAAAAGTGAAAAAGCATGTATGATGTTTTGCTGCTTCAGGGAAGAAGCTGTACACATTACTTTTTCTTAGGCAAGAGTACAACAAAGTCAGTCATTGCAAAAACTGGTACTATATTTCCTTTTAATTCTGGTCTATGACCTATAGGCATGAGTAGTAACATGAAGGAAAACTTCCACATGTTCCACAAAAATATTCTCATGAACTATCGTTTAATGTTATTTCAGTGCTTCTGTATTTTTCTTCAGTTTTCCTTCACATTTAAGCGCAGTCAATAATATTTGACTAGCATCAGTAAAAAAGTACTGATCAACTTCATTTAGCACATCCTATTTCCACTTTTATTCCACTCCCTTGAAGCCCACCCTTAACTGACTACAAATTATACCACCCAGACCAGATCTCCAGTACTAAATCTGCACAGCGTTGACCAACTTCACCACTAACTGGCACCTCAGGATGCTGAAGTTAAATGTGCATAAGCCTGGATCAGAATCGGAGAATGCAAAACCCAAGAGCTTTGTACACCAGCCACCAGCACTTCTGAGCTATAGAGAGATGTTCTTCTGTAGCTGGTGGTCACGTAATATCCAAGTTGTCTACACGGTTCAGCTTCTACTGTATACACAACATTTCTAACACTTCTCTATTTCTGAACATAATCCAGCGTAATGAAAGGACCTTCCAGCTACACAAGGACAAATCCGCACTGTATCACCTGTACAGCTACAATTGGTATCTGACCCTTTAACACACCCATAGCTCCCAGACATACAGGAGTAGACAGACAAGAAGGTTCATGGATTTTTTCAATAAGATAACCAGGCTATTCATTTCTTCTTTCATCTATCCATTCCACAGTAAAACTTATCACTTTCTTGGGTAGGTATCAGCAAAATAGTTTTGAGCTGATGTTTTGACATATTGCCTAATGGCAACAAGTCATCAGTTGAGATATTTCAAACAGACGCCATGAAAAGGCTTTTACCATGTAACAGACTGTTTTAATATTGTTTCCCTGGAGAAAACATGTGAGCCTGACTGAAGTTCTCTGCAGTACATAAATATTTTATACATTGAAGAAGCTGCTGATGAATATATCTGGACTGAAAAGATTAGGCAGACACAGTTAATAAAAAATTACAGCCTCTTTCCCTAAATGGAGATTTCTGCTCTTCAAAGCTGAAGGTACTTAAGTATATTAATGTATTTGAAGATATTTTAGAGTAATTTCACAAGAATGTCAAAAGGACAAACTTAGTACAATATACTTTATTTTAAATGTTATTGCAAGCTAACTAGCTTAAAACGCAGAATAAGTCTTTTTGTTCCTTGAAAGCATGATAAATAAGGATGTTTAATTTAACTCAGACCAAATAAATGATGCTTAATCACATGAACTTAAATGCACTTTAATAGTAATCAAAATCTAGCATGACTACTGTATTTCTCCAGTGGATGAGAGCGCCCAGTTCCCTTTTGCGTAGCTACAGCCAATGACAAATACTGCTACACAAATAACACAGGCCATGGCCTGAAGTAACGCACCAGGAATTTGTTTAACTCTCCCACTTATCCACCTTACAAGAAAGCTTTGTTGAGCAGGACTTCCAGGTCCTACAAACACACTGCTCACATAGAGCTGAGAAAGAAGAACGGTTATATCCACAGACAAGACCCCAAACAATTTCAGTTGTCAGCACAGCACTCAATAGCAGGTGGAAGGTGATTTTTAAGTGTGCCTTCTTGTCCCACAGACAAACCACACCAACACCGACAGCAGTGGTAAAACAAGGACTCGGACTTGGGCAATACTACACGGGAACTGTGCCCAGTTGCTGTGTGTGATCATACACACACACCTGAATAAAGCAAATGCTACACTTTTAAAAAAATATAACCTTGTTGAATATTAAGAATTACATAGAGAAAGTAAACTGAGTGCAACAACTTTTCTGTCCCCAAAACTAACACAGAAAGCATCAATGCAGTGAGAACATCAGTAAAAAAGATATCAAGCTAACACAGAAAAAAAAAGGAATATCTTGGTTTTCTACTTTTTTTCTTTGAGTCTAAACTTGCTTTTGCAAGATCCATTTTTAAGTGCACAACTGTCAGTCCATCAGCACATGAAAGAGCAAATCTAAATGCAGATGAGCAAATACTGAAAATACCCTGTTTATTCATGCCCTGAGCATTAAGGAACACCCTGGTGTGCACATCCTTCTGCCAGGGTTTGATGTGGGAGCTGAGAGGTCAAGGGAAAATTGCTACAAGACCTGTTGAGAGATTTAAAATTTGCAGATTAAATCCACATTTCTCAGCATACAGCTTTCAAAAGAATCTTGTAGGAGTGGCTGAGAAATAAGACACAAGGTATAGCATGGTGAAGAGACCAGTACAAACCAGGATATACGTGTATCTAATATTAAAATGATACATCGGGAGTAAGACACCCCTAAATCCCATTCTGTCATAGAGCTTTCTTTCTCCTTCAAATATTTCAGGAGAAGCACGCTAATACCTCTACTATCAACATAATGGTGTAAGACACAGCAATAAAAGTGGAAAGTTTAATCTTTTATCTATCATAACAAAGGCAAACAATTTGGCAGGGAACAGAAGTGTATTTGTGACCCCAGTTAATTACTGTAAAGTGACACCAGACCAGATACAACCTGTAGGGCTGCACCCAATGTTGCCCCATGAGAGGATGGGGAAGCGATTGTAGCACCTTCCACTTCAGAATTTTCTGCTTCAAAGCAGAAGAAAAACATCACTGAAAGTGCTCAGTACTCAAACATAATAAAGTTCCTAGCTATTTAACTCCCTCCTCTCATTTAACATTGTGCTTAGACATTAATTGAAACCCATCAATCAGCATGTCATCTACTGCTCTGTACAACTACTGTTCCAGCAGCGTCTAGAGGCTGATTTGCAGTAGTTTCTCAGTGCAAATGTGGCTGCTTATCTTCAAGAGGAGAAAATGAGACAACAAATGCACTACTACAATAACAGAATAGTAGATTTTTTTTTTTTACAGCAATTTACTCTAAGAATTCCAGCATTGTAAATACATTCAGTTTGACTTCTTGATAATGGTGATGCATGGAACAGAAATTGTCTCAAGGCTTTAAAAGTAAAGTAGATGCATGCTGACAGGGCACACTTTAAAATTATTCTTCAAAATATCTCAACACATGAGTGTACTTGCAGGAACCAGAAAGGTAGAAGTAATCTAAGGAAGTGAACTCAATAATGGATCTAGATAAATTAGCATAATAAATTCGTTTGGGTTTTTAATCCTCCCTATTCAATAGCAGATAGCCTCCCACATTCCCTCTCTGAAGGGGGAATCAGGATTCCAGGCACACCACAGGACTTTCCATCTGTTCTTACACTCATCTTTCTCAGCATTGTGCCTCTGACTGGTCTTCTCTGGAAAAACAAACACAGCCATCAATTCCGAGTGAATGATTCATCTCTCATCGTTCTACTCCGATATCTCCTTATGGCTGCTGGTATTTCAGCTGCAGCTCAACAACGCAAAAATGGAATTCCTGACCTTCCCCCTCAAGTTAACTCTTTCCTGAGTCAAGCAAGGCCATACTCCGCTCCCTGACACTCAAGCACATCACTTACATGTCACTGTCAATTGTTTCCCTCCCATCCAATACCTGGGTAAACCTTGGCTGTTATTCTTGCTGTTATTCTGGTTGGGCTTTCCTATCCATCCACACAATAAGTTTTCACAGCCACTATTCTCACCACAATACATTTATACTACTGTCATATGCTCAACGTGGTCCAGAAAAAAGCACTGCCTTGCTTCGGCTTGGCATGTAAAACGCTTCTGTAAACGCCACCTTCCCAATTGTTTTGATCATGATTGTAAGAAACTATTATCTTGTCAATACAGTAAGCTCAGGCAAGATCTCTCAAGCAAAGTATATTTTATTAACGATTTTGCAAACCCTGGTATTCTACCTAATGGTAAGCACCCCAAACCGGGCAAAAGCCCCTGCTTATGTTCCCCTAATCCCAACCGCAAATCTTCTCCCCTGTTCCCCATGGGTTGGGTACAGGGTTCTCAGACTATCCAATGCTTCCCCAGTGTCCTGCCTCAGTTTACCTCTCTCACTACTACAATTCTAATGACCCTCCCCTTATTTATTTCCATTTAAGGTACAATTTCTTGGCTCTCTAGTTAACCTTCCCCTCCTAGTTTAACTTTTAACCAAAGGAATAGGTTTGCATTCCACAATTAGTGTAACGAAGCTTTGTTTCACATTCAAGGTCTGACAGGCAGACGTCCCTCAGTTCCCCATCCACTGGATCAGGTTCTCAGATCCACAGTTGCAAAAACAACATTCCTCCTTCAACAGTTCCTTACAATGATCAAAGCATTTTCTTCCACAATCCTTCACTCAGTATCTCTCCTATTTAAAAATTGGTGCTACCCACAAGCTCCAACGCACAGTACTTGTTACTGGTTATTCAAAGCCAATACTAGACTGTTGCTTCTAGCCCTATGGAGCAAACCCTCACTGATTTGCTTTTAAGTATTTCCAGTCAGTCCTTTATTCCCCCATCATGTATTGCTATTGATAGTAGCGGAGAGTGCCCTATACACGTTTGCAAGCCAGTTCATTGACCAGTCCTCCAACTTCATTGACAGCTCTCCTCCTGCTTCCACTTGTTCACCACTGACTTGACTTAAATGTCATCTCTCTCTAAGAAAAAAATAGTTTTTTAAATGCAAGAGCATCTAGTGCAAACACCAAAGTTCTAGTCAATGCACGGCAATCCTCACTGGTCCCAGCTGTTGCCGAACCAACTGCTACAGCACCATGGCCACACAAAATAACTATTAATAATGCATGCTACTGCATTCACAGGTGAAGTCCCAGGAGTTAACACAGCCACGGGAACACACAGCTATTCTAAAGCAGAAGAATATCTGTATGGAGCAAGGACATAAAGGTAAGAATGAGGCAAACTAAAAGTGTTTCTTATGATGTAAGAGGGAGGCGGTGAGGGAATAACATACGAAAGCAGCAGCACAGAGGAAGTCAAGACAGGCGAAGCTTCCACATTTCCCAGAAATCTCTACTTTCATTGAATCATCACAGGTAGGTGATTTTAAAACAAATCTCTATTTAACAGGGATGGGAGCCAAAAGGGATACAAAATGCAAAGAAAGGAAGAAACCAAGATGTAATAAAGTTTGAAGTGGAGAGGTCGACCAGGGTGAAAGGATGGTCGAACCAGAGCTAAACTGCACAAAAAGACAAGACAATAGCTCCGATCTGTTCAAAATCAATAGGAAACTTTTCAATAATTTTAATCAACGAATAAGATTTTGGTTTGTAGAGAAGGAGAGAGAGGAAGAAAAAATAAATTTAAGGGTGGAAATGAATTAGAAAGAACCACCTATCCTGAGGTAAGTTGAAACAGGTTGGAACACCTGTTTTTTCCTTTCTTATTGCTAGATTCATGAATTTATAGAAAAGCCATGTCATCTGCAATTAATATTTCAACTATATTTTCATTAATACAAATAAACAGTAATTATACTAGCAATGTTACACATCATTGTCTTAATCAAAATTCATTTACTCAGCAAGTCTCTCCTTTCCACATAACATGTGAGGACAGAAACCCTCTGACTATGAAACTAAAATTTTAAACCCAACTTCGTACACTGTAAAGTTTATTTAAAATCTAAATTCATAAATATAACACAAAAGACCTGATCCATAGATAATAGTTACTATCACGTTCAAAAACAGAGCTTAAGAAAAATGAGATACAAAAATTTTGAAAACTGAGACAATGCAATTTCTTATTTAAAACTACATCTGCTACATGTATTCTTTATTTTCAAGTCTTGTTCAACATTTTCTAGGGCTTTCTGGTAACTCTCTCCTCTAAAAATATCCCAAAATCTTTTGCAACAAATAATGAACGAAATGCTGCATATCCCTTCTGAAGAAAGCTCTCGCACAGTACAATTAGAAATGTCAATCTGAAAATGTCAAAATATCTCAAAAATAACCCATTTGAAATTCCAGAAACTTAAGTGTTTCAGCACACTGAATCTGAAAACTTTCTTTCAAGTCAACAGCAAATGGTGCACAGTCTACAGTGAAGTTTTTCCATTTGGTACCTCCATCCTGTCCTATTAGAGCCACTAATATAGTTTTCCTTGGAATACAATTAGTAGACCAACAGACTACCTCAATTCCTTACACATTGCAAATTATCCGCTATTATGAATCACTGATTCAGGCTCTAAACACCATATTTAGAAGTGTGAATGTTCTCACTTCCTTGTTAATAGTGAAGGGCACTGTTACATTTACATTTCTTCTTGAAGGTTGGCAAAGAAGTTTATGCTCCTGGGGGTGGAAACTGGAAATTGGTACAGACTCCCAGTTAATTTTTTTTTTTTAAGTTATTGTTAGTTGCCAAAAGAGTTTTATGTCAGAACCTATTAAAAGTATCTCAATTATTTCAGTGTCATGCCTATGCCAAAAGAGGAAAATAACCCCTCTCTCTTCCAACAATTAGTCAAGTCTAAACATTACTTTTTCTCCAGAGCTGACTGTGTAGATTCCATTCCATGGGCTTTTTGTTCAGGAAATCAGTTTTATTTGTTTCCCTAGAGGTACTGGTATAGCTAACCACTCAGGTCTACAAATATTTGCATGATCAGGATACAGATATTGCTTTGTCTGGAACCGAGGAGATACCCGAGTGACTCCCAGTCTGCACCAAGAATGTGTTTCTCCCCACCCTCTCCCACCAACACCCTCCCTCGAACAGACACATTCTCCTCCTTCCAGGAATTCAAACCATTAGTTCACCCATATTTTAGTTTGATCACCTTTGCAAGCCTGACATCAGCTCAGAATTTGCAGTCCTATTTTCTGAAAGGAACTGAAAAAGTGTTCAAAAGTTTTCCAGTTGAACTCTTTTATTTTGGGCACTGGTAAGACACCACCTGTGGCACGATCAACAGAGTGAAGACACATGACATGGCCGCTACTTGACACCCATCCGCTCTGTGAGGCCACAAGCAGAATAGCCCAGTGGTTCCTGATGAGCCCAACGTAGCTGCCACCACATCAGTTCTTGCACTGAGCAAGAATAACCAGACATTGAAAGGCTCACTTTTCATGTTTCAGGAGTCCCCATACCAAATGTTCTTTATGGGCGACCAGCAGAAGCCATTCTCCATGCACACTGCAAGTCCTTCTGCACTTGATGAAGAACTGAGCTAGTGAGGCTTCTGCTAATTTGTCAGCTGTTGGAAACACCCATTAGTCACCCATCAGAAATTACCATGTCCAACAGGACACTAAGCAATATAGTTAGGACAGAAATGAAGGGGTCACAGATCTGTCCTGTCTGGAATCTGAGCCAGCTTGCTCCCAAGGCCTTTAATTATTAGAACTTTCTAGAGGTGTTTCCAACTTCTGCTCTTGCTTCCAGAGTCAAAAACCAACCCAATGTATCCCTTCAACTCCTTCAAGAGCAACCAGGTGGAAAAGATTCCACACACTCTGCAACTGCTTCCATCTAAACAAAAGCAGTGTGGTCCATCACCTCCGTAAGACATAACAAGGGGACACCAACTGGGCTGGAGCAACCTTGTCCATCTGCAGGACTGGTCTTAACACCTGCCATTTTCTCTACTGCACCTTGACACCTCCACATACCATCCTGGCCACTCCTACTCTTCATACCTGACATATTCAGGGCAACTAACTCGTTGACCCGTGTGCTGGTTTTGTTAAAAACAAGACCAGTTCTCTTTTAGTGAATTTTCCTTTCAGCCAAGTTCTTCTTAGTAACCGCACTTTCCTGAAGTTGGCTACACATTTTTGTAAACAGACATAGCAATGGAATGCAAGGTCGCTGATAAGAATGCGCATCACGTATTTGCAAGGAGGAGCGAACTAAACAGCTGACTAAAACTGACCAAGTATTCCATCCCATCCACATGATACTTCATATAAAAGCGGGATATCGCAAGGGTCTCGCTCTCTTTGACTATGGCCGGCATCTGGGGAGGACCCTGCCAGCCACCCCTGCAACCTGAGGCCTTGTGACCAACCCTACATCCTTTAATCCAGTTCTGGATTGCTGTAGAGTCCAACCCAGGACTTCCAGGTGCCTGCCCTGCAAGTGCTGGAACACTGCTGAGCTTTACCAGGGAATTCAAGATTAGTTTTGTATATTTTGTATTATTTTCTCTATTTTATTAGTTGCATTACTAAAACATTTTTTAACTTTTTCCAACTTGCAAGCCCTCCCTCTCTTTGCCCTCCTATTGCTTTTCTTTAGTGGGGAGGGGGGTGCTGAGGAGGTCAACAAAGCATCTGCCATGGTTTATTGTCCCCCTGCAAGCAAACGGTGACAACCAGCTAGATCAAAGTTCTGCAGAGATTCGTGTCACTGAGAGGCACAGAGTTCTTAGCTGAAGAGAAGCTGTAAGCAACAACATCACAGAAGGATGATGCTGACAACTGTACTACCTCTGTACTTTTCTGCACATAAACTTCCTGTAAAATTTGAGTTGGAAAGAATTTGAAAATTTACACTATCGTGTAAAATACAATTCAAGTTCTTTAACAATTATCCTGGATTTTACTTGCAAGCAGAGAGGGAAAATTCAGAGGTGAGCCAACTTTTGTAGCCAAATGCTAAGACAAAGTGAAGAAAAAAAAAAAGGAAAAATTTTAAAACATACCAATATAAACTACAGATTTAATTTCTCTTGTAAGCCATTTCCATCCATTGCCTCTTAGTAGAAAGCTATTTCCAAAGCAGACTGCTCTAAAAAACATACTGACCACTGGAGCTAGGCATAAGCCTGTTTTCCAAATATTAGCAGATTAAAAGCAGTCATATCAGCAACTTAATGAAGAGTTGAACACTATTTAGAGAAAAAATTATCTGAATGTATAAACACTAGAAAAAATTAACTAGAGACCACTGAGGTATTCCAATATTTTGACATGCCTTTTGTGAAGTTTAGCTCAAGGTCAGAACTACTCTACATAGTGAACTTAGTGCCGCACTGACACACTCAGCTGGATCCTTTGAACAGGGTTCTTGAGGTCCTCCTTGAACGAGGAACAGACACAGACCTGATGGCAGGGGACAAGCTATCTTCACGAACAATCGAGTCTCCATGGAGCTTACTGTGGTTGCCACACAGCCTGGTCAGCCCTTGCTATGCTATAAGAGACTAATGTCTCTGGACACGACAGACAAAGGCTTGGGAAGCGTTTCAGGTCACGTAGACCAGCACACAAACGTGCGTCCCCAGCATGAGCTGGAAGCCACTCATCACTCACTCCAAATTCTCAGAACCCTGTTTAGAGGTTATCTGTGAATTGAAAGGGATGACACGACTCAATTCCTTACACATTGCAAATTATCCGCTATTATGAATCACTGATTCAGGCTCTAAACACCATATTTAGAAGTGTGAATGTTCTCACTTCCTTGTTAATAGTGAAGGGCACTGTTATATCTACATTTCTCTTCGAAGGATGGCAAAGAAGTTTATGCGAGTTCCTCCTGGGGGAGGAAACTAACTGGAAATTGGTACAGGCTCCCAGTTAATTTCTTTTTTTTTTTTTTAACTTGTTGCTACTTGCCAAAAGAGTTTTATGTCAGAACCTATAAAAAGTATCTCAATTATTTCAGTGTCATGCCCATGCCAAAAGAGGAAAATAACCCTTCTCTTTTCCAACAATTAGTTATTCCCCAGATAACAATTAATGTTCATGCAATAAACTCATAAGAGTGGATGGAAATAAAACTAATTTATAATAATCACAGCTGGAAGAGAAAGATGTACCTTCATTAAATGTTCTGTTTAATACACTGTAATGTATTATTTAAGTGATGACAGCCTGTTTCTATATGAAGCACAAATAGAAAACAGGCACTGGCCCTACTTTTCATTCCTGGACACATTTTGTATACATTACAGTGGTTTAATGACTTAATTTATGCTTCTATAGAGCAACATAGCAGTGTAATTACCTAAAAGCACAACATTGCTAGTTTTCACCACCCATCCTTGCACATCCGTTCATGCAAGTCACCCCAAAACACAGAAAGCTTCATAGAGTAGAAGCAAAATGGAGCTGAACCATTATCAAAACCACAAGCAGGATACTGTCCCCTACCAAACACTGGACTTCTGATGCCCTCCCATGCCATTAAGTCATGCATTTGCTTTCAGAATGCACAATATATTCATTATGTTCCCAAGAAGGTGATGAGGAAGGCAAGTCAGCCTGATGTATTAAACGATGCCAACTCTTGTCCACCAGATAACACACCTGACAGTTAACTAATGTTTGCAAAAAAATTTAAAACATCAAGAAAAATTGAATACAGGGTACCAATCTTAACTGGCTAGAATCAGCAGTCTAATGTTATTTGCGTTTTTTTGTGTGGTTTGGGTTTTGGGTTTTTTGGTTGGTTGGTTTTGGTGGTTTTTGTGGATTTTTTTTGTTGTGGTCGAGGTGTGGTTTTGGTCTTCGGTTGGGATTTTTTGGGGGGGATGTTGTTTTTGGGGTGGTTTTTTTGTGGTTGTGGAGATTTTTTTATTCTGTTTTAATTAGTGCTTGCCTGATATCTTGGTCTATTTTCAAGATTTGCACAGCTAGGAATGCCATTCCGAAAGCAAGAACTAGTACTTTAAGCCATTACAGAAAAACATTCTACTCCAAAATCCACTGGTGAGGGGAAGGTGAAGTCTGTTGAGGTTTCTTATTGCAAAAAACTTACATAGCATGTCCAAATAATAAATGCATCCTCTTTTTATAAATGTTTCCCCTAATTTAAAAAGCTCAGTCACAATCATAAGATACACATCCACATTATATTTGCTCTTTCAAATTTCTTGTATTTTAACGTTTAATACTTTTAATATTGTATGTATAAAATACTTAGTGACATCTAAACGACAGACCACATCTATCAAGACATTTAAAGTAGTACGTTAAAACAAACTATAATGAAACATGCAATAACCACAAGATCTTGTGTTCATGATGCTATTTAAAAGCTCAAATGGTGAGGTAGAACAAAAGTACAATGTGGAAACTTCATTATGCTGATTTGGGGTGTACAGATACATTGGGAAGGGGGAAATGCAAATTAGAGAAGTTCATCTCAGTTTCCAGAGGAAAGCATTTGTACACACAGAACAAATGAAAGAAAAGATCACAACAATTAATATGAACTGGGGATTTCAAGTTAAATCACAGAATCACAGTATGCTAGGGATTGGAAGGGACCTTGGAAGATCATCCAGTCCAATCCCCCTGCCGGAGCAGGAACACCCAGATGAGGTTACACGGGAAGGTGTCCAGGCGGGTTTTGAATGTCTCCAGAGAAGGAGACTCCACAACCCCCCTGGGCAGCCTGTTCCAGTGCTCTGTCACCCTCACTGAGAAGAAGTTTCTGTTCCAGTTTGTACCCATTGCCCCTTGTCCTATCTTTGGTTGTCACTGAGAAGAGCCTGGCTCCATCCTCATGACACTCACCCTTTATATATTTATGAACATTAATGAGGTCACCCCTCAGTCTCCTCTTCTCCAAGCTAAAGAGACCCAGCTCCCTCAGTCTTTCCTCACACGGGAGATGCTCCACTCCCTCCATCATCTTTGTTGCCCTGCACTGGACTCTCTCCAGCAGTTCCCTGTCCTTCTGGAACTGAGGGGCCCAGAACTGGACACAATATTCCAGATGTGGCCTCACCAGGGCAGAGTAGAGGGGAAGGAGAACCTCTCTCGATACAGTAATAAAGACTAAGAGGCAAAATTTGGAGAAGAAACCTAAGCAAATTTCTAAAAGCATACTAAGGGAAGTGCACAACCAGCAGAACTGAAGAAAATCGAGTGTTCTACTACAAAAATATCAATTTCCAAAATACTGACACTATTACATGGTAATGCTAGAACGTCATAAGAAACAATCAAAACCCCTTTGTCACCCTTTTTACTAAAATGCAGAGCTATATTTATGTGACAAGACTAATTTTTTTCTTTTTTTTCCCCAAAAACTAAGGTTATTTAGAAGCCACTGCAGCCACCAAACACTTTCAGAACATCAATAACTTGATGGCTTGCACTTCGCAATTTTTGGCAAGTCCACCAGAACTGATCTGCCGGGCGTTGCAACTGTATCCACCAGATTCCTGCAACGAGGATGACACGGCAGCCAGGGAAATAATGGGATGGCTGATATAGAACTCAGTTGAAAACATAAATTAATTCTCACATAATTAATTATAGCATCTATTGTATTTATGGATCTAGACTGTGTCAATACAGTCTACGGTAAAACGTTTGGTTTGACTCCAGCTAGATCCATACGGGATAAAAGATATTTAGGCATCAGAAATAATAGTTACTTATATCCAATATCAGATTTAGAGACTTCCAGAAGGTGCAATGATACTGAATGAGCTTCTGACTGAGAGAGATGCCTTCAAAGTACAAGATGCTGAAGACACAGAAAATACAAGCAGAAAGCAGAAATTCTCACACACACGTTGCTGGTAAAAGTACTCAAAGGGAGCAACTTCACCAACCTTATGTTATTTGCTGCTTTCATCAGCATCCCAAAGATGTGACCAGATTGCTTCTGTCAAATGATCTAGTCTGCATTGGTAACAAGTGCTCAAATAAAAAATATACTGGCTTCTTTTAAATAAAAGGCAGTATATTTTAGAGACGAAAATAATACTGCTTTCACATGAACTAAAGACTTGTTCCTATCCTTTATTGATATGAGTTCTTTTCTTCTTCTAGAAGAACATCTTCATGTAAAGGATGCAATCAATGAAAGCGTATGTATAGTTCTATTTCCTCCGCAAGCAACTCTGTTTAAATTAATTTTATTCCACAGAAAGATCACTGCTAAACCAATCCAATCTTGTGATATTTTGGCTCTATAAAATTGAGCTATTTGGGGTTTTCAGTCATCCACAAAACTGTAAATTGACAGTTCTGTGCTTGAGCTCACTTTCCCCACCAGAAAAAAAAGCCCACAAAAAAACCACCCCCACCAAACACCACCACCACACACCCCCCAACCCCCCAAGACCCAAACCTCTATTTCTACATTTCTCATTCAGAACACAATAGAAATATTCTGAAGCATTTACCAAAAGCACTAATATTACTGAAGTGGCATGCCAAAAGAAGCAATCAGAAAGGCACATACAATATTTGAGCTGTGTGGGAGCAGGAGGTCTGGTATCACTTCTATGGTTGGAAATGCAGAAGCAGTTTAAAAGGAGTATTCAATTAGCTCATACATTTACTGCGAGTAGGAGGTCTCACTGGGGTTGTCAGAGGAAATGATATTTAATCAACATGATGTCAGTCAAGTGCTTGTCAAACCTACTACAGTTTTTCAAAATGCAAAGTGTTTTATACAATAATTGACAAAAAATTATATGTAGAGATCTGGCCACTTTAAAATAAATTACAGCATTCAAGCCCTTCTTAAGAGTTTTTGGCAGGAGACATTGTTACAATATTTATTTTAAAAGTCTCCATTTCAGCAATATAGAAGAAAAGTTTAATGTAATTCTTCACCGCCCCATGCCTCACCTCTCCTCCCCTTCCCACACACCCCAGTATGATTTGGACCATTTATGAGATACTTAATTACATAATTATGATGTCACACAAGACAGGTAGGAATTCAAGCTGTACCATTTTCCACCCAAGCCGCATTACAGCAAGCGTTTCTGAAGAAGGAACCATCCAATCGTGCAGAAAGAGATGGACCCCTTGGAACTGTGCTGGGACACCAGCAGTTTGCTCCTGGGGAAATCAAACCCAACTTGCCCCCCGTCAGAGGTTAATCAGCTTTACATTAGGCCATTTTAGCAGCATTAGTGCACAGAGGGACTAGGCTAGGGCTGGACTTAAAGGCTCTAGAGAGGAGAAAGCTAGAAGATGCCTTATGAACAAGCTTCAGAAGAAGCTGCAAGAAGTCGGCTCAAGACTAATACCATAATGAGAGCTAAACCGAAGTCTCAAGACTGACTGCTGACCTTGACTTTGATGTTTGACTAAGGTGAATCCAGGAAACCCTGGACTGCCTGCACACCCTGTTGTCCTCCCAGCAGGTGTCTGCATGTTGAAAATCCCCTAGAGCCAGAGCAAGCACTTGGGAGACAGTAACAGACAAAGCTCCACAAGAAAGATCTTCTAGAGCCTCATTGATCCAAAGGACTGGGGATCAGAAGCCAGAGAGTTTTATCTAGTACAGTCTCCAGAGTCATATCACTTTTATACCTCTACCCGTACATGTCACGGAGGCACCCCAAAATCAGTTTAGGCAGACAACAAGGTCGAAAACTAACTTTATTCTGGCCGGAAAAGTACAGCCAACAAACCGACTAGAAATAGAGTTTATACAATTAGCACTCCAATAATGTAAGATACAGGTTCGTATATCAGTTGAGGAGATTATTGTAGTACAGCAAAATAAGAATAACAAGGATCCACAGCGTGCATACACGCACTCCCAAGAAACAAAACCAGAGCCCTCTGCCCAGTTACGCTCGCCTGTTTCAGCAAGGACTTATTCAAGGATATATTCAGTAATTTACCACTCAACCAAACTAGGAGGTGAGGCGCTCCCAATCCCAGGACCTTTCCTTAGACAGCGTCTCTGTCTAAGGGGAGGGCTCCCGGCTCAGCAGACCTGCAGCTCCGAGAAGACCACACAAAGGGGGTCTTCGGCAGGAACCCTGTTTTATAGTCTGATCACATCTGGCTGTGGGCATTCCAGAAGCTTCTCGGCTTCTCTGGGCCCCTCCTCTGCTAATGACCCTGGTCAACCAACTCCGGGGTCCCACAAAGAGAGCCATTAACTGCCCCATTGAAGGCCCCAGTTCTGAGAGGGGGATGTGCAACTGCCACACCGGTTCTCAGGGCATGGGGCAGGTGCAACTGCCATAGTATGCCCAGGGAACTTCTCTTGGGTAATTTTTTTTCTTTTTTTTTTTTTTTTTTTTTTTTTCTTTAATGGAATGAAGGTCTAAGCAGCAAATGAAGTCAACAGTATTCAATAATTTGCAACTGCTGTCTGTTGGAAACACCAGTTTTCTATCACAGGGGGATGTAAAGGGCTGAACAACAGGGAGTGGTGCAGTGAAGCATCGCAAGCCAGGTGCTATTAAGAAATTGTGAATGTTACCCCGGTGGACTAAAACCTCTGCACCAGCGTTCCCCAATAAACATCAAGTTCACTTCAGGTTAGGGTCAGGTCACAGAGCAGAGCACATTCCAGCTTCCCTGGAAGTACATGCACAATATGACAGATGAAACAGCTTCATAAGCATTTAAAAGCTCCAGCAGGAGCTCCCAGCACAGATAAAGGATCGCAAGTTCAAAAGGAATTATTCATTATTCCTGTAGCAATAGATGAACAAACCATTAGCCCCAAAACACATGGAAGGCTTCTCAGTTTGATGCGCTGGTTGCCAACTTGCCCCCTGAGAATAATTTACAGTAACTACACAAACTGCATTAACAGACGAGAGGTAAACTGGTATTTGGCTAAACTGGAAAAGAAATGGCTTACAGTATTAGTAATACTGCGCAAAGGCCCCATGCAAAGCAACAGGTAGTTCACTTCACTTGAAAAGCTTCATTTGATTGATAAATGTTTGGAATTACTGTGCCCGTAAGAATTCTTTGCTGCCTTCCAGTAAGCTCAGGTTATAAAAGATGTGTTTGAGAAATGTAACTTCATTTTTCTCTGCTTTGGAGAACAACATTCTGGAGACAGACTTTTGAAATCACCCATTTGTTTTGCAGCCACTGCCAGAATCAGCCAAGGAATGAAGACTCTCTCCTTCAATCATTCTGAGCTACAAACTGCTATTAAGGCAGCACATCCTTCTGCAGAGCACAATTCAGAATTATACACCTCTGTTACACACATACATTCAAGGAAGAAATTATAGCAATGCATCTCAATTTTTGGTCATAATTAATTTTAATTTTGCAATAATTATTTTAATGTTAGCAAATAATTTGCCAGACAAAAAAAAGCAGCTTCATTATTGGAAAACTGCACTTGACAAAAAAGCCAGGTTTTGGTTTTGTTTTCATTTTGCTTTNCAGGCTGGATGGCGCTTTGAGCAAGCAAAAGACACTCCCGGCCACAGCCACAGTGTTGGACCAGATCTTTAGAGGTCCCTTATGACCCAAACCACCCTACGATTCTACAAAGCATCAAACAGTTCACTAGGATACCCCTAATTTTCAAGTAAGAAATCAATACCATAGACATTTTGGGTTTGTGTGACTTTTTGTTGTTGCTGGGTTTTGTTTGGTTGGGTGTTTTTTTTTTTTTTTTTTAGTTTTTTGGTTTTTAGTTTTTTTTTTTTTTTTTTAGTTTTTTGGTTTTTAGTTTTTTTTTTTTTTTTTTAGTTTTTTGGTTTTTAGTTTTTTTTTTTTTTTTTTAGTTTTTTGGTTTTTAGTTTTTTTTTTTTTTTTTTAGTTTTCGGGGGGTTAGGGTTTGCTTTTTGTTTTTTTCTTTTTTTTTCATTTTTCCTTTTTTTGTTTTCTTTTGTGGTTTTTCTTTTTTCATTTTGGAGTTTGCTTTGCATTTTTCTGGTTTGGTTTCGGGGGTTTTAGGGTTTTTTTTGTTTTGTGGGGTTTTTTNTTTTTTTTTTTTCTTTCTCTCAAAGTCCATTAAATCAAAAATATATTAGACAAATAGCACACAAAAAAGTAGCTAGCTGTAGAAACACATCTAGCATCTTATACTATATAACTGGACAACCAAACACTCTGAGCTTCACCCTCTCAAATGCCACCAACTGAAGCACTCACAAGCTCAGAAAATTGAGACTGCATTGCCTTGTGCCTCTGAAGTGAACCTCAAAGTGTTTATTATTGTAACAACCCATTACTGGAGAACCATTCTTACGCAGCACATGTGCCACATACAAATGCATATATATTTTAGTTAGAAGCTTGAAAACACCAAGTTCCCCGCAAGACAGAAGAATTTGTTGGGTAAAATGATGATTCAAAACCTAAACAGCACGTTTAAATGCCCATTGCTACATCTAATCTCTGCATCTTCAATACAGATCTATGCAGCCTGTTCAAGTAGACTTCCACCTCCACTGAGATTCACCACTTAAAGGAACTTCTGTTCCACATTGCTCACAAACTCTGCAGTCCATTCTACAGACACAAGATTACAGTTTTACTTAAAGTCTTATTCTTACTGCCACGTTTCCCCAATATCATTAGAAAGAATGAATGTTTTGAATTAGCAGTCACCGAAGTTATGCTTTTGCTTCTTTATGGTTGTTTGCCACCGTGTTTGAAGTAAGCTCAAACATGGTTTTCAGAATTTAATACAGCCTATTTCTAGCAGTGCAGAAGGTCTGATTGCCATTTTTTTTTTCATTTTACTATTTGGTACAAGATGGGCACTCACATTTAATCATATCCATAGATTACCTCAATGAATACAAATGTGTTACATTATCTTTAAATAAATGAATGTCAATATGTTCTAGGGTAACAGAAGTAATTGCATATTGATAACAGTCATTATCATAAGTCATGGTTGCTGGCAGAATATCCACTTGTATTTTTTAATAAGGCACAATATTATGGTCTATTTTGAGATGATAGCTTTCTATTTCCCCATACATAACACAATATCACTTCAATATAGCTGGCAGACGCTGGGAACAGATAAAAATTCAGAATGTAAACCTGCAAATTGTAAGATTTTACAGTCTTTTGAAACCAGGGTGGATATTCCAAGTACCTCAGCAAAACCGATATGAGGTAATCATTATCTGTGCCAGGCTGATACACCTTCCGTTCTACTAACCGCAGCAGATAATAGCAAATAGCACATTATCCTGAACTCATACACCCAGATATTTCAGATTTTGCATTGTGGTTTATTGCAGTTTGCAAAGTGATCCGAAAGACACTCAAGAAAGGGACATATCTCCCTCATTTTTAAGAGGCACAAAACTTTCAAGCTAACTCAGATATTTTCGATGCATCTCCTACAGGAGAGTAAAGAAGTTCTAATGCCCAATATCAAGATTGGAGCTTTTTGTTCCGCACCACTGCTCCATTTTATTGCTTTAAAGTAGCAGAAAGATAGAACTTGATAAAATAAGCAGACAACTGCAGAGTCCTGCACCACAGGCAGAATATCTGCAAGAAACTGTACAGGTTGGAGACGAGCAGTCTACCTAGCAGCTTCAAAAAAATAAAATGGGGTGGGGGGGGGGGGGCGGAATCCCATCTTGATAGGGATTTTAACATGAGTCAACAGTGAGTGGATCAGCCAGACTACAGCAAAGTCAAAGCAAGCACAGTGACTCATCCACTACTTGGCAGCTGTGAAGCCACATCTGGAACAGTCTGCCATGTTCTGAGCCTGCACACAGTGAAGTGTAGAAAAAGCCTAAAAAAAAAACAGGTTTTATCCAACCTGGAGAATAGAAGGCTTGTAAGAGGTGGCTTTCCTCAAGAGCCTAAACCAAGGTTAGAGAAAAGACATGACTTCTACTCTTTCCCAAGACAGTCAGTGAAAGGACATGAAGCAACAATCACAGGTTGCAGCACAGGCAATTCCAATGACATACAAGAAAAATGGAATCTCAGTGGGAGTGAACAGGCACTGGCACCACCTGCCCAGAGAGGAAGCACCATCTCCGAAGATTTTCAGAACTCAAATGGACAAAGCCCTGAGGTACCAGGCCTAAGAGTCTTCTTCGCAGCAGTTCATACAGTGCTGCGATTTAGATTTTTGACCATTACAGTCTCAGTAACAGAGCAATATCGTAGCTTTTGCTCAACAGCATTTAAACGGCATTGAGGCTTCTGAGTCTCACTCTCCTTCACCAGTACATAGATTGTGGGTGTGCAGGAGGCTGGGATGGGACAATCAGGCAGGTGCCCCAAACTAATTAAGTAGGTATTCCATATCATACAACACCACACTCCGCAATGACAGAGAAAAGAGGGGGGTTTAGGAGGAAACTGGCTGCACATCAGCCTGCCCACAGGAGGTGGCAAGTGATTGCCTCTGCAGCACTTGTTTTTTTTCTGCTATTCTTCCACTTATCAAACGATTTTATTCTTTTTAATTGTGACACCACCCCCCCCCCCCAAACAAGTCTCCTTGCTTTTAATTCTTCGTTTCTTCTTCCCCAGTGCCAGCTGAGGTGAGTGGAAGTGAGCAAGCAGCTGTGGTGCTTCACTGCACACCAGGTTCAACCCACACTGCCCCAGCAGCATGGTCCTGCTTTTAGCACAAGTCTGAAGTAGATGAGCTCCAGAAACTTCTTCCAACCAAAGTTATCCTGCAGAGTAATGCACAAGCTTCTTCATTCCCAACTTATCCTGTAAAAATAGTTCCCAGCTTGATAACAGTAAGTGTGACACGTAAAAGATCATCTGAGCCAGCACCCTAGCAGTCACAGCACAGCGGATGGATCTCTGTGTGAAATTCAGGAAAATATGGGTAATCGGCCTGCTAGAGCACAGTGCTGCCCCTCAGGAACACACCACTCCAGCCCTCACCACTGTCACCACCTCCTGAGAAACAGCCACACTGGGCACTGTAGGAAGACGCTCATTTATAGTTACTCATAACTTTGCAAGATAAATACACGTTAACAATTGCTTTGTAGTACAGCTGTGTCATTTTATTGAAGTCTCATGCAGGCGAAATGAAAGGATTGGCTCTCTTTTAGCTTGGTCATAGGTAGACACATAAAATGTTCTGGCACCCAGAGCTGGAGTAGCCAGTGAGCATATTGATCACAAAAGTGCTGTCTGGAAGGGAGAAGCCTTAGGGGAATAAAAAGAAATTGAGCCTTCTCCTGAACTCATCTGTAACTCAGTGTAACTAAATCTACATGTCTCCTTCTGTGCAATTATTCAATCAAAATCTCAAGCCCAAAACTTTCCATTCTACATCCAAAACACCTGATGTAGAAAAGGACAAGTATCTTAAACTGTTTTTAGGAAAGTCGCCTAAACTACGCCTCGCACCGGGCTGCACTGCCCCAGGGCACTCTGCAGCCTCATGCAGGTAGCACGGACCCCACAGCCCACTCCACAGCGGCTGTCCCTCAGGGCCCGGCAAACGCTGCCAAGCGCCTGTACCGCACCCCACCGGCTCTGAGGCACGCACAACTGGGGCTTTGGGGTTTTGTTTTTGGGCTTTTCAGTTCCCTTCACCACAGAGCAACCATGCCCTGCCCGCGACCGCCCTGCCCGCACATCGCAAACTGACTCATCCGCCCCCGCTGCGCGCGCAGCCCGGCGACCCTAATCCGCCCAGCAACCAAGGCCCCGCCGCGGGCGGCCAATGGCAGAGCACCGCGCCGCGGGCGGCCAATGGCAGAGCATGGCGCCGCGGGGCGGGCACGCGGCTGGGCGCCCGCTCATTTCTTTGTCTCAGCGGCGGGAGGGGGCGGCCAACGGTCACGCCTGTGAGGGCCCCGCGCGGGGGATGGCGCTGGTGCCGCCATGCAGCGCTCAGGGGGCACCGTGCGGCTGGGGTTGTGCTGAGCCAGCACCAGGTTGCGTGTTCAGGGGCTGCTGCCGTGACCTGTTCCCTGCTGGCAGCACCGCCATTTCACACTAGCGTGAGGGCGGGCACGCGCCCTTCCCGCCAAGGCAACCGACGCTCCACCCCACCTCTGCAAAGCCGCTCCATTACACTTTCTGCTCCAGTCACTACTGCACAGTGCACTACTGCAAATTAATAGCTACAACAAAGACCGTTCTGTTACCGAAACAGCAGCCGAGAAAACTCTCTAAACAATGGTTTGCAATAGTCTCTAGCAATAGTTTGGAAAGCCAACATTGGTTTATTGCAGCGCTGGGTGTATAGGGGAATCTCTCCATCCAACACACACACCAAGGGTTGGAAGCACACTTATTATATAAGCTACAAGAATGAATATTCATACAGTTTCTGAGAAGCGCATTACAAAAATGAATATCCTTACAATTCCTAAGAGGTCCTGTCTGTCTCCAAGAAATCTAATACATATACTTTATCTATTACGGTAGTGCACAGGATGTATAGTGCTAATTTTAAGAAGCACAAGCCTGCTTTAACAAGATTATTTAAGCCTTTTGTATCAATACCTTTCTCTGTGTTGAGCTGCTGGTCTCCCTTCAGAGAGGAAACATAAGCTCTTGTCTTCTGTGCACCTGCTCCCATAGGAGTTGATGCAGAATAAGGACAGGAGCATTGCCACACCCTGGGGTTTGTAGGCTGGGAGCTGCTCTGATTTGCTGCGGCAGTACCTGGTCGTTAGCACTGTTAATTGGGAGTAGCTGGTGGGAACACAGCGAGCTCCAGGTGCAAGGGCAAGAAGGGATGTGATGGGAGAACCTTGCTGGAAGAGCTCAAAGGGCTTGGGGGATCTCAGAAACAAGTTTGAGTCTTCCCAGGGCATTGGCTGTGTAGCTGGGGCTCACCTAATGGCCCCATAGCCTTGCAAAGCACGTCAGGTGTTAGGGCTTCAAAAGTTGTTCTTGATTGGGGTGATGTGAAGGGATGTCACCCCTTCACAGAATCACAGAAGGCTGGGGTTGGAAGGGACGTCTGGAGATCGTCTAGTCCAACCCACCTGCTAAAGCAGGCTCACCCAGAGCAGATTGCAGAGGAATGTGTCTGGGCAGGTCTTGAATGTCTCCAGAGAAGGAGACTCCACAACCTCTCTGGGCAGCCTGTTCCAGGCTCTGGCACCCTAAAACTAAAGAAGTTTCTCCTCACGTTTAGATGGAACGTCTTATGCTTCGGTCTGTGCCTGTTGCCCTTTCTCCTCTTATTGGGCACCACTGAGTCTGGTCCCGTCCTCTGGACATCTGCCCTTCACATATTTGTAAGCATTGATGAGATCCCCTCTCAGCCTTCTCCAGGCTGAACAGACCCAGCTCTCTCAGTCTCTCCTCATAAGAAAGGTGATCCAGACCCCTAACCATCTTCGTAGCCTGCCACTGGACACCAGTAATCCCTTGTCCTTCTTAAACTGGGGAGCCCAGAACTGGCCGCAGTACTGCAGATGCAGCCTCACCAGGGCAGAGTAGAGGGGGAGGATAACATCCTTCGACCTGCTGGTCACACTCTTCTTAATGCACCTTCGGATATCATTGGCCTTCTTGGCCACATGGTTCACTCATTGTAAACCCGTTGTCCACCAGAACCTCCATCTTTACAGAAACAATATGTTTCCTGAGAGTACCAGGAATCTTAGGAAGCCTCTGGGATTCTCCACAGACCCAGATCTTCCCCAGTTCTTTATGTGAGATGTGGAAAAGCTCCACTCCTGTGCCATTTGTGTTACTGACATCTACCTAAAGATATAGCCTCTGCAAGGGAAAAATGGTCAACAGAAGGATGTCCTTCAGTACTCGGTCATGACTGA
Source organism: Pampusana beccarii (assembly GCA_013399365.1). Taxonomy (NCBI): domain Eukaryota; kingdom Metazoa; phylum Chordata; class Aves; order Columbiformes; family Columbidae; genus Pampusana; species Pampusana beccarii. The sequence continues at coordinate 112,468 of VWYH01000879.1, read as the reverse complement.
CTATGCGAATGTAAAAAAGGACTTCAGTATTCACCTACTAGGGCTTTTCTAATGGTGGAGTCTGCCAGTGTTGGTATTATTGTAAGTGTAAAGTCAGCTTGAAAGTGGGCATGTAAAAATAGTGAATTTGTAATATTTTACTGCCTCTTGAAAGGCATCTGATTTGGACATGGAGTATTTTTGCAGTGACTAAGCATTTCTATGAATTTCAATATACATAGTTTCCCACAGATTTAAATTTTTATGGAAAGTTGCGCATTTCTGAGCTGCAAATACTGTGTGTGCTTAGTTAACAGTTTTATGAGCAGCAAAGTTGTAGTTGCTATCAGGTGTCATTTTCTGCTGTGTGCTCTTCTTTAACTTCACAGCAAGTATAAAGGTTGTTCTTAGGAGAAAATCACCTTTCCACTGAGTATTAATCTCTTTTGGTATGCTCCCTATTTCTGGCTTCCACTGTTCTGCTGCTGCAATATCCAAGTTCTGTACAAGGTGACTTAGACATTAAGTGCCCCTTCCTTCTCTTATTTTTAATCATAAAGGACCTGCAGACATAATGATTTGTTCGTGCTTTTGTGCATTTTCTGGTGAAGTTATTCTTCCTTTTATATGACCACTCTTCTCCAATTTTACTAATTTCTTGCAAATATTCCTGTTACAATTAAAGCTGAAATAAAAAGCACTGTTAAAACTATCCAATGGGGACCGAAGAAGCCAATACTTATGACCAGCCTGTCCAGTCCATACAGTCTATTTCCTACAATTTTCACTGTCCTCAAGATTTTAAAGGATTCTCAGTTAACTGTAGCTGGTCTGAAGTGAGACAAAATTGTCATGGGTAGTTCAGTGAAGGTCGCTGCTCAGTGAAAGCAAAAAGGGGAACAAGATAATAAGATGTGTAAGGAATGAGACTAACATTGGTAGTATTTATAATGCACTTAGGTACAGTGGCAGTAGTGTTCTTAATATTGATCAGTATCAGAAAAGTTATGTGATGAAAAGTGATTAAGGCAGAAAAGGCTATCATTTGAAAAGAAACTTAGAAGATGGGATTGTTTACATTCAACAGGAGACCTAGAAGACGATATTTTAAAAGTAAAAATATTTCAAATTTCTCCGTGCATCTCGTAATGCTACAGGAGCTTCACCTCTGTCTCTGTGCATATACATAGAAACTCTATTACAATGTGAATTATCCAACTATAATAAATACTGATTGAGGGAGGGGGGTAGAAATAGCAATTACAATGGATTTTCAGCATGGAGGACTGGTAACTCCGTTACTGACTGATATAAAGGAGATCAGAATTTACTCCAAGAATCTGTTCTCCGTTTCTAAACCGGTTACCGCCCACTATGGCAGATGTGAATACATATGGGTGAAAGAACAGAACAGATCCATTTAGTGGGAGGACAGGAACAATATACATATTGATGTGTTTATATGTGACCACAAAGCAATGTTAAAATGTTCACATGGAACATGGACATATGTATATGTTTCATGTATGACATATCTTCCATTTTTAATAAGCATTACATTTAAAATCAGGTAAAGTGATATCACATAAAGATACGATAAAGGAAAATCAGAAGTTATATCATCAGCTATTCTTTAAATCAACAAATTATGCTAAATTAGCTTTATAGCTAATGTTAGCTTCAGTATTTTTCTGTTTGAGCTTGGACTCCTTTAAATATACCTAAAATGTACTGAAAGTTTTCTAATAAGTAATAGTGCATCATGGAACTTTTTTTTTCCTCTAATTCTTTATCCTTGCCTTGTCTGCATTCTCATTGTTAACACCTATAGTAATTTATTTTTGTTTCAGTGATGACTTTTTCTGCAATGCATTTTCCAAAGTGAGTTAGTGATGACCATCCATTGTGATGGGATTTTGTTGATCTTTTTGTTGAATAGTAACAAGCTATCTTAATAACAAAAGAGCTGAACACCATGGTGGAGTATCATCCAGGAGGTTTCTGAATTGTAAAAATGTGTAAATTATGCAAAACTAGCTCTTGCCTGAAGGGTGAGAGGCAAGAAGCCTTTAAGTACGTTCACACAGTTTGTGAAGTGAGAAACAGACCTCATTCTTGTGCAGTTTTAAAAATGTTAGGAAATCCCAAAGAAAAAAGCCTACTTAAACTGAAAATAACACAGCTCCACAAATCTGAAGTAAACATTTACCAAGATGGTTCATTTGCTGGTGCGAATGTCCAGCAGCTTCACAAATGAGAGTTAGCCATGCCTGGTTGAACGTTTAGTATGACATGGGTTTCATGAATACTTTAATCAAGTTTTTCCAAGATTTTCATGTATCTATCCAAAGCAGAAACAGTAATTCAGCTGCTGGTTTGGTTTCTTCCCCTATTCTTATTCTTCCTTCTCTTCTCTTCCATTCCATTCTGTTTGAAAATATGTTCTCTAAATGAATTTGCTGCTAACATAGAAAAGTGCTTTTGATGATGAAAAATGTGTTAGATCAAACTATTCCTTCAAAATGGGTACAGCCCCGCAGGAAGAGGCTGAAGACGTTCTATGATACTGGAGGATGTTATTCTTCGCCCCCCAAGATGACACAGGTAGATCTGAGCAGGGAGACGCACCCGTTCATTTGCCTGTTGTGTCATGCACCAGTTTATTCCTGCTCCATCAGCACATGTAACTGGGAGGTACGAGAGAAGTGACGGAGTGTTGGAGTGGAACCGGCCCGGAGTAACGATGAGATCTCAATATAAGTATGGTCGTTCTCCTTTATTGATTGTTACAACAAAATATATATAAAGTCCTGACTGAAGCACGCGCTGGTTACAAGATTCTTATTGGTTATAACACACTGTTCACGTATCACACCCCCACGTTTCATTGGTGACTGCTTGCTGTCCATGCACTGTTTGAGTCTCCTCCTCACTTGTGGGTTAGGGCTCTGCCTGAGTTCTGCATTCCGTTCTTGCACGAACAACTTAGCTCTGTAATTCCGCTCATCAAGGACACTCGGAGAACAAAACAGCAGGCTCAAGCCTAAACCGTAGTTATGTCAAATCCTGGGTTGTTCACTGTGTATACATTGTGTCCTTTCTCTTCTAGAAAACTACCCACAACGGAGCTTTCAAAAGATGGTGGAAGCTTTCAGCACCATCACACAAAAACAAGAAAGGGAGAGGTTAAAAACCCTTTTCAGCTGTGCCCTCTCTAGAAAATCTCCAGTTAGGCCTATATGTGGTTTTACATTATTTCCAAGAAGTTGAGTATCCGCAGCAATAATCAGTGCTGCAAACTGTTTAACAATCACCTGAAAACCATTGTTTGCTTGCAGTTCCACCTCAGAGCTTTAGATCTTTGACCACTGTGGTCAAGAGTACATAAAGAAACAACAAAAAGTGTATTATTGCCCCGCAGGGAAAATGAAACAGTTAAACCTACTAAACTTCAACTATTCTATCTTGCACTATAACTACATTCATAGTACTTAGAAAGCTGATTCCACTGGCAGTAAATCTGGTTTCCAATGAGCACATCATTGTAAAGTTTAATAAATGAATAAATGACGTATTCATTTTATTTTCTGAGTCACTGTGCTGGTTTTGCAGCATATTTGCCGTGAAGCAGTTCAGAAGAGAGCTGCAGCTTGTCACAAGGAAAGATAAGAAGACTGGAAAAGGGAAAATACTTTAAATATATAAAAAGCTGAAGGCCTATGGACCTAATTGGTTTCCTGATGCGAGTGTACAAACAAAAGCCTTCAGTTTAACAGCTTATATAGAATGGCGAGCTACCATTCACCTGATATTTATTTGTTTAGGAACCTACCAATACTTTTCAGGGCTCTTAATATCACCTACATTTAAATAATCATCTTAACCCCTGCAAGTTCTTTATGCAGTCTAGGGGGAAAAATGCAGGGCCTTCAAAAGACTACTCATAGCAAGAACTTAGTTTAGCATTTTGGATTGCCTACTGGAATGTCCTCTCTCTATTAGTCATATGGTAAACTGAGAGAAACAGTTATTCTAATTTAGACATTTGAGTTAGTTGCCAAACGGCAAGAAGTATAAATATCTCAATTTTGCTTCTTTTTAAATGCTTCCCTCAGGATCTTGTTTGATCTTGGGGGTAATGTACCATTTTAAAAGGAGCAGGATTAAGCCTTTAGCAAGAAAAAGCAAAATTAGACAGGAAAAGAATATGAGAAGGAATAAAAATTGGAGCAGGCAAATAATTTAGCCATTTTTCTATGTTTGCATTTTAACAATTTATTTATATCTGACTAAATCAGAACATTTGGTTGTATTTTCTGTCAATACATTGGGTTTTTTTATCTGCCCTCTCTGAAATGATTCATTTGAAACAAGTTTTTAGACTGCAACAAAAAATGCATATTTCATCCTGAAATAATCTTTTTGTTAAAATAGAATTCAGTGAGGGTAGCTGCAATATAAAACAATCCATTGTAAAGATACTGATTTGTGACTTTTAAATTCACCTGGTCCAAAAATTTAGAAATGTTTGAACTTACTTGGTTCAAAAGAAAAGTGCTGGTTTGCTTCTTGCCTTTTCTGAGATTCAGCAAGAGCTAAGCCTTGCCTCAGGTCTCTTCCAGTCCATTTCTTCATTATTTCTTGTAGCTTTTCCAGTTTCTACTTTTCTACAAAAAACAGTATTTTCATTAATAGATATGACGTAAAGTGAAGGTTTAAATAAAGTAAGCGTAGATAGCAACTACAAATTTTTAACAAGGATAATTGACCATTCAAATAAGCTCTGAGAAACAATGGAGTATTCTTTATCTTCAAAGCGATGTGCGTTATGAAAACAGTAACTATTAAAAAAAACATGAATTAGGCTGTCCAACCTCAATTAGGGTGTTTGATACTTCTAACACAGAAGTGTCAGGGTAAACATAGAAGGCTTTACTAAAGAAGTGCTTTACTGAAAGATAATCAAGATGTTCTATATGTGTTGTCCATTTCCACAGATATTTGACACTTTAAAGTCATCAAAGCAAAGGTTTCACTCATACTGAAATGCTGAAAATTACAGTTCTTCTACATCAACAATATACATATATTATTTAAATGTATACTTATATTTAAGTGCTATCCACACTACTGTTCCACAAAGTTAACCTCATGTTTGCAAATCACATGACTTGTATGAGTTCATAATCCCCAAATAACCAATATCTATGAAGCCTTGCAGTCAACTTGCCCAAGAATGGTGAGGAGGCTAATCATAAATATGCTCAAGCGACTGCAGCTGGGGTGTAGAAAAAGCACATACATCACATTAATTGTTTTACTGACCTTGTAACGAAAATAAATTTGCACTTCAAAATTGCATTCGTGGTCTCTGGTTGCTTCTTGTGATGAGCCTGTGTTGGTTTACACAGTGGCATAAAAAATCCTGCACCGTTGTTCTACAAATAATAAACCATGCAAAAGAATTTGAAAGTTAAACTCTGGGTATTTTTTTTAACTTTTCTAGGGCTTAGACAGAAAGTGAGACAGCTGAGCAGAATGTTAGCTGGCATGAATCCAGATGGTGCCCCCGTTTCCTTAAGGAGATGTCAGTGTCTGATCTGTTGTATCTGTTCTCATAAGAATAAAAAGAGGTCAGATCTTAAGCAGTATTAAAGTAACCCATATGGACCCCATAACTGATGTGGGGTTGATGAAGCTGCACTAGTGTTCCTTCCATATGCTAATTTGCAGCATAAATTTCTATTCGCTCCATTCTTTTCTAACCAGAACTACTTCTAATACTCTTTGTGACCAAAAAGAGTGCAGGGAGCAGAAGAATAGTCCTGGAAACAGCAATTTAATCACTTGCTGACTAAACAAGTTAGGTAAACAAATAGGGTCTTCACATTCAATTTTCAATGGGGAAAAAATGTTTTTTCTTAAACATTTATTTGAAAGGTCCAGCAAAAGTCATATACATTCTTATAACAGAAATCCTCTCTTTCTTAAGTGCTTCTCACTCATCTCCACTGAAAAAAAGATGCTTACATTGGACTAGAGGCTGATGAGATCTTTTCATATAAGATATTTTTATTATTTTACGATATATAACATGTAACATATTTGTATTTTCAAATACTAGCCAGTTTCATTAAATAAACTTTTCATAAAACATTTATTGCATTTGTATTTATAACAGAGATCAAGAGAAAGTAGGAAGTGAAAACAAACACGAGAGGTCAATGGAAAGCAAAAAGATTGAACTCAGTCTGATACAAGTAAATGTAAGAAGAAGAAAGGTTATTTTCAACATCTGATATCTGAAACGTGTAAAACCAGGAGAGCAGAACTCCTTTTCAAAAAGCGTATAGTTGTATCTTTAGACATGAGCAGTTCCATGTGCGAAACTGTGGTTAACAGGGCGTATAATTTAAAAATCCAGCTTCTACAACAGATGGCTTTATTTACCATGTTTAGAAACTTTACATGGGGGAATCTTCCGCTGGAAGCACAGTTGTATGTGCTGCAAAATAATCAGATCTGGGTCAAAAATCAGACTGCCCTAACACTTGCTGCCAGCATTTATGTGAGATTGTCACAATCTGTCCAAAGCAGAAAATGATCCAAAAAATTAGTTGTATTTAGTGTGTGATGTTTTTCTTCCTAAAATAATTGTGACTGTCTCTCAACTGGAACATCCGTAAGGGAACAGGTTTCCAGTGCTGCTTTTTTCCACTTGGTACAGTGTTTGCAGTGTGACTTTGGTAACACCCTCTCTTCCCATGAAGACCTATAACCATTCAATCTATCGGCCTTCAGATAAACTCTGGCAAATATGAAGCCAGGGAAAAATCATGGTGTCCTGAAGACTGAAGAGTGCCTTGTGAATGGCAACACCAAAAAGCAGCTCTGGGCAACACTAGAATGAAACACTGTCTTACAGCACAAGAAAACACTACTCGATCTTTAAATTTCTTTGCTGGTGAAGGTCTTGAACCTAAGAAAGTACCAAGTGATTTTCTGTCTCCTTGTTTTTACAGCTAAGAATGCTGCTGACCAGTATGACCAGCACAAAGGCAAAAGGTGCTGTGGCACAAGGGCACCCAAACAAGTACGCAAAAGGAGAGAGTGGAACACAAAAGACAGACAGGCTGTAGTTTCTGTTATGTGATGGGGAGAAAAGGTTTTGTTTGGAGAAGAAAATGGGCTTAATTAAAATGGAGGTGTTTCTCGAGTTCATGGGCATCCTGCATTCATGACAGAGCTGCTAAGAGCTGATCTCCCTCTAAAAAATGCTTTCCCTCCTAAATTCAGTTTCTTTCTATTCTGTTCATACTGTAACTAATAGTAATTAGGTTTTTTTAAATAGTAATTCATATTAAAAAAAAAAAAAAAAAGAACAAACACAAATAAATTGTTAGTGTATGGATCCCAAGGGCTTGGATTTTTTTCAGATTTGCCTAAAACCAGAAGTAGCTCTTAATGCAACCAAGGTCATAGACCAGTTCCAGAGCGTGATTTGCTATTCGCAGCAGTGGGACCAAATTTCAAGAGTGGCTCCATCGTAAGCCTGTCCTAAACTGTACAGGTTGTTTCAAAAAGATGGACCCAATTTCGAAGTACTGTATTTCACAATGACAACATGGTTACAATTACACAAAAATTTACAAATGGTTTAATGGGTTCTCAAGTATGTTCCCTCCACCTGCTGTACAGATAACATCAAGACAATAGCTGAATTTGTTCCAAATGCCTCTCAAAGTGATAGAGTGATTTCAAATTGGGTCCATCTTTCTGAAACACCCTGTATTTTCCTGTTATGTGCTTCAGAGGAAGGTCGTTAGTACAACATAATTGCACGGGTCTTACTGGACTTCTCAGGTGGATCTTCGAACTGTGGAGCCAGAACAGAAAAAGAACAGAACTGGTAGATGAAAGCACAGAGAGAATTGGGATGTTCTTCCACTTCACTAGTTTCTAAATTAGTCATTAACCTAGATCTGTTACTAATTTTAAGTAGGAAAGTTCACAAACATAACAAATTTCTTAAGGAAAGTAAAAAGAAAGGAAAATAAGTGATACCAGCACTCCTATGTAACAATTCATTGTTACTGCACAAAAAACTGAGAAAAAGGCTGCTGAATAATGTTGCCTTTCTCAGGCTAGAAAAATTGTTTGTTTTTTACAGACGTTCACTGAACAGCATAATTGGGATCTGGGGGCACTTTAGAAAAAAGAAATGAGGACAAATTTGAATGCATTTTTTAAAAGGGTATATTGCAAGGGCTGGCAGGCTGATTCATGTCACTTTGGGGTTTATGGCTTGATTAGCCATAAATTCTATGTTGCTCCAACAACACTGAGGGCCAGAGTTCTTATTATGCATTTTTAAAATTATGGCATTAATTTCTGTGTCTGATTCTCTCGCTCTTCTCATACCAAAAGTAAGTTGACTCAGTGATTTTTACGCTGTTAACTGTCCAAACTGTGCCTGACTCCACCAAACAAGTCTGACACCTTGACTCCATAAAACCAAGTGTCAAGCTGACTTTTCAGTGGGAAAAGGATTTCATGTGTCCACAGCAGATGTTGTTAAGTTGCCTCGAGGGCAGTCTCACTAAAAAAAACCAAGAGAATATGACAAAGTCTGCTCTTTCTAAGTGATGTATATCGATAGGCTGGAAGCTTATGCAGAGTTTCAAAGTGCTATGGAGGTATTTTGCAACATATCTATGTCAAAAGTTGCAAGTTCAACACTTTCTGTAATGATTTCCAAAGAAAGAGATCCAGAAGCCAGGGAAATGGGTTGAGTGCTGTGCAAATTGTCTGTCTTTGACACCAGCCAACTCCTTTGAAGTGTCAGAAAATTTGTTTCTTTACTCCAGAAGTTTAAGCATCATTTCTTGTTAACTGGCATCTAAAGCACTGTGACAGCAAGAGATTTTTGGGATAAGATGTTTGATAACAGTTCTAAAACAGAAGTCCTTTTCTTCTTTAATTTTGGGTAACTATGTATAGCATAAAATTATTTTTAGGAAGACTTGGAGACCACCAACAAAAAGTAACTTTCTTACATGGGAATTTTTTTTAAAAAATAAGGTATACATTTCTAAAACAACAGACAACCCAATTAATGGAGATCATGGCCAAAATTCTTTGTATTTGCCTCCATCAAGATGGTGGATGAAGCTGGAGGCAGGGTGGGAAGGAGGGGTAAGAAAGAAAGAAAGGAACGCTATTTTTTCATGTCTCTAACACCACCGTATATTTTGCTTTTGAAACTTTTCCTGACAGCAGTATTGTCTCTTCAAGGAAGTGAAGTTACTTAACGTTGTTCCTGTTTGTGTTCTTTCTATTAATACCACTTGCAAGCAGATTTCCTACCGTGTTTGATTCCGTATCTTTCCTCAGCCACATCTGCCGGTTGTGCGAAAGCATATGTGCAAGATCAGTGACACTGGGGAAAGGCAGAAAACTGACACTGCGTTAATTCTGCAGAGCCAAGCTGTACGTACGATGTACGGTGAGCAGTGACCCTTCTCCTGGCCGTGGCCTCTCGGAAGGATGGGCTGCTGGGCAGCAGGAGCTTACCACGGCACCTGCAAGGCCGGAAAGAACCTCTGCACATCTGGGGCTGTGATAATAAACCTAGAGACAGGGAGTGCACAGATGAGTTGACATTTCTGCTTTGCAGGCTTTAGCAGGAGATAAAGCAGCAGCAAGTGAAATGCAAGTTTAGTTGGTTGAAATAATTCATGCCGTTATGAAAGTAGTCACAGAAAGGAATGTATTCTGACCCTGGTGCAGCTCCTTGGTTTTGTTCAAAACGTTAATCACCATCGCATACCAGGCCATCCAGAACATTACTAGGTATTGAACATTGCTACAGTGATAGTAAATTTACCCTACATCCTAGGAAAAGCAAGAGAGTGGGATTGTTTTCATGAGTTCTGTATCAAAACCAAAAAACTGCTCTTGATTTCCTGGGGTTTTTTTGGATTCCAGTTAACGACTGATGAAATAAGAGGTTCCGTATTATCTCCTTAATAGGTTTTTCAAAAGTACAGAATTTTGTTCAACAACTGGCACTATGCCCACGGACATAAAAATTCAGAAGACATTTTAGTGACTTAAAATCGTTACGCGAATATCTGAAAGAGTCCTGGGGGAGATGTTTGATGGTCTGAGCTGCGCCAATAGTGATGGATAACTCCTTCAGGTACCAGGCCTTCCAGAGTGAATTATCACTTTCTCAGAAGTCAAGGGTTGCAGAAGGTGAGTGTGGGAAGTCGAGTGCGGCCCTTCTTCTCGGTGGAGAAGTCATCTCCTACCTGCTGGGACTTGGCTTTGAAGAGCAGCATTTTGCCTTTCCCTGACGTGGTCCTGATCTGTTACTTGGACATGAAAAAATGGCAGATCTTTTTAGGCTGATATGGGTTAATCCTACCAGCAACACGCACCTAAGGCAAAAAACCTGAGTTGACTGTGTTGAATGGACGTGACACCAAATACGAACACATCTACCTGTAATTAGGAAGGTATATAGACCCACAGTTGGCTTTTTTTAGTTTAACACATCATTAATAAGAAATAAGCTTTGATTTGAAGGAAAAAACAGAGAAGACAAACATTAAAATTGTTTTCCATCATTTCAGTTACATAGTTCTCACTCCAGAGCTTTGATCATGTATAATCCTGTTGAAAGGCTGAATTGTAATCAGCCTCACATACATTATGTTGCAATGCTGTGGCACTAGTGCATGACAGAATTTTATTTTCCATTAGTTCGTTCTTTGCTGGAAATATAAACACTCTATATGCTTAATAGTCCAAAAAATGAATGTTACTGCTTTTTAAAATTGCCTGTTAATGAGAATTTTGCTTGCTATTAAAAAAATCTGACTGCCTTAGGACCATCTTTCCAATGCTGACATACCTATTTTCAACACCAACAGAGTTGAACAATCAAAACAAAATCATCCCAGACACTGCTTTTAGTAAAAGCAACCATGTTTTTTTCAACTGATCAAAATGGATGTTTGTAGCATCTGTGGAACCAGGAATGATTTTAAAATAGCTTTTCATTGAACTATGAACAATTTCATATCTACTCCAGTGCAGCAGTGATGGCTGTGCAAACACGTACATGGAACAAAGACAGTTATTTTCTAAGGAAAAAGCCCACTATTCTAAAAGGCTGGTTTTAAGTAGAAAAGAAAAGGTAGTGGGAAGGGTTGCATTGACCTCAGTCGTAGAATCCATGCAGCTACTCAACAAGTGATGAACAAGGTAGAAACAGACATCACTTTGCTGTTAGCAGTTTTACAGAATATGAACTAAATCTGGATTATCCTACCTGCAGTCTTTAATGGAATGGAAAAAAAAGGTTTACTAAATTTGTGGTTCTGTTTTTCATCATATTGCAGAAAAAGAGATCAGATGGGCACACTCAAATATAAAGTATGATTGACTAATCTTTGTCAGAAATAGTATTTTCATTTTACTCTGGTAGGATACAGAAATACCACACGTAAAAATATTTAATTTGATCCTTCTCATGTCCTGTGGTGGTGTTCTGAGAGGGAAATAGAGAGTTGTAGACAGCCATGGGCATTTTTGTAATTATATGTTCTAAATCTGTGTTAAAATGGAAAAATAAAAGCAGGAACAGAATTTAAATTTAGGGATAAAGTTTACCTCCACTCAGTTATAAGTAAAACGTAGTAGATGTAGCAACTGATACAGATGTAGTAACTGATAGAACCGTGTCTTTGTTGGACAACTCAAAAGGAAAGTCACGGGCTGAGTGGGTCTGATTGATGATTTGAGATGATGTCCTGCCAAAGTGATCGCTTCTGCTCCTGGGTGAAGCATCTCACCAGGCAGGTATCTGATACGTGTTGGCCCATGCAGTGTTTTAATACATTTTGTCTCCAGGGCTGTCAATCTGGCATGTTTCAAAAGCAGTTAATTGTGATGAGGGAGGTGGGGAGGAGAGGCAGAGATCAAAAGATCTACTTCATTTGTCACTCGATAATGCATTTTAGTTCTTTGGCAGCACATTAGGATACTTTTTTTCCCAACTATTTGCATTTATTGTGTAACTAGCCTTTCTGTTCTTAAATCAATACTGGGCAAAAGAATAGAAATAAAACATTTTGTGAAACTTGTCTTAGATGAAAAAAAAAAATCAGTCTGAGAAAAAAAAAAACCTGCAGGCAAATGTATCACCTACTTTCCTTCTACCAAAACCTGCTAAAGGTATTGTACAGAGCTAACCAGGGCGTTTACAAGAATGGAGTATTTTTTATTTGTATTTCTTTACTTCTGTTCCAATGAAGCTGGCTTGTTTGTCTGAACAAGGGAGCTAATGAAAGGAAAGTTATTGAAAGAAAACAATGTTTTCTTTATTATTATTTATACTGAAAACTGAAAATAAATTGAAAATAATGCAGCATAAAACTATGTTTTTTTAAAAAATAGAAGTTCAATGAAGCTGCATTTGTAAGGGTACGTGCTGGGTTTTTGCACAGCCAATGAAGTTCTATATGAAATATCTAATAATGTACCTATTGGAGACGCCAATGTATAATTTAGAAAACCATATATTCCCAGCATACCACTGAGAATAGTGTGAAGAAATGCTTTCTTTCATGGTTTAACTTGCAGCATATCTGCTTGTACAAACTGTGCACTACTGCATTTTCTATATTTTTTTTTCCCCTAGAAGCAAACACCACCTAACACATAAAGGGTGCAGACCTTAACTATACATGAATAAATAGTCCCCGAAGGGCTTGCTACTGAGGCTGTATTTTCTGATATTCAAAAATACATTCTCATGGTCTTTTGTTACATCTCTAATTTCATTATGCACCGAAAAAATAAGGGACAAGGAACCAAGCCAGCTCCTCACACATTAGGAAACCTATACATACCCACAGCACATGAGATTAATGGCTCAGAAGGTCACTAGAAAGGCGTCCAGTCACTAATGCTTCATTTGTCAAACCAGGATTTGATACCAATTCATGTGTATCAGGCATAAATCATAACTACCATGTAACCGTCTTTGCCGCACTGCTTAATCTTTTGTCCTTAATAACACAAGGTTAGTTCCTAAAAGTGAACCAGAAATTAAATTGGTTCAATCTGAACCAAATATATTTCATCCATTTTCCTCATTTAAACAAAAAGGTTGTTTGCACGCAAAGTATTTTGGTTGATCTGGAACAAACCAGACTGCTCTCAGAGACTGAAGTGTGAGATTAGGCCTCACAAAATAGCAGGAGGAGCAGCCACTGCTACCTCTTTCATCATTTGATAACTCACACTATAAATCTCCAGTCTCATCTCTTACAAGATGTGAAACTACGTGTCTGAATTTCCAGGCATTGTAGCTAAAAGGCACTCTGGGATGAGGATGATGAAGGAACCAGGTGGAAGAAGGGCTCTTGAGCTCCTCTGTAACAACTGCTGAACTTGCTATGACTACTACATGTGGAGCAGATGCTGGCTGGGCTGGGCTGAGCTTCCCGGTGATGGAACCGGTTCCTGTGCTCGAGAACTCTAACTCTTCGCCTTGTGCCAGGACACAAGTGTCACCGTGTCCCTGCGAGGTGGGGGTGCCCCAGCCCCTCCTTCTGACCCCCCCAGACCGGTACATTGCGCTCCCATGAATTGCAAAAAAGTGCAAAACAAAGTCCTGCTGGACAGGGGATGCTTCTGATCACAAGAGGTGTGCTCAAGCCCTGCTCTCCACCAAGCCAAGAGTTTTATTTTCTTTCAGCAGACAACTGTTATTTTGTATATTGTATGATTATGACCCCAAATTGACGTATCTTAGAAACTGCAGACATCAAGGAGGGAAGATAAGCCCTATATGAAAAGTTTACCATTAATTTGCTCACCTGCTATACTGGTCTCTGGAATAAAGATGATGTACTAAAGACTTAGAGTCTGAAAGAATGAGGAGGAATATGTCCCCCTGGTACCTGGAGCTCTGTTTCTAAGGGTAAGGAAATGGAAATCTGTCTGATGAATCCTGTCCTCATAACCTGGTTGTCTAGTAGCGTCAGCACTGTAAAGCGGTACAGATGTTTATGAGCTGGAAACTCAGATTAAAGATATGTACAATATGAGGAGAGACTATACAAATTGAAACTACATTATCTTAAAATGATCTGAGGAGGAAGGCAGGGAGGTAATTAAAGTACTTCAATTTTTGAATAGAACAAATGAGGTCAACTCAAGTTGCTATGTTCACCGGGGCGGGGATGGGGAGAGTCAGGAAGGCATTTAATTGTTAATTACATTTAAAAAAAAAAATCAGAGTAGATAGTTCTAAGTACTTTTTCATGTACAGCGTTACAGTGAAATAGTAGCCTTACCAAATAGAGAAAAATATCAGTAGCTGATTCAAGAAAGAACTAAAATGAGAAAATACCAACTATAGGCTACAGAAAGAACCTGCCTGAATTATCTGAATTATAGCCATTTAAAAAATGCCTTTTCAGATATCTTTATGCCTTTAGTTTCCATAGATTAATAACACACATTCTGGCAGAAGTAAAACTGTATTGCACACTTGCCTCAGAAAACATAGGTAAAACATGGCTCTTACCCACACAAATCCAGGTTCTGAGTATGCCAACTCTAATAAAAGTCTGTGAAAGCAGATTTTTTTCAAGCATTCCTATTTTAAATTAAAGTCATTAATGCCATTAATGTCCACTTATAAAGGTTTAGAAGACCAGATATAGTCTTCTTTAGAAGCAATGGCAGTTACCATGAGAACAGGGTAATTTTCAGTAGAGAAGAACAAATCAGTGCTTTAACGACAGAGTAGATATTGAGATTAAATGCAGCGCATTAGCAAAACCTGCTTGGATTTCAAAAGGATAGTGCGTGAACTGAGATTTTAAGAGCAGGGTGGACTTTCTCTTCCTTGTTGTCCCTGCATCAAGTGTCAGAAAACATTCTCTTTGGTCACATAACCTTCTTTCTACACCTGCTACCCAACAGAAACACTAAACAACAAATTCAGCAAATACTAAGCAATAATACTGTTACACAGCTGTTTTCCAGTTTTACCAAACCATAGAGAAGCCTTTTCCATGAAATTAAGTCATGTAAGAAAGGAAGCAATGCCAATAGCATCTCCTTTACGTAACTCACTTCAGATCTTTCCCAAAGTCAAGAATTTTTGTCAGTCATACTTCACAGAAAAGATAGTGGTGCTTCTTCCGAGAGTTTGACTCCAGTGGACCAGACAAGTAATCCCATTCTGTAGCATTGCCTCTGTCATTGTTGGCCTTCCGTATCATACCCAACACCACCAAAATACAGAGAATTTTCAAATGACAACTAACTGCCTAAAGCAAGTCCTTCTCTGAAAAGGAGTCCTCTTTCCCAAGATTAGTGATGATATTCTGGCATGCAGAATTCTTGGCATACATATAGTGCATATATTAGTATCTATGCCAAAACAAAAATTCAAACTGCTCATTTGAAAATTAAATTCTTAAACTTCCAATTTTCCCTCAGAGATGCAAGCCAAAGTGTTCTGTTGCCTGAAGGAGATCAAGAGCATCAGTGTGATTTCTTTATTTTATTCCTCTAAACAATTATAATCTGACAAGTTTTGAAAGTGATTTCAAGCAGAACCAGAACACCCAAAGGCACAGCTGTATTACCATGCCAGAGAGCTATGCTCAGGCCATGCCTTTGCACGCTACTAACTAGACTTTTTCAGCAGCTCCCATGTCAGGAAGAAGTGAGTATTTCTTCAGTATATGACTGACACCTGGTTCAAAAAGTTTCACCATAGTGTAACCACTGTGGAGTCTCCATCCTTGGAGATACTTAAAAGCTGTCTGGACATGGTTCTGGGTGGCCAGCTCTAGGTGGCCCTGCTTGAGCACGGGGGTTGGACAAGATGATCTCCAGAGGTCCCTTCCAGCCTCAACCATTCTGTGATTTGGTAAGAGCCCACAGGTTATTAAAGGCTTAATAGGCTTCAGTAGCCTACGTGAAGTTATTTTCTACTGGATTTTTCCTTTACAGGTTGTATATTTCTGTATTTATCAGGCCTTAACCTGCGTCTTTCTTCGCCATTGGAACCTTCATAATAGTACCCAGGCTTTCTGCAAGGCACATGTGGGTTGTATGAATGAAAATATTCAGCAGATTGAAACCATTTCAAATTTAAGATTCCCCAGATGGCACTTGGTACCTTGACTCTTCGAGTGCGAATCTTAAAGTAATTATTCTGATGGATATTATTCTTCAGGTTTCTTTGTGATAATTTTTCTGTGTTAAAGTGATTTCCCCTTTATTTACTGTATTTTATTTAAAGTTGCTAAGAACAGCAGGAAGCCAAACAAGAATAAAGCCCAGTGGTGCCTGCACCTGCTATTACAGGAGCTGATTATGTGCCATCTGAACCTTAAATGAGGTTTTTTTTCCAGCTCTCCAGAAGAATTAAAAAAAAACCCTCCCCTTTGCCTACCAAAGCAAATTGGTGAACAAAGGTTTCCAAAACAATTAAGATTTTACTTTTAAAAAAATCTAAATTCATATAATCAACTATGCAAAGTCCATACTCTGATTCGCTATATGAATACCTGCTAATTAAAGATGAAAAGCTCTTGCAGAAACGCAAAGCAATGTGACCTTTCTGATCCAATATGGCAGAGCAACCATCAGTTCAGCACATCTTGAGCAAGTAGTTTTTGAAAACAAGAAAGCAAACACCAGAGCCAAAGGAAAGTCATGAACTCACAGTGATTTTTTGCAAGGTCCAAGACATTTATGTTCAGATGAAAACTGAAACTCTGGTACTGTTATTTTGCCCAGAATTAACTGATTTCATCTAAACCACCTTACACAGTCCTACAGGAATTGGCAGGGTGAAAACAGAAGGCAACTTAAAAATTAAGTACATATTTAGGCTTTTTAGGGTACGGTTTATTGCTTTTTTCTATGCTATTAATCATACATATCAAGCATCTGATCTGACAGTTTTATAGTGCTTTGTATTTTTACTGAATCCTTTCCCTGGGAGGGAAGAAAGAGAAATTAAAAACTTGCCAGGGTTAAAACTCACGAGGAGAACTCCCTTGTCAGGATATTTTTTTTAAGTCTATGCAGTTGCTGATAACAATTTTCAAAGTGAAAATGTGGGTCTAAATCTGGGACCCCAACCTCACACTTCAGAAACTGAAATAAGAGGCTTGATGTGGTGCTGAGGAGCTAGTAATCCCAGAAATGCCAGAGAACTGCTGAATGCTATGTGTTTGAAAAATCGAGCCAGCTAACTGCAGATACTACGTTTTCAGGTTTTCATGAAGAGACAGTTGTTGAAAACTCTCTGATTAGTTGGCAATAGAGCTCTTGTTATCTTACAGGAGGAGAAGGAAAATGGATAACTCAGATGCTAAAACTGAGGTTTCAGAGAACTTGCTTCCCACCTAACTCTCAATATAAGTTTTTACATTTCACTTGTAAAAAATGGTAATAAAATTTTTCCCTACCTTTTCTGCTACGCTCAGAAGGTGTCCAGAGACCTAGTTCCCTTACTACGTGTGTGAAATGTATATGCCCAGACACTATTTCAGTGTACACCAGAATAAGACAACAACAGATTAGGGAACACAGACTTGTGCTAAATGCTTACTTCTTAAAAATCAGACCTGATTATGAAAATAAAAATCCACCTTAGCTCATCATCTCCTCAGCCCTCTCTCCCCACAGTCTGTCTTTGTTGGGTGCTCAGATCTGAGAATGGAACCTGCAGGTTTCTCTCGGCCAGTACGTTACACTGCTTTCTTCCCCCTACACAAACAATATGGGAAATAATGTGGCATCAGGATTTTTGGTGAAAGGCCTTTGGTTCCTTTGTTTAGTTTAGGATATTAAAATTGAGGAGAATTTAACATTAGAACCAGGTTGAGCACCTTCCTAGCGCATCACAGAAAGGTCCTGTCTCAGATAATTTTGAGCTTATTGATTTATGGGAGAGATTTCAGGCTTAACTCACCTCCCAAATGTACCATCAATTAATATGAAGCCTGATGATCAGCAGGCTCCTGCCCTATAACTTTGATTTAAGTGTATATCCCTTGTCTGCACTCCACCTCTACTGAAGAACGGCGTGGGAGCTGCCAAGCACCGCGTCCAAACTCCTGGTTTGCAAAGCACGCACATTAGCACGGGCAGCAGTCACTCCTAATAAGAGTTTGCACTTCTTCTGTTCACCTTGCAGCCCTCTTTTTGAAGCATCTAACATCAGCCTTCTGTAGTTGACCCTTGCTGTATTTAACTAGTATCTTTTGTTTCAGCGGCTTCTCTGCTAATCTCACACTTGTGGGAAATTGTTGTTGACGAGGTGAGACCCTTTGTGGAGCCAAGTGCTGCAGAGGACCGATAGCTTAAATGAAAATGACAGCACTTCAGTGAAGCCTAACATAAATTCTTTGACAGAATATAGATTCACAAAGAGAACTAATTCTTGCTGCTGTCATAAAACATTGCTTTTTTCAGACGTCAGTACCATATGGCACCATCGTGAACGGAGGAATTATGAGCACCATCTACTGGTAACCGTGTTTAAGTTAAAAAACAGAGGGGCTTTTATTTCCTTAGAGTGGATCTCAAGAGAAAAAAAAAGTATATGATCATCTTTCATCTTTCAAACGTGCACTAGTCAGTACCACACTTACGACAGCCTATTTGTTCCCTCCAGCCCATGGATGCTACTTTACTTTTCAGTCCTGCCTTGCAATAAGAGAAAGCTCAGATATTCTGCTCTCCGCACCTCTTCTCCTCTGACTGGGAAAACTGCGTTAGGATAAAGTGCCACAGGGGAGTAGCAAGAGCACCACATCTGAGTGCCAGAAATGGAGAGTCCTGACAGAGGACTCATGTACCTGAGAGAATTCAGGATAGATGGAGCTGTGTCAACATTACAAAGGAACTGGGAATTATAAAAAAAAAAATTAAAATTATTTTACTCTGTTGGAAATTAAAGCAAGCACTAGGCAAAGTGTACTGACAGGGAAGTTTGATACTTCATAAAAACTTTTCTGTTTTAACTGTAGAACTGTCATCAGAGGGATGGTGATGTAGTTGACTTAGATATATTAAGCACAGATGCCTGTTTTTTTGAGCTTAGACATTATTTGAGTCAAAAGGAATATGCAGGTAAATAGCATCTTAGTTTAAGAAATCCCAGTGTATCCCCCCATTTTTCATTGATACTAATAGAAAGATAATTGTGGGTCTTGCATTAGGTTCTAACATCAGAAGAATAGATTAACAGTCATATTTGATCAATTTTGGTTGTGTTCTCTGCATAAATGAAGCCCAGAAGAGGTGTTAGCTAAGACATTTAATTCCGATTCTTTCAGCTGACAGTGAAAACAGAGCCAGATTGAGATTATTTTATCCTCATTTATAGATTATTGCAGGGGATCATAAAGAAATTCACCAACATCTGTGTCAGAACCAAGATGAAGTATTCAGACTCACAACCAGACAAATCAGGAAATGCTGACGTCCCAAAGCCCTTGCCCCACATTTCTCCCTGAACAGTGCGTGGGTCATCTCCACCCTAACCCACAGGACAAATGACAGCGTGAATCTGGTGTTCTGCCTGAATGTATCAGCGTCTTGAAGAGACTACCCTGTTTGAGGCAGTGGTCAGCATCTTTCAAGCTTCTAGACAATAATGCTGATTCATTATCACTTAAATCTTCACGATTTCCTGCTATCCTTTACCGGATAGAGGGCAGAAACTACAACTAAATGCCAAAAAGCAATAACTGGTACAAACATGATGTAACACAGTGAAGTCCTGAGCCAAGATCTGTTGAATCAGCCAAATTGAATCCCAGTGAACTATTTGAAACCATAAAACCATCGGTTCTGAAAAGATGTACTCCACATCAGTGCCCAACACCAGATACTGCCAAGAAGTCTTACTATATTTCACTATAAGTAACCCAGATGCTTGGGAAGCTTCCCCAGACACCATGGACCCCTTCTGCCCATCTCCATCAGCTGAGAACCCAACTGTGCTGCCACAATGCATTACATTCACTCAGTGAGAGATTTTGATTCTTTGAAGAAATTTTAACCAACAAGTGGTGATCCAGCCCATGGTTCTGCACAGTCCCAAGAAACAGTCCCTTGAATTGCCATTCTGTTTCATTCAGGAGACAATTCTCCTTTCCTTCCCTCAAGTGGCACAATGTGTGTTGAAGAAACCTACCTTGTAACTGCTGTTGGTTTAGGGCTCACGATGACCACTCAGATCTAAGATCATAAACTTCCCATCCTAATTTTATGTGCAAAGTATGTATCTGTGTCCTTGTCCTAAAACATAAATGGAGCCCTCACTGCTGAGGTGCAAATGTCAGCAAGATCCAGGCTTAAATTGGAGAGTTCACCAGGAAAACAATTTAAACTGCTACAGAGCTTGTGTTGTGAAGTGCATCCACTGCCTGTGCATTGGTCTCCTTTGCTCCATCAGCCCCTTCTGGCTTGCCACTGGCTCTTGAACCTGGTCCGGACAGCTTTGTAACTGGCTTATGTTTGGTCATTACTTCCACATGTGTAAAGCAACCTTGCTCCACATCTGCTCATCGAACTTACTCCTTTTCGCCTTCACCAAAAACTGACAGACCTTTCCTTTTCCAGGTTTCACTGCCCTGGCATTCACTGGGGGTGTTGCCTTTGTTTTAGGCCACAGCCACCAGGCTTATAGATGAATTTTCATTTAAAAAAAAAATATTAAAACTTTCTTTGATGAACACATAGAACTGACCTGTTTCTTCCCATATGAGAGGGCAAAAGACAATCTCATGGCAGGTCTGACAGTTCTCCAAGTCCTCCAGGAAGCATCTAGTAAACAAACAAACAAACCAAACCAAAAAAAGAAGAAAGTAAAACGGTTTGACTAATCCTCTTTCCATCAAAATAATACCATTTCTCTCATGTTTTGTAATTTATTTATATATGAATTAAGGTTAGAAACCGAAGCAAATGATTATGGCTTTTTCTCCTTTATTCAGTTCCTTTTGCAATAGTGTTGCAAACAGTATTATTTCTTGACAATACCTACTACTTTTGCTTCAATCCTTTTTGACTTTTTCCATGGTCAAGTATTCCGAGTGATGCTGTTTCTCTGCCTGAAAAAGCCTAGATGGCCCAAGTTTTATATTTGCTTTCTTCACTTATCCTTAAAAGCTAATCAGTTTGTCGTTTTTCTCCAAGCCTACCCTGGATTTTATTAATACGGGACTGCAGGAAGACAGTCTTGTGGTAAAAGTGTAGGGATGGTTACAGTCGTGATTCTCTGTCATAGTTACATGACTTCCTGTACATCATATTTCTGGGCCTGATTCTGACTATATAAATCCTGTAAGATGCTACAGGTACAAGATGTCTCCATTTCCTACTGATTATGTTATGAAGACATTCGGCACGTCAGGGATTTAAGCTTTGTTGGTGCCAACAGCTCCCAGCTGGGTGAGAGGACAGAACCTCGTGCTCTGTGCTTGTATCTACTTTAACAAAGTAAAGAAAATTGGGAGGCATTGAAAGCATCTGAGTGCTTATAGAGTCATCAAAATTGAGGTTGAAGTCTTTTTTTTTTTTTTCTCTAAGGTGACTTGGTCATTAGATGCCTAGTTACTACAGCACATAAGTAAAACTCACATACTCATGAGAATTATAATAAATAACTGTTTCTTCTGTTGCAGCAGTGCAGCAATGTTTATAAATTGCTCCAAGAGCCTCAGATGAAAGGACTTGCAAATGTAGAATACATTATTAACTCTCATTAATTCATAACATAAAGTACCTCTATGGCCCCCTTCTGATGTCCTTCTTAAGCTGCTGCATCTGGAACTGTCTTCAGTTACAGCTGGGATTCGTGTTAGACAAAGTGCAAATTTGAATAACCTGGCTGTGAAAGGAAAGGAACAGGCTGTTCACAGGATATCTGTTTGTGATATTATGTATTTTCATATATCCTGTAAACATTAATGAACAAACAAAAGTTGACTGTCAGTCTACCTTCTTTCTGATTAATTAATTTGCTCATTTTAAGCTACAGTCCTTCACTTTTTCCTTCAAACCCTGTTGCTTGAACTATTCATTGATTTTCCAACTAAAAAATTTCTTCAGTTAACTCTTGTGCATCTTTATTGCTTCTTTAACTATCCATAGGGTGCTGGACAAGTATCAAAGAAACAACTCCCATTTCAGAAATGGGAAATTCCTGTTCATTTACTATGAAGTAGAAGAGGTCATCTTAAAATTAGCTTATTAAGTAACACTAATAAAAATAATTCCATGGGATTCAAGTGTGATTGATCGGTTGCAGCTGCTTTAAAAAACCATGATCTTCTTCAAGGAAAAAAACCCACATCTTGAGGATAAGATTATACCTTATTTAATGTAAAAGAAAATAGCTCACCGTAATCAGTTTCTTCATCTCACTAATGAATAAGTCAAATTCATTTCAGGAACAGATTAGGCTTTCTCATGATGTGACATACTCTGGAATGATATTAATGTTTTGTGCTGTGCATATGGTATTCATTTTGAACTACCTATATGCTGTTCACACCACTTTAAATGATTACATAGTAGGTATGTGTTTATATATAGTATGTAATCATCTCAAATGCTAGGATTGCAACATGAATAGGTAATAAGAAATAAACTTTACTTTTGATTACATAGGTCTGTGATTAATTGTTTGAACTTTGGTAAATGAAAAAGACTTAATTAGTTTTAAAAAAAAAAAAAAAAACCTCCTGAAAATGGGCTGTTATTATTTAAGGTTCATATATATTTTATGGGGTTTGTGTGCAGCGTATAGGTCTTGGTTTGGTTTTGTTTCATTTCTATTCAATTTGGTTTATTACTTTATTAATTGTTTTCCCATAATATTGTTTGTGCTTATATACTGCCTTTCAGCTGAGGTTCATAAAGTACTTTACAAACATTTTTTTTTTCACTACTTTTATATACATTCCCCTTCTAATGAAAATACCATCAACTACCTGGATATAAATTACACTGAGGTAGCAAAAGAAGTGGAAGACAGAACATGCACCAGAAAAAAAAGATAAAAATTACAGGAATGAAAGCCCCAGATGCTATGTCCTAGGCAGCTGTTCCAACTTGTCTTCCCTTCCCAAAGAGAAGCAGGATTGTGGGCAGTATGGCTGCTTTAGGGCTGAGTCAACTCTACAGTGATCACTCAGATATTAGTCTAACCTGTTCTTATAAAATCTCCAATTATGGAGATTGTCTGGGGAGAGCACAGAATGTAATCTCACACAAAACTACCCATACTGTTAGAAACTTTTTTTAATGTCTAATCTAAATTGATTGCTTCGGGTTTAGCTCATTACTTCATGTCTCCTTCACTTGGACATGGAGAAAAATTATTCTCTGTCTTTGCAGCAGTCTCTTCTGAATTCGAAGGCAATTATAATGTATCGCCTTTGTCTTCTTTTCTCCATAAATGAAAAAACACCAGTTCATTAAATCTTCACTAGTGCAGTCCTTCTCATTGCCTTGCACTTGCCATTCGCCAGGCTCATCCTCCGTGAAGCCCAGCATTGAAAAAAAAAAAAGGGTTTCACCTGCAGGGTTTCACCTAGCTTCTCCTGCAGGGCATGTTTCTTCTTGTGCACCCAGTGGGTGCTTGTGTTTTGCACAACAGCTTGACAAGGTATAAGTGATTTCACTAGTGATGCTGAGTAAGACCCCAGATCTTCCTCTGCAGATCCGTCACCCAGCTTGTTCTGAACCAGCACAGCTGGTCATCATTGCACGAGTTCAGCACCTCATATTTATCTTTATTCAACTCCACTCCATTTCTGCATATTTAATAAGCATAGCCTTTGTTTCATCATCCAAGTAACTGATGAAAATGTTGAGTACTGCTGCAACCAGAGTACACAGGATCCTGCTTGGTAGTTTGGCAGTGAATCATTAATAACCTCTCTGTAAACGTGTTTTTCCGGACAGTCTGGTACCAATGTCAGGGCAGTTTACCTACAGACAGTTCCCAGTTTACTTTTGGAGCTGCAACGTTATGCTTACAAAGTTCAAAGTACACAAGACTGGCTAGTTCTGCTAGAGCCGCGCTGTTCTTCCATAGAAAAGAGTTTGTTTTAACCTAAGATAATTTGCTTTTGACAGATCTTCATTGTTTCACATTTTGTTGGGTTGGTTTTGTTGGGGGTTTGTTTGGTTGGGTTTTTTTTCCTTACAAATGATTTGATTTCTGATTACTGATTACTTCAGTATCTGTTTTCTGGGAAGGCTTACTGGTCTTTAATTTCTTTGATCCTGTATTGTTCCCGTTTTCAAAGATAAGGATTGCATTTGCCCTTTTCCAGGGCCTGGGACTTCATAAATCCTCCACACTTTCTCAAATATAACCTTTAATGGCTCCATTTGATTCACCTCATTCTTAGCTTCCTAGAGAAGAGAGACCAAACCTAGCCAATTTCAAAAATCAAACCTTGCTTAGTTCTCTCTGATGATTTCTTCTCCTGCCATAGCCCCAGATCCTGCCGTTTTGTCACTGGTAATGTGCAGCTGATCTTCCTACAAACAGTTGAACTCTGACTCATTAAAAAAAATGTGGTATGAAGTGGCTATCAACAAAATTACTATCTAAAACAGACCAGTGCTCTCCACCATCATTGATATTCTATATTCCTTCCTGATGCATCTTATTCTGTGCCCTCGTGAAAAGGCTGACTGCTACAATAATCGGGATAAACTCCTGCAGAATCCCACTTGATACATCCTTCTAGTTTTATCTTTCATTGCACAATATATCATTATTAAACAACTCTCACCACCGTAAAGAGCTATTTGCGAGACTCAAAAAAAAGCTTTGGACGACTTCATATTCCTTCCACTTCTTGTATGAGATTATTTTGGAAATACAGATTTGCCAGGAGTCTCAAGCAGTTTCCATAAAAGGTTCTTTAACCACAGGCAGTCACCACTTTCATTCTGGCTGACATTTAATAGATTTCACCTACATGGTTACAGTAGTTATGGTGGTGATATGACACTAGACGTCAGAAGAGTTCAAAGCACTTTCCACATGGAACTTTTTAATAAGGCAACAGTAAGTAAAGTGACTTTCCTGAGGTCGCCCAGCAAGTTACTGGCTGAGCCAAGAACGCAGTCCAGACCTCCCAAATCCCAGGCCAGTGCTCCATCATTATGCCATCCAGCCTCCCTTATTATTAATGCTCAGCCTAAATATATTCTTGTAGCAATTGATTTAATGCCATTAGTTTCAGTCAGCTAATCCTTTAGTTTTCCAGCTCCAGGGATTTACTGGAACAAAGAACTTCAGGACTGATCCAGAAAATAACATCATAACTTTTTTTTCAGGAAGCCTAGCTACTTTTTGTAATTGTTTCAAAGGGGAACTATCACCTAATTGAAATCCACTGAAAATCACATGGAAAGATTACATTTAACTGAGTACATTCGTGATCAAGCCCACAATGTTTTTCTACATTTCATTTTCAGACTGTAAGGTTCAATAAAGATGTGTGGCAGTAATTAATGGGATGAAGTCAAGATAATGATCACGACACATAAAAAAAGAATTAAGTAAAAACTCCTTAGGGTCTTAAAGAGATAATAGGGGTGGAGTGGAATTGGAAGCTGCAGAAAAATTACATTCATCTGCCACCTCTTGGGCACAGGAGCAGATAAAGTTTCTCTGTGAATAACAGAAGCAGACCAGATAAGAAAAACAACAAAAGGGAGATAAAGTATTTTCACATAAAGATATGAAAAAGACTTCGGAGTGCCTACCTCCTTTGGGAATGCCTGCAAGGGCTCAGTTCACAAACCTCTGAAGATGGCAGAAAAGTTGAAGAGCTCAAAGAAAGTTACATGTTCATTAATCGTGTGTGTGAGAACACAGGGAAATCAGGACAGTGAGAAAAACACGTGCTAAGAGAAAGATCAAGAGGAGCTACAGAAATCTTCGTATCAAATACGCCACACAGTTTTCTGTGATTTGACTTTCCTAATCCGTCATGCTGAACTAGGTTGAAGACTAGGAGTTAAATATATACATTTTGTCATTCATCTGTATTTCTCCATCATAGTTTCAAATTGCCATAGCTTTCCAAAAGCTCTTTTTATGCTGTCTGTTCACCAGGATTGTATGTAAAATAATGGAATATTCTCTTTTTTCCCTTTACATGGTATCTTTCCTTCATGGAACATTTGTTTTTCTCACACAGTTAGCTATGTAGGTAGTCTGTGAATCAGACCTTATTCTTTATAGTGTTTTTTTGATTGCCGTTATATAACAATGCCAATTAGTAGATTTTATGTCAATGAAGTCTACTGTATCTTTTACAATTTAGGATAAATTACTTTTCTTATCTTTGCCCCAACATGGATGTCAGCATTCTTTGCAGCAAGTCTAGTAATGTAATAACTTGTTTTCCACAGCTGAATACACTAAGAGAATGCCTTGTGCTTCAAATACTCTAATGTGTACAGAGATAAAATGTAAAATAAAAAAATAAAATCCAAAATCAATTATTTAAAGACAAAATTTAAGAATTGCAATAGCATAGAATGGAAAGATAATACTTTATCAGTTCTAAGCAGAAATAGCCCTGAACAAAAGAAAAAATTAAACTTAATCCTACCACATTTTCAGCATATTGATACCATAGTTGTACACAGATACAGAGACACTAAACATCTGAATTTTCCTTTACATGTAGAGTCAGTGTCCACCAAGCATGATGTTTTATATCATCTGAATACCTTACAGTCTTGGAAGGATAACTGAGGTTTGAAACGGTACATGTTAGAGATGGAATATTTAAAGAAACAGCAGATTTAACACACACACACACACAATCTCATTATGTTTTGAACAACCAAGACCACTGGAGTTACCTGTGTACCCAAACAGGTTATATTTTGTGTACATAAGCATATATAAAGCATAGACAAATATACTTTTTGTGAAGTAGATACAAATATATTTTAAATATACTTTTCACGACAAAGCAAAAAGAAAAGCCCATGACTCACATTTAGGCTGAAGAACAAGTTTAAATGCAAATCTCTCAAGTAATTCACAGGAGATTTTTATCTGTAGGCAGAAAGCAAATACCTCTCAATACAAATCTCACATGATTGATATCTTAGTGTCAGAACTCAAGCTCTGAATCTTCAGTAGGCTGCTCATCCCACATATAATATGTTACTGTATATATATCTGCCCTGAACTCTGTTTGAATCCATTGCTGTTCATTTTATGTCAGACTGTTTATCACCATACTGGTCTCAAATCACAGAAGCAGTCAAACATCTGCTCCATATACCAACTGCCAGGTCTGAACTTTGAGTATTTGAAGAAAACCATTATAAATCTCACGGTAATTTGCAGCATTTTATCACCATCCACTAGTCACTGATCACATTGCAGCAGTCCACAGTCCTTCAAGCCTTAATCCTTGCGATTTCTACTGGTAGCCCATCAGCAATCCAACCAGCATCATCACCTACCTCAGCCATATGTGACTACATAGGCATTGCTTATGCCCCATCCAAGAAAATATTTTAAAAAAACCCAACTAAGCTAAAACTAGATGGTATCTCCTAAATTTGCTCATGTTTCCTAGTTCTCTGTGGTTGTATTGTCTGAATCAGATTCCAGTAAAAGTGTTAAATGAAATCATCCTATTGGACTTGATGGTATGATTTCTAAAGGCTCGTTTAGTTTGCTTTGTCATTTTCTACCTTCAATAATGATAAGCAAAAGGTAGGGAAGGTCACTTTTATTGCCATTTTGGACAACAGTAGCTCAAGGATGGAGATTAAAACTTAGAAAAACAGCCACATGTCCTTGCACATGGAAGTATATTGCCTGTGCTAAATTCTGATTGTAGAGGGGTCCTCTTTTGCAGTGACTTTGTCAGTGCTGAGTTGCTGTCTTCTCTTAGCCAAGCATAAACCCTGGGGTTTTAACAGTTTTCAGAGTTTTCAATCCTTCACCTGAATAATATCCAAGCCTTCTGTTACCCTCTAGGACTGACACATACAAAAACTCATGCAAAGAAATATATATATATATATATATACACACACACACACATATATATATATATGTACTGAGTTTAGCGCTTATAGAGGTAAAAGCATAAAATAGCCAGTAGGTTTGTATTTTAACTAAGTATTTATTTTCTTTTGTGAATTTTTTCTGTGGGTCAAACATGTGAAATGGTCCTGAGTGAATTCAGTGCATCTCCTGAACACTTTTCTTCAAATATCCTTTCAAACACTGAGACACCACATATCTATAGATGTCTACACTTTCTACATCAAGGACTGTGTTGGATGAACATGAATTGTTTATTTCCACAAAGCTGGAAGTTGGTAGCATCAGCATTTTGAATTCTGTTCATGAAAGGAAAATGATAATGACAAACTCTTTTTATAGAAGTATCTAAAGAATCACTGAAAAAACCTGAAGCTACCTTTATCTTTTGAAACTGGCATTTCTAAATGTCATACTTCTTTTCAGTGATTGAAAATATAATGATAGTAGAAAGTCTTCTTTATGAATTACCTCAGCATTTTTTTCTACTGGAACTTCTTTATCAGGTAAAGCTGCAGAAATGTTAGGATTATACTGGTTCACAGATATTTTCCATCTTCCCAAAAACATAACTCTTACACTGCCATCGCAATTATCTTTGGCCAAACACAGCAAAAGGACACAGAGATGCTAGGAAGACAAAACGGTGGCATTTGGTGGTATTTCAAGTATGCTTGCCGTAACAGCCAACTCGATGGGGTTTGTTTCTTTAGAACTTTCACAAAACACACACTTTCTAATACTATAATAAGTCTGCACCCTATCAATCTATGAGAGAAATTTTAACTCAAGGCATGTACACTTTCTTCAAAACAAAACAAAATACTGCCCCCCCCCCCCCAAAAAAAAAACACACACACACACAAAAAAACCCCACAACACTTTAAAACAATTTTGCTTATTATTGCAGCTTCTTATAGCCCAATAGTGATCTTAATGAACCAGAACTGATTTGTTTGTAAAATCCAGGACAGTCTCACACAACTAATGAAGCAGCTGGTGCTTATTCTAGTTCAGACAGAAGTTTTTACACAGGGCATCACAAAAAGTTTAACTTTCTGAGTTCATTGAGGTTAAAGAGAACAAGAGATAAACACTAAAATGTACATAAATTAGATCAAATTTTCTCATTTATCAATGGAAGCAACTTCCTGAGGACTTTCAAATCTGTTTCATAGCATTAGCAGTTCATAAATCATCTTAGATTTGTTACAACTTCATTTCAAAATATATCCCTGATGGAGTATCTGATCAGGTAAACATCACACTGATTTGGTAAAAAGTACGTCTTTGAACCATTCTTCCTCATTGACAGCTGAACAATTTGTTTCATTTTGGAAGGACAAATATTTTACCATGACAGATATTTTTAAAACTAAGTCAAGGCCTGACCTCACTTTCTGCAAATGTAGTATACATTTGCAAACTCAATTGTGAAAGCAAAATTCAGTAACTGCATCTCCAACTGCCCAATTCACTCTTTCATATTTAGAAAGAAACTATGAAGACAAGTGCAAATCTGTGGGCAAATCGTTAGCTCACATGAAGACAGTCATTACTCTTCTGAATATTTACTCCTTACTGAACAAGTCAGTCCAACAATTTAATGTGCAAACAATATGCCATCTTATATATAATTGCTAACATTAAATCTTGTGTTAATACCACAGTATGTACCCTTGTGATAGATTTAAGGTCTTCATATATACATACCTTTTTGGGGAAGCCAAAGATTGGCGCATCCAAGGTTATTACATTTGTTATTTTTGGCAAAGGTTTATAAAGTTTTGCGATGTGCAGTGAATTAAAATGCAAATCTCCTTAGTATAATAAAGGAATATGTACACAGTGCTGGAAATTTACCCAAAGTATAAAAATAAGTTAATAAAAGGTTGCATTCTTAACCTTTTCATTAACTTTTTGCTTCTAATTTGCTATTCTCATCCATGCTACTGCTAAAGGAGTCCTTTATTGAAAGCTCATACCATAGTGAAGACCAAAACTATTAAGAAAGGAAGCAATTCCACTACTTTGAAAGACGACCGTTTGACATGCTGTGTATACTGCCTGAATTTAAATCTATTTAATTTGTCTTTCAAAGGAAGATTGTGACAAAGCTGTCTTAACATAACCCATCTTTTAATCAGAAGTTACAATAATCATGAGGTAGGATATTGCTGGCCTGTTTCTACTTAATGTATTTAACACAAAATACATCAGTCAGCCATGTGAGAAACGTTAGACTCCAGCTCCTATTTGTCTGCAATATCAAATCATCTGCTAATGCAAATAAAAACACAACACCTTGCAACTTGTAGCACAAGCTTTGGATTGCAGAATAATGGTGTGAAATAATAACTGACATATTTAACTTTAGGATAGTTCCAAAAATAGTTAATGCTGCATACTGTAAAGAAATATTAATAGAACAGGCCACTTAAAGATCAGAGCACCTGTGCTTTTCATTGCTGCAATTTGGCGTTATATTCTTGCATATCAATGAAATGTGTCACCTAAGACATATTGCTATTTTCTCATATGGAAGCAGTCTTTTAAATTTAATTTAAACTGCAGTTCAGCTCTTAAGTGCCCATGGTAAAAATCGTTTACCTTTCTACAAATTTATTTCTACATCCAGTTATAGTTGCTATTTTACACTGTAAAATCTCTTATTTTTTCCCCTCCTCACCCCATTTATACTCTTACAACAAGCACAGAACCAGTAGAGCACGGAGCATGTTGCTTGTCACCAGAGCCATCAAACCTGTTTAATATGATCAGAGTAATCATATTATTATCTGTGTTAGTTCATTATGAATGATGCAAAAGGAGACAAAAACTGAGCTGGGCTCTCAGATCTCCATTTGAATTTCCATGAAGAAAGCAAACAGTTCTGCGAACAGTGAAACTACCTTAAGCAGACCCCTGTGGATTTCTGCCTTGTGGTTCAACTATCTAGTGTCCAGAAGTGAAAATTCTCATTGAACGTCCTCAGTGAGAGAGAAAAAAGTTGAGGGAGTATTTCTGTGTGGATGCTCTGGTGTCTAACGAGAGCTGAACTGCCAGGAAACTCTCTCATGTATTAGGATGCCTGTTTTCAATGAACATGCAGCACCTTAGTATTTGTGAGACAATTTCAAATCTGACTGAAATTATCGGATATGTAAAAAGTGCCTATGGGGGAGCTGAGCACAAAGATAGGCACAAGAAGACATCCACATGCAAAGTCGTGGTCTTCAGGAAACTGGGTTGAAGCTAGGAGTGGAAAACAGTATCTGCAAGCTGAGGCAGCCCTGGAAGCCAGTAGCATTTTGAAGGTCATACTGAAGGAACTGGGATAACCCTGTAAGACAAGCCAACAGTACCAGCACTCAAGCCCAAACCTGCTGTGTCTTTCAAAAAACTGTTGGAGTGAGTCATTCTCCTGACTTTAAGCCAAAAAGTGAAGTGGATAACTGGAAAGACAGGAATAAATATGTACATACTAGATTTCAAGCTCTGCTTAATAGGAGGAAACCACAAAAACCATTTTGGAGGCAACATAAAAGTTGCAGAACCATAAAATGTCTTATAGATTATCTTTTCATAGCTGATACTGTATAAAAGAATCAGCTTTACTAATAAAACATCCATACACTGCAGAATCTCCCACCCTTTCCATTTCTTCCTAAATTAACATCTTGCATAAGGAAAGTCAAATGCTTTCATTGGCAGTTGGGAATTTTGAGAAGACATTTTGAACTTACGGAAGTGTAACAGCGTGTAATTAAAAATTACAACGAACACTTTGGATAGTCAAATATTAAAAAACCCAGTTTGATCGTTTCCCCATATATTTCAATAAATGTTAATTTTCTACAACCTGTATACTTGATTTTAATTCTCACACACTGTAAAACACAGTCCAGCCAAAGCTAATGTTGCCTACATGGTTTTCCAGTACTTCACAATAAAATCAATGTAATAATCATTTTTTAAGCAAGTTTGCTTAAGCTACAAGCACATGAAGCTTTTGTAATGAAGAGTAAGACAGCTTATAATCCATTTTTTTCCACAGAAACATTCAAAATAGCTCTTCAAGAATAAATTTTTAAGGAGAAAGAAAAAAAAATCAAGTAGTGCAGGTCCTCACTGAAAGCTGAACACGTGTATATAATTTTACCACAAAAGAAATAATCATATCAATCATTCAGAAAAATGAATAGTTGAAATGACGATAATATGCTATTATACAAAACTGCAGGGCAGACATCAGAAATCTGATGTCCTGGTGATGACTGTGTCTAATTTACATCTTCAAATCATTGTGGACTTTCTGGTGCTACTTGCATTAAGATCAGCACATAAACATTCTCCAACAGTTACTCAGACCAAAATGCCTCAAAATGACTTATTTTTAACATACCTTTGCAAGTGAGACTCTTGCTTCCTACAGGGAATACGATACGATACGATTCCCACAGGGAATGCGATACGAGCATTTGTTGATGATTTTGTTTCCAATACATTGTCACTGTTGGTAGAATTAAAACAATTTCCCGCTGAGTTCACGTTCAATTCTTTTATTGTCTCCCTAAAAACTTAAAAATAACTAGATAACATTCTGTATGTTTCAAGTAACTTTTTGTTAACTTAGGAACATTAATAACAATTTAAACATAACTTTTCAGATATACATGAAGATATGTGTATATGCATTTTTATGCACAAAATTTACAGACCTACAAGGGTGAATGACTGAAAATTACACACATATGCATACAAATATATAGAACTTACAGAAGCATAGTTTTCCTCCACAGCTAAAACACTGAGATGCAATAAATCCATTTATAATCATCCTCCAAGCATAAGAAAAGTTTCCCATAAATGTTGTCTTTTGACCTTTTCAGAAAAGGTCACCAAAAGGCCATTGATCTCTCATTGGATTTCAATTACACACACTTTTGAACCAAGGATCTTTACATTTACTGCTCTCATTTATCACAGAATGTTGATTACAGGAAACATCCAAATTCTGACATTTCAAAGGTCAGTTTGCAATTTTTAAAAATTCCCCTCCATTATTCATTTCATTACTGCATGCTCTGTTCCACAAGTAATCCATTAGAAACATAAGTTTACTTCTTGATCTAAATAATTTATGTTAGAAGCTCAGATTTGAGTGGAATTAAAAAATACTAAAATGAAAGACAACTTATTACACTTGTTATTCATCAGGGGAAAGCATTTTGCTTGAGATAAATGTCTTTAAATTTATACAGATATAGAGTTGTGGTTGGTTTTTTTGGGGGGAAAGGTTAGGGAGTGCTGCTGTTCATGGTTTTACCAATTCTACTCCAGATAAAAGTGTGATACCAAACTTGGAAACAAGTGGTGTGTATAGTTTTAATTCCCAAGTTACAACATTGCCATGCATAATGTCGGTATCATTACATCCCCCCAGACTCCTTGAGTTCTTCAAGTTCATGCTTAAACAATGCAGCAGGCATGTCTAATCAGCTCCTACATTCTGTTTAGACATTTCAGGGAAACATATTCTCTTTTTAATGCTCATAAAGTACATGTCTTCTTCCAAACATTTTAGTCAGTTGAAGTGTAATAAATCTCATGGATTACGTGAGAAAAAGAAATAATTTTTTCAAAGATCTTAATTTCATGTTCTGTTGTAATAATGAAGTGAAATTAATGTTGATAGTTCTAAGCATTAACATGATGCTCAATTTATTTCAAAAGGGGAGCACTCATCTGCGAGTGATTTATTTTTTAAGGCAACACCAATGTACTTGCTTTCCTTACCAACAGTAATTCTGGGATCTTTGTACAAAAGTATTTCTAGTAGAGCTTGAAAAACTCACAGGTGTACATCTTCATATAGACATAGCTACTGTGATGACCTGTAAAAAGATATTGGAACATGAATAACTTTATATGTGCTTTATCTACTGTTTGATATCTGCAAGATCATCTCCAAGTTTTCCTTTTTTCTCCCCACTGTCCTACCTGCCCTGCAATTTTGCCACAAAATTATATTGCCCTTTAAATTAGCTGTGGATATTTAACTTCAAGAGAAGGACTGATAGTTTCTGAAGTGGCAGGTCCCTTGCTCCATAACTACTTCATGTAGATAAGCCATGTAGAGATGTTGATCTCAGTCGCCTTGTTTGTAAAGTGTTCCTTCACATAAATGGTCCAGACCTAACCTGGTGAGCTCCACTGACTTGCATTAACCAGGCATTCATATTCAGCAGGTATCAACCTGTTGGAAGAAAAGCTATAGGATTGGAGTAGAAATACAACATGCATAAACTTCAAGAGCAACAAAACAAGAAACCTAACAAACTGTCTCACGAAATTCTGTTCAGAAATCCTAAAGCATATTTTTAGTGCACATTTTCATAGGCTGAGTTGACCTGTGGTATTACATCTTGACTTTATTTTGAGCATATATGCATATATATATATATATACACAGAGTTAAATTTTCATGGAGACTATATGGTATATCAGGGCTTTGCATAATGCAGTGTTGCAGAGTGGTGATATACTTAATTCAGAATAGCTGAATAAATACCAAACAAAATCAATCTTATAACTCTGGTATTACCCTAGGGCTGCAATAACGTATGCCCCTTCCCTTTGGAATATTTGTTCAGTGCACTTTAAAATGCATCACACAGATATGCTCAAGAGTGGTGTTATGACTTTTTGTGTAGGGAACAGTTTCTACATCAACATTTCATACTGGCTGCCATTCCTGAAAGCCATTTTTATTTGACTGCAAAGCGCAGTTAGGGTCCAGAATCACAAAGATCTCTCAACTGCTTTAATGCTGTAGAAGATTATAACAACCACGCAGTGCCATGATCAAAATGTGTATAAACTGGTGCTTCTGAACATGAAGACTCACAGATGCAGGATCAGACCTTTGATGTGCCCATGCAACTTTTCTACAAGGCGTAGAAAAAAATATCTCCGCATTAGTAAATTCCTACATGTTAAAGAAAGAAAATAGTGTGCTTTTTATTCCCACAGCCCAGACTTTTTTTGGCTTGTATTTTCGGGGGAGCTACAGCATGTCAGATGGCTGCTCTTGTTTAAACCAAGAATTGAGCTGGTCTCCCAGGTCCTTCAGATCTGAGAAATTAAAAAACACTTTTAAATCACTTCCTTCTTCCTCACTTCCATGCCTTGCACCGATTTGGTTTTCCTGCTTTGTAATTCAAATGAAAGCGGGGAGAATTCTAAACCACAGCTGGCAGGATATCGTACTCCATTTCAATAGCCTTCTTAATACAGATTAATAATATTCTCTCATGTTTTGATGGGATGATCACACTTCCTTATGCATCATGAGAAGCACTTTTCTCTAGTCTAAACTCCGACTAGTGCTGTATGATCATCCTGGAAGAGCTATTAGGAGTTATTTTATTTGTCTGTGTTTCATAGACATATGATAAGTATATAGCAACATAATAGGGACACCATGGGCTATTCTCTCCTCCCATAAACTGCCCTTTGCTTTCCTCCTGCGCTGAACCATGCAGCCCGGCTCAGCGCAGCGAGGCACAGCGAACAGAGAACAGAGACATTAAGGAGGAGTTTAAAAAATTTTGAAAGAAGCTACATTTTCCACTTGCAGATAGCATTTTATCCACAAAGATTATCCAGGATGTACTTTACATGTAACATTTTCCGAATCCTCATTCAGAAATATTTAGGATTTTGTAGTGTTTGCAGTGCTGCTTAGATTGCCGTTAATCTTAAAAAGATAACAAAGTTAGGCAAACACAAATGAGCTATACCTTCATTATGTTATACATTTGAGCAATATGTTTATTCATAGCATTACAGCTCTTAATTATGCACTAGTTTGAGTAGTCTGGATTTGCTAGCAGCACCTTGATACTCTATGAAAACTTAACTTTAGAATTTAAGGGGGCAGCTATATTTTGACTGAACTAATTTGCCATGTTAAATGTAACTGAGCAACAGGAACATTTTGTACATCTAATATTTTAAGTAGAATTACAAATGCAAACTACCTGAAAGGGCTGTTCGATACGCACCACAGTAGCACAATGCAATTCTTTTTATGTCCCTTAACTCAGTCCACTTCATACAGTGAATTAGTTTGTACTGTGGATATATCAACTGTCTTGCATTGCATTATACATGAAAACTCTTGTTGTTAGCTGAGCAATGTTTTCCTCTTGCTGAAATGTACTTATGCACTAAACTGGTTTTAAGGTGTTTTGTTTGATAGGTACTGGCTTTGATCTCAAATATCTACAGCAAAAGGAGTTCTTTGGAACACCATGCTTCAAAAGATGTATTACCGACTAAAGAAGAACAGACACCCAAGTGTCAGTTATAAAGGAAAGAACAGAAAGCACAAAATGTTATAAAAAGGATTAAGTGCTCCAAAAATATATTGCTGTGTAACCGAGCTATCTGATCTCCCTGTTCTGTTTCATACAGTTCCATTCCACCATTGTTACAATTAATTGGGTTAGGACAATTGTAAAGCCACGTAGGCACTTTTAAGATACACAGTTATAAAGACACAATCAATTAAAGATGGAACAAAAATCCCAGTTCTCTAAACAGATACAGTGTAGGTCTCAACTGAAGTACAAGTCTCTACTTGTTGTATAAACCCCAAATCAGAGCTCAGCTAAAGAGTGGGATGTCTGGATTTGCACCTGTTTTCTCAAAATCTAATTTACTTCCATTTCCCTCTACTACAGAATCATGCAGTGAAACTAGCTACACTGAAAACTGACTATACAAAAAGTATAATGTATTTTCTTATTCAATGGGGTGTCCCCCATTTCTCTGTTCAGAACAGAATTTCTGATGACTTATGAAAATCTTATTTTATTTTCAAACAGCAGTAAGTACCACTGAGATAATATCCTCAAGAAGAAGAAATGGGCTAGACCCTCAGGAACATAATTTATTATTACTGTTTGCAAACCCTTACTGGTCTAATAAAATCTCTGGTTTAAAGCATATGTATAAATGTAGGCATTTCAGTAAGCTTTTTTACAGTCCATGATCGGTCATGTTTATAAACTGCCAGCAACTTTTACAATACTGAATAATTAATGGTAAATTCCTCCATGGGATAGGCCATGACCTTAATTCCCTGATACAAGCAGAGAATTTTGCCTGATGTTATCACAAAGAGGAATTTACCATTAATTATTCAGTATTGTAAAAGTTGCTGGCAGTTTATAAACACATCCTACATTTTGTAATTCCAGGGTTGTGGTGTTGTTTTGAAAAAAAAAAAGTAAAACTTCTTATAACCACTCCAAGTGATTGTATTCTTTCACAGTGGCCTTTATTTAAAATGGCACAATCAAATATGCCGTATTAGAGAAAGGAAAAAAGTTCTCATTTATAAAATTCCTCTTTGCCATAAATAGTCCTCGTAAGAACTCTCTAATCAGAAATCATATGCTTAAAATAAATTCTTGATCACCAGAAGGCTGTATACAATTCTCTAATTGCGTTTCTGCACTGCTGCAGGACATGGCAGGTATATGTGTGTGATATTCAGCAAATCTCTTACATGACACTTGGGTTTAGTTCAAAACATTGATTTGGTTTTGTTGTTGTTGTTTTTAAATTTTTTATTTGAGACTAGGAACTTTTTGAACTGGTTGAATATTTCATCTGTGAATAAACAATTTTGAGGCAGGTACACCCTCCCACACACTATATACACAATAGAGAACTGGTATGCATAAAAACTTGCCAACTATCAGCTTAGCCAAGATATTAGCACAGTTTGTACCAAAGAACACTGGATGTCAGCATTAGATAAAGCACTTAAGAGATTATTGTGGAGGATAGCCTTTCACCATGCTGAAAGCAGATGGATTAAAAGACTGAACATATCTTTCAAACTCAACTGCTGTGTAACTATGCTTTGTCTATTGTAGGCTCTCCTTATGCATTTTCTTTTTACAGCTTTTCATCTTGTGCAGCAGGCAGAAAAAGCTTTGAAGAAAAGAATCAAGCTGAGGCCAAAGATGGTTGAGCTTTGAAAGATGAGAAGATTTTTGTTCCTGTGAGGGCAATTCCAAAATTGTCTTTAATGGATCTATGATTTCAGAATTTAAGTACCTAAAACACCGGAAACACCCATGGACTTAATTTGAACTCGGGTGTGGGGTTTGAACCTGTGCTGGGAATTTATTTTGAGAACAGAATCTATCTGCCCTCCTACATTTTATTAAGCCAGGAACATTGTCAGAATTTTTAGTGATCCTTAGGAAACAATTCCCTCAATGAAACTGTAAGTTCTAGACAACAGTAGCCCAAGTGTTAATTCAGCTGATTTGCTTACTATGTGACTCAATTTCAGCATCTAACCAGGAGAATCACCATTACTTTGTCACTGAGACAGGATTTATTTCTGAAAGGCCAGCAGGAGTTGCATACCCACCACACCCAATTTGAGAAGACCACAAAGAGAAAGATCGGATTGTGCAAAAGGACAAGACTGCCAACAAGTTTAGTAAACTTTTTGTGTTGTGTTTGCAGTCTTTGTTAAGCGAGAGCACAAGAAAAAGGAACTCCAACCACAGACAATTATATAGTCATGCAACACAATCATAAAATTACAGACTTGCAGCAGTAGCTGTGCTTCATGTCTGCCTGTTGATACCGGTGTCATTTTAAAACATGAGCTACAAAAAATTGCTTACTTGCAGGTTAATTTCAGTTATTCTTATGCAACCTGCTGTTGTAAAGGAATAGCAGTAGGCCTGAAGTCAGAATGGTGAGTTAAACTGCCTGCTTTTTATGTATTTTGTATACTTTTTTCTGCCTAGAGAGCTGTGGTGTTTCTTACAGTTCAGCCTTGTTATACTCTTCACTGAATGTAAAAGTCTATATTCAGATATCCCAAGAACAAGGCATACTGTGCACTTTCATCATGAGGCCACCTCCAATACGAGGTGTCTATATACTTCATCTTTCAATTCTATTAAAGTTTATAATAAACAACCCTCTATAACATCCCCTCACAGCGGGAAGAAAATTACCGAGCTCGGCAGAGCAGTTTTCGGGAGATGTTGTGCACACTTAAACCAGCTGTGCTGAGCAGGGCGGCTCATACATTTGTAGCTCTCGACCATTTCAAGGGTACTCACGGGCTGCGGTATCGCTATTTTCCATTTTCAGCAAAGTAATTGACACAAGAATAGATTCACGTTGTGCCACTTGCTGTTCTCACAGCCTTTGTCTGAAAAATAAAGACTGAAGAGTACAGTATCTCATTTATCAGGAAATTGGTAGAAAGGCAGTGTTTTCCCATATTCTGTAGTTTGATTCTCATCAGTTTTGACTTTTTTTTTTTTTAAGGCTATAAAGAGAAGAGAAATG
The DNA here is from genome assembly GCA_013399365.1 of Pampusana beccarii. Taxonomy (NCBI): domain Eukaryota; kingdom Metazoa; phylum Chordata; class Aves; order Columbiformes; family Columbidae; genus Pampusana; species Pampusana beccarii. The sequence continues at coordinate 72,915 of VWYH01000879.1, read as the reverse complement.
GTAATCAGAAGGAAATAAAGATTTCACGCCATGAAATACCTTGCACATGAATGTATTACAATAGTCACAACCACAAAGATTTCTCTGGTAGACAGTGGGGAAAAATTAACAACAGTATTTCTCTCCTGTCTAACAATTTCCTCCTTTATTGGCTTCCTTAGGGATATTCTCTTTACCAAAGTAAACCCCATTCTGTTATCAAGGAATTTCAGTCTAAAACCACAGTTTATATTTAGTGCCCAGTCTTCGTATGCTGTCAAACCACGGTAAGAATTTACTCCGTTAACTTTATGAATCAGTAGTAAAATACAGACCAAGGTACAATTAACTAGCACTGAAAATTAATAGCTAGCATATTTCTAAGCAACTTATACTAATTCAAGAAAAAATAACTGACATTTATTCAGATTTTATGCCCTGAATGAACCAAACTGTTGAAGAGCAGAGGAATGCGAGTTGCTCATGGACCGAGACCACACAGGCAAACTTTAGCCAAAATAAATCAGAGGCATTCATTCACACCGAAGGGGGATTTAGGAAGGAAAGATGGGTACAACCTTATGACATTGACTCTGTAAGAAGTAGAGCTCAATATGACACTGATGGAATCAACTTCTAACAGTGCACACATTAGCATTAGCCAAAAGTAAAACATCCATAGGATGGTTAGAGCAGCCAGTGAGCTCACTTGTACGTTTGCATCTTAATTTCATGACAGTAATTGTTGCTGACTGGCATGAAATGTTTGCTTTTGTGCCTTACCAGGGTGGAAGAGGAAGAAATTGGCAACATTTTTGTTTCCCCTTTTATCTAAAAGGCCTAACAGGGTCTCTAAGACCTGAAGCTCCCATTTTACAGGAACAGACTTTAAAACCCTGCCCAAACTTACCTGAAATCCACACAAGTGACCACATCTCTCTTCAACTTTTCTCCTCATTCCCAGTAACTGCTTGTCTCTTACTGTAAATATTTTTGGGTTTTTTCTTCACTGGCTCTCAGAATAGTCAGGAGTTTATGGCAGCCTCCAAATATTTGCTTCCAAAGTAACCTTGAGAAGGAAAAAAAAGCACTGATGTTTTATGGACAAAGATACTTATAAAGCTTTTTACAATAATTTGCATTGAGCTTAGTGAATCCACCACTTCTTATGTGATTGACTCATTGTTACCCATCAGTTCCATCAGTGAAAGTGATTTTCAGTATTTTTCAGAAAATACAATGTCAGTAAGGTACAGTCAGACACAATGGCTGTAACTCAGTAGACTGAATTACTGTTGCGCAATTCTCTTTGCCCTGCAAAAAGAGACATTGCAATATCAATCAGGTTCAAACATTTTGTTTAAAGTAAAGAAATGGAAGAATAATTCATTTCTTTGGAGAATGGTGGGAGCATAGATAACAGTGCAACCAGAAAGAGAGAAATGGTCTAGAGAACTCATTTACATAAGAAACTGTATCAGGTAAACCTTTATTAGATCTGATCCTGTAAGAGCTATCACTATATGAATCCATCATTCTTGTGAGCGATTTCCACATTTGAATAAAGGCTATTTGCAGCAAATTATTGCAGTGGGCTCAATGACTCCTTGGAAAGGGTCAGTGAGAACGGAAATGATAAGTACAACAGACAAGTGCTGAGTACTCAGGCCCACTGAATTTCAAACTACTGATATATAAAGTGTTAATCTCCTGTGAAAGGAAATATCTGAATGCTAACATATTTACCTAAATCTGTTTGTGTATTCTTAAGTAGTTTTTGGCTTTTCATTTTGTAAAAAGTTACCCTCAGCAATATATTAGTAAACTGAAGAGGTAGGCATGCATGACCATATGTTTCTAGTTCTTACAGATGTCACAGGATCCTTTTTCGAACAATGTTGTTTTAAGGAACATTGATATACAGCTTTTCAAGAAAATTTAAGTAGGGAAGATGATGTACATAGTAACAAATACATCCATGTAAGATAGTCATTCCAGTCCTTAGCATATGGAAAGAATAGCACAGAGATACAGAAAGAAACAAAGGTATGTAAACTGGGAAAAAAATAAGGGGAAATCATGACTTGAAGAGAGAAGGTTCCAGCAGCATGGTAGCAACAAAGAATAATTTGAAACTGATACAGATTTAAGGACGCAAGATGGGTGTCTTGAAGTTATGGGGGAACAAGAGCAACCAGTAACAGTACAATGGAATCACTGTTAGTGATGACTCCCTTTATTTCTGAGATACCCAAAATATACATTTTTGCAGTTGTTTCATTGGGTTTTGTAGAATGTTGCACCATGCACAGATATTTCTTCTGTAATTTTAGTACAAGCCTCAGTAGCCACCTAATGAAATTATTTTCTCTTTACAACAACAGCATCATTCAGTGACTGTGCCAACACCTTCAGCCGAAAACAGTTCTCCATACACTGCCAAATCCAAAATGCCATTGTCAATAAAGGATGAAACCAACTAGCACTGATTTGTTTCTCCAAGAGCTTGATGTTAAAACATCAAAGGGCTTCCTAATAAATGTGCCAAGTTTTGAGAAAAATAATTTTCCATTGTTCAAAACAGTTGCATGTTATAAACTTATTTTTTTTTCCCAATCAGCTTATATTATTTTAGACAATGAATCGTAGTCATTAATGAGTATTTATCAAAAACAACATTAAACCTTTGAGGATGTGTTTATAATATAGCACATACAGATAGATAAATGCAAATAATATTTGCTCTTGATTTTCATACTTAGGTCTCAGAGCATTTGGTAACAGAAAATATCATTAGTGCTGGGGACATTTTTTCTTGCTTTGCAGCCTGAGAGATGTTTTCATCCCCTGTTTCATTCTGGGAAGCTGTCCATAAAACCTTTTTTCTTTGGGGTTTTTGATGAGAAGTAGAAAGTGAAAGAAGTTTTGCTCCTACAGAAACAAAAATACTTTTCTAGGATGCTTCCAGCATAGAACAGACATAGCAAGATAAATGTTAGTTTCATGGAGAAACAGTATTGTATTCCCTATATTGACAATTCAGTCTCCTGTCTAAAGATCATGGTGGTATTTGCCATTAGCCTCTAGTTCGACTGTATGACTAAATTAAATCATACCACTAATGATCTTCTGCCCTGTCTTGGGATTTTAGACATACTTAAGAAGCAATTTGCTTTCACTTTACTAAAGCTATCTGCATATCCAGATATTATTTAAGTCTCTAAGAGTATTTCTACATATTATATATTCGCTCTTTGCTATGTGTCCTTCTCAGCATCCAAATGAAAGCCTAAGTGGGAGATCAGTTTTACTGCAAATTCATCCAGACCAGATTTCTGACTTCAACAGCAGCCATTAGCAAACTATTCGTTAATGGTCCAATAACTCGGGCACAGTTCCCGAAAGTACATCCTGCAGGCAGCTTCATCTGAAGTGACAGAAAAGGCACAAAATTATTATGCCTTTGAAAAGAAGATGCTATGGAAACAAACAGCCTACCAAAACAGCAACAGATCTCACAGTCCAAACGTGTGTGTACGCTAGACCTGAAGACAATCACTCATCGCATGAGGCTCATACTTAAGATACACAGGGACAACAAAAGTTTTAGGGATAATAGATGAGAAATAAAGTAATTAAATACTAAGACTAGTCAGAAGTGTTTGATTTCCTAAAACAGAGCTTCTGAAGAGATATCACAGAAAAATCTGTTTCTGCAGAAAACTGAATGCTTGTCTGAAAACCTGAAACTGCCAAAATAGTTTTTCTTGGAGTGATATCACAAAGGATTATGAGATTTCCCCAGAAAACTTAAGAAAGCTTAGATTAATATTCAGATCCGCCCTTTCAATAAAAGTTGATTGACTGGCAATCTGAGTGTATACATATATATACATACACACATATCTATGTATATGCATGTATATCTTATAACTTCTCGAACCAAAGGGTAGAGCTTTGAATTCTGCAACCATATGAACCAGCATTGTTATCCCAGTTCGCAGAATAATTCATAGGCATAAACCCACTGTCTGACTGCAGTTTCCATTAATAAAACTGTTCCCTGTGCAGAAGCCAGAGTGAACAGAGTGCTCAGAGCTGTTAATAAATACACTGAATTAGAAAATGTCTCTATACGAACAATGCATCTGAGCTAGCCAGATTAGAGGATTATGTTTCCCACTGCAGCAGTTCATATTATAGTTGCGCAAAAATGTCAAGGATAACAGAAGTTACTGCTGAGGCATTTAAAAACCTGAAATTAAAAACTGTGATTTAAAAAAAAAATAGAAATATCCACAAAATAAATTAAGCAAGACACTGTAGAAGTAAATAAACCCTGATCAGAAATTACTCAACTGCATTGAAAAAAGTCATTAAAAGGTCAGGGCTCGTACCATTCTGTGTGACAGACCAAAACCAGGGGATCCATTTTCTAACCTGCAGAAAGGGGCATTTAAGATAAATTTCATCAATTTACCTCTTAGAAATGCAAAGCTTTCTAGAAGCATACTTGCATCTATGGAAAGCTGCAGAACGTTTCTTTGTGAGAAAACCAGTTATTCATCTTGCTTTCAGAAGATTGGAGGTGGGGTGTCCTCAGGAAGAAGATCCTTATGTAAAACAAACCAAATTGCCTAAACACAGAAACATCTTGCTTTTTTGAAACCTTATCTGATTTTCCCAAGACTATGTTCCAGTTTGTTTTCATTGTGGTTACCATAAAACCAGTATTCATTCCATCTTGCAACTATTTTTCAGTAATAACAGCACAACAAATTGCACATTAAATAACCACATCAGCAGCAAAGAAGCCAAGACCACAAGTTTTGTCATTTTACTGCTGCTTGCCACAGAAATTTAAAACGTGAAGAAAGAGAAATACAATTACAATGGAAGGGAAAACAGACAAAACAAGCAAACAAGCTCTGTCATTACTTCTTGCTGACTCTAATTCTATGCCATACCCTTCTTGCTGGTGTCCTGGAGGATTCTTCTTGTTTCCTATTGCCTTTCCTCTGTGTTGCTGTCTCCTGGTCAACTAACTCCCCGCAATAATCTCCTTTATATTCCACTTCACTTTGTCTTCTCTTGCCTTATTTCTTTCTCCACCATCTCCAACTGCATCAATTTTCTTCTTGCATAAGCTACCTGATTGATAACTCCCATCCATCCCTATTCCTTCCAAACTTTGTGTTTATCTCATTTTTTCTCTAGCTTACACCTAGCACCGAGATCTTTTCTCAGCCTACTACTGCAGACAGTGCTTTGCTCCTGACATGCTTTACCTCTCCCTCCCAGTATCCAAGTTGAACACGGGCACTGCGAGCTGCTCCTGGCCCCTCCGAAACATCCACAGCTTTTGCTGGCTGAACCACCACCTCTGGTCCTGCAGGCTGGGGAAGGGAAAGCACTGAGGTATTGTGAAGTTCCCGCTCCAAGCAAAGACAGCAAGCTTTCCAACCTCAAGTCAAACTGAGAAATCTGTTTCTCAAGACCAGAGAACAGAAAGTGATCTAGTTGAGAGTCACAACTGCTAGGCGACTTCTGTGCTAGACTATAACAGGGTTTTTGATCGGCTTTTCTTTTGTTTGGTTTGGGTTTTGTTTTGTTTTAAGGTTGGAAGTGGTTTGCGTTACACCTCAGGTAGATGATGGGGGGAGAAATCATTCATTTATTCTTTAGTTATTGCTCTGTTCTGCCTTAACTAGATGACAATTTTAATATAGGGATTAGAAAACATAAGGACTACAAGAATTACTAGAAGTTCAGATTTTAAAAGAATCAGTCTGTCCCACAATTTATAGAAAATTCTTTGGTTCAAAAACCTGGGAATTACTATGTTTTATTAGGTTAATTACAGAGTATAAACAAGATAACTAATGTCTTTGAACTACCATAGCCTACTCTGAATTTAATGAGTATTTGCTTTCAGTTTTCTGAAAGCTGATGTTTCAACAGTTTCTTTTGCATTGTTGAAAAGAGTTTTAAAAAAAACAATTATGCTTATATGATTATTAGGACTACAAGTAATAAAAAAAAACTTATGAACACTGTAATGTAATATAAACTATTACTGCATAATTTAAACTAACATTTGAGACTTTATTTTCCACATTTTTTTAACTAATTTTCCTGAGACTTCTGGTACAAGCGGCTTCTCTGACACATCTGTCTTTCCAGTCTCCTAATGTGTCTCTTTTTGCTGGGACTCACACAGTATCATTCTTTTGCTTTAAATCACAATTTTGCTATGCTAATTCCACAGACACAATAACCATCACATTCGTTTCTTTTTTATGACTTTAGTCATAGGGTAGTACCATAATATAACAAAGATTCAAACAGCATTTTTCTGTCATTTTCCTTTTTTATCATCTCTCTGCAACTGAATATATTTTAATGGTCTCACTCATCTTTTGTGGCCATATGATATAGTAGTATTTCCCAGTGAAACCAAATAACAAGTGTTCTTCTGGCTTTTAATATGCTACAAAAGTCTAATTTCTATTTTACTGGAATTACCTTGTTGCGAATTGGCAACAAGGAGTTCTGCTCTGTCATATCTGACACCGCAGGTTGTTCCTAAACACCTCATTTCTAGAAATGAGACTGTTCCAAGCTGCTACTGCCACAAGTAACATCCTTAGATAAACCTGTTTCAAGCCGAGAGTTTGCATGTTTACCCTGGATAGGTGGAGTTGCCACCTTGCTCCAAACAGGGTGTGCTTAGTGATTACAAACTTAGGGAAAAACTCCAAGAATTAGACGATAAAATAAAGACCCTAGGTTAAGGATACTTCTTCTGGGTTGGCACTTGTTCAGCCCAGACCACACCACAGTAGATCTTCCAAACTCTGGAAGAATGGTGTTATAGGTAATGCCCAGTGCCTCTGTGTACAACACCCCGGTGTCCTTCCACCCTGAGACACAAACACACCTTCTCTTGAGGAAAATCTGTTCACGTGTCTTTGTGAAGCAGAGCAAGATCCAGAAGGAGGACGTAATTTTGTCATTCCAACTCCTTGGCTTCCTGCCTTCTGATGTAAACTACACACTATACTTAGATCACTTCACAAAACTCGGAGAGAAACTGAAACCTAAGTATCAAGTCTCAAAAGTCAGTAGACTGAATAGAGGCCCATTCAAATTAGGTAATTATAAGACACCACCCTCCCTTAACCACCTGAAGAATTCAGGTCCTGTTGCTCACCTGGAGGAGTCACCACCATCCCTTTAGGATTGCCACCAGCAAACTTCATCCTGAAGAAAGACCAGTAGCCCAAGGGAGACTTTTCTCACAGCACAGCTTTAACAGGAAAAAAAAAAAAAAAAAGGAGAGACATCCATCTCTGAGTATTTCAGAACCATCTACATCATCCCCAGGTAACTGTCTGATCCCTAAATCAGAGAGAGATCGGCTCCTCCCTTTGAGCAAGGTATCACACCATGGGTGGTGTGGGTTAACAACCAGGCAAAAAGAGGTGTCACTTACGAATCTAAGCCATTTGGGCTCTTCTCTGTACGAAATAAACTTACTAAGCACTTCTGCATCCAGCCCCAATTCAAGATCAGCCCTTCACCTTCCTCTCTCACTAGGAAGGAAAAGGAAAAAAAAAGCTGTGCGCCTTTCAGTACATGAAGAAGACAGATTTTGGAAATTGATATAGGCATATTTGACTGATATTAAGGGGGACCTGGAGAGACATATAAAAATGAGATCTGGAGCACTTCCCTCCATGAGCATTCCTTAAGCGTATGTTAATGAGTCGAATGATTATAATATAACCTTGTTTGCTAGGTGTGATTTTACATTGTCCCACGTTGTTTTATATATTTGGTGGGTTTTTTAACTGACAGGTAAGTTAGATGTATTTTGTCACAGTTCTGCTGTCTCTCAGCAAGACATCCATTGTGTACAATTAAACAATGCAGGGCTCTCTCTCTCTGTGTTAGAAGTTCATGCGAACCCATGAATCGAATTGCTTTCTTTTACACTGTTGAATAAATTAAGTATTTTGTTCCAATCTAAAACCTGGTTTTAGAACTTCTTGCAGACATGACAAACTGCTGTGGGATTTTTGTGGCAGCCTGATGAGAGCTCTCCTTCCTCACTTGCAGCCTGGTGCATCAGTGCTGTGTTTTAACTCTTGTACATGAAGAGTCACAGCTGGGGATGCGAGCTGTATGGGCCAGATGCCTCTTGGCCTTACTCAGCAAAACGACTACCAGCTTCAATGAGATTTTTGTTCAGTTAGTGAATGTAAAATGAAACTCTGTGTTTTACTGTGGTTTCCATCACAGCCTTGACTACACAGGCACTTACAGATATACTTTATTTTATGCATATAGACCCCAATTCAGTAAGGTAGTTAAGCATGTGCTGAACTTAAAATACATTAGTGTTCTCAGTGAAGTCAGTGGAACAATTTGAATGCACACAGTTAAGGGAATACACCAGTGATTCAAAGATTGAAGCTGATTTTCTTTTTGCAGGTAACAGACACAGCAGAGATGGGCTTTTTGGACCCTTTCTCTGATTGTGCCACTACAACCTATAGACAAAGCAAGAAGGAAATACATGACTTGACAGGTAAAGGCTGAAAACAACTCAACAGTGTTATTTTAAAGTGAATTAAAACTGTCTGAAATAGATCCAATCAATCACAGAAATAGTAGAACATACTCCTATAAAGAAAGTTGCCTGTTCCTAGTCATTGTTCGTAAGACAAATGTCAAACTGTTTGACCTTAAAAACATTTGACAGGGACAGGAGAGAGCTATCTGTCCAAAACTCATATCCTTTACAATTTTCTTAGTTTGCCGCCAGAGATTTCCTGGATTCAGTTAGACAACTAGATTTGAAGGCTCACGGCCAAAATTCTGTCCCTGCAAGCAGTAAAAGATAGAAGGGTACTAACGGGAGTAGAGGATACAGCTTTTCCAAGCCACCCTCCTCAAGGCAGTCTTGTTTGAAAGACCAGAAGGAGCAAGCTCAACACCATTCCTACACAATTAGCTAAGAGCCACGAGCACTTCTCACCACATGCAGTGTCATAAGGACCTAGTGGCCATGCTCCTCAAGCTGCAGCCCTCCTGCTGTCTGCCGTCTCACCTGCCCACATAAGATCTCCAGTCAAGAAGGCATTCAAAACACCTCCAGACATTTTATTCTGCAAGTGTGTGGTGTTTTACAGGCAGAAATCACCTTTACTGCAAGTTTATCTAGCCAGAGCAGGGTACAATGGAACCTTGTCCTTTATATCAAAACTATTTATTTTCTACACACTTTTTAAACAATCTTTTTCTCTCTCGCCACACATACACAGTTAATATAAGATCCTGCTTTTGTTAGGCTGGGTTATAAACATATTTGTATGAGTTTGTGTGAACTGGGCAACCCATGAGTTACTGATTGTAGGTAGTTTTGCACAGCTTAGTCCTTGGACAGCCCCAAGAGATAACCTACTATTGCTATGCTATTCAGTCTTTCACGGACAAAGTATAAATATATCATTACATTCCTCACCTGAAAAGATTCCAACTAGAAAACATTTCAATTAAGACGACTTATTTTGCCAGCATGATGTCATCTCAGAATCCTTTGTTTTCAAAACATTACAGCCTACGGTTTTAGATATAGAGAAAGTGGGACAAATTCTCCCTGAACTGGGATTGTTTTAGGCTTAGAAAAACAACCCTAAATGATAAATCCATCTATAGATGGAATGAGCATAGGAATATCATCAGTAACACACAAGCAGTATATTAAGCTTCACCATATTTATCACCTCTGTGGCTGACATAAGGATGTGGTTGAGACAACAGGGTCCTCCCTGGGATTTCTGTGGAACCTGGTAACCACACTTTGTCCTCACAGCCCTGCAGGGTCCCTGACATGGAAGTTTCCCATTTAGAGCAACGGTTAGGCTGCTCTAACAGCAGAATCCAAGTGACTAGGACAAGAAACTCTGCTCAACTCCACTTCTGATTTTCCCTTTGTTTCTGTTCTTCTGAAGTTATATACAGAAACTGTGTCATTGCTGCCTGGTCATCATCTTACCATGTGAGTCATGGGCACCTCCTCAGCCTGTCTGGAAAGGAGCCAGTATTTCTGCTTTTTCTTCTGTTCTCAAGTCTCTGACATGCTCTTACGATAAAGGCCATGTTCATGAGCTGTTATCAAGTAAATCTGGTCAGATGCCATGTCAGCATAGTTTCAGAGACTCCAGAAAAGTTACTTCTCATTGTCTGGCATGAAAGCATTGTCAATGGAATTACATTGATTTTAAAACAGAATCAGCCTCCAAGAGGAAGCAGTTACAGAAAGCCTAGGGGGCATGAAAATGGATAAAAGTAATAGGAGTTAAATTCACCACATGCCACTTACATGAGTATAATCTGTAATAATCTACTTTAAATTAAAAAAGGCAACATATACAATGAAAAAAAAGTTACCCTATTTGTGCAATTGATCATCAATCCAGAGAGAGAGTGCTTCTTCCCAGGCAAGGGTGTTGGACCAAAACTACTGAAATCATTCAGCAAACAATTAGATGATCCTATGGGGAATGATGCACTACAAAGGTAATGAGCCATCTAGTCCTTAGTTTCATAATAAAATTCTCCTGCTGTTCCTACAGTAAGACTCTGGGGAATGCAATATCCAGCGGGCACATCAAGACTCAAAATATACTCTCCAAAAAGCTAGTTGGCCTTTTGATAGCATAGGTCCCTAATGGATAAAATACATCATCTGTATTTAGAAACCACACACTTTGCTATGGGCATTATTTAAAGTTCTGTTCGACATTTTAGATACTCAATTACATACAAAATGCCTCTCTTTACACCGCTACTCTTCTGAGCTGAAGAAAAGCCGTGATCAGGCTAAAAAAAGAAAAAAGCTTCAGATGGCCAAATAGACACAATAGTTTAGCCAGCAGCTAGCTGGGAGAGGTCTGTGTTTCACCATGGGTACGCTCATCCCCTCCAGAAGGGGCCTGGGACAGAGGAAAGCGTTAGCCTAAAACTCTGGACCCTTGGTGAGAATCTTACCTTGCCTGCCTAACAGCTTTGCTATCCTGAATTTGGGAAGTGCTAGAGCCTGCCCAGGTGAGACGGTAGAAAGGGGTTAGGTGCCTCAGGGTGATGCTCAAGGAGGGCACAGCCACAGAAGGACAGTTCAGTCTGTTAATATGTTTGCTTACTGCTGGTTTGCTTGTTCCTTCCTCAGACAATGCAAATAGCAGGTTTTAAGAGACTTTCTACTGACTCTGAACGCAAGTTATTTATTCCACCACAGAACCTTTCTGTGTACAGCAGAGGCAACCCCATGCGGCAAGAGATTGGTTGTAACAGATGGGAATTTGAAGAACATACCTTCAAAACTTGGGATCTGTTATAAACAGGCATCAGTACCTAAGGGATAAGAAGCACCACAAATGTTAGTGAAGCACATCAAATATTTTATGTAGGGAAGAAATTAAAACCTATTGACAGGAAGGAATTTTGGATCTGTCTTTGCCTATGTGGCAACTATGATTGGTTAATCATCACTAAAACTTTCATGGCTTCAGGATATGGCTTCAGTACCTTGCCTTATTACTTAGACAATTTTATTGAGGAAAAGCACAATACTGCATCATTTTTTAAATGACAGTATAGCTACAACGGAAGTTTGCATAGATATTCATATTTTAAGTAAATGCAGAAAGGAGTTTTTGAAGATATACTAAAATCACATATATAAAGATAACATGTGAGCAAATGAGAGAGGAAAAAGGTCATTTGTAGTTGCCGCTTCATTTAATTTTATGTAAAATAATTATATATTTTCTGTACCATCTGTCACAAGAGAAAAAGGGGAATAAGTTTATTTCTGAACTAAACATTTTTGACGAGCAAAACAAACATCTGCATTTCACTGACGTTGTGTATAGCTCAGCAGGCTTTGGTTCAGTCTAAATAGAAACAACATTTACTTTCCTGCAGTCAATATCTTCTTGTAATTGTAGTACTGCTAAAGTCATCCAAGTTATGATAACAGAAAGCTTGTTCTATGTCTCCAAGTCATTTCAGCATACCATGGATCTGTATTTTTCTCGTAATGGTACCAATGCACCTCAGTACCTCTTGCAAGGAGGCCATTGAGTTGCTTAGAAATCAGCTGTACTAACACTGGTCTGCTGTGTGTGGAGAGGAAGGCTGAAGACTCACTGTCCCTAAGGGAGAAGGAAGAATTCCCAAAGAGGGAAGAACTCCACCGTTTCTGCTACGGATGTTAATATGTACAATAGCATGACTCACCTGCACTTATTGGATTCTTCAAATGTCTGAGACGTGTTCAGCTCTAGTGGAGAGTGGAATTTGGATTTCAGTAATTTAATAGTCTGACCCAGATTAATTTGTGTGTGTCTGTGACCCACTGCCATCAGTCAGCGCATATAGGGACACGAAAATTTATGTAAAACAAGCTTGCAAGATTCAAACCCAACATCTGGTTATTTTGCAGCTGTCAATACAAAGTAGGCATTTTGTAGCAGGAGAAATATTCTTAAAATGGATAAAAACAACCTAGCTTTATCTTTAAAAGATTCATTTATTATTTAGGCATTGCTTTAAAAATGTCTCATGTTTGACACATGATTAGCTGCTGGAAGAAACAAGTTCTCTTACATAAAGATTATTATATGCTATTTGTATTTTTATTTTTTTTTTAATCTTTAGTTGACAGGAGGCTTCCTGAAAAAATAAGTGGCTCACTACTGTAAGCCAACAGGGAGTCATAGCTCTCATTCACATTATTGTCAAATGCAGTGGAGAAGAAACCCCCATACAAAGTGACTTCTTGGTAGAGGGTTGTGCCAGACTCCTGATTGCAGTACACAGGCTCACACAGTTATTTATTTTGACCTGCCAAAATTAGATTTGAAATGGCATGGAAGAGTGGTTCAAGGAAATGAAAGTATAATTGTTCTGTCAATTATATTTCTGACTTGGGCAATCACACTCATGTTGTGAAAAGCAAGTTCTTCAGTCCATTTCATTATTTTTCTGTTTTGTTTTCTTCCTAGGAAGGAATAATGATGTCTTATTTGCATAATTCACTATAAGCAAGAAAACTGCATTTTTAATAGGAAACAGTAAATTCTGAATTAGTTGATTTCATAAACACCCACCAGTGGTTGCTACAGGATGAGGAGGGAGAAGGTCTTGAAGACTATTTGGCAGAACACTGCATATGGGATGGTTAAACGTTATTCTCCATAGAATTCTACATCTATGGCAGTGACATAATGCTCTCAGGATAACCCAACACTTAACTCTAACATTTTGTTTCATTTATTGAAGTATCGTTTTCAGTGCTGTTTTCCTTCACTGAAAGTTAGGGTCAAGTAAAGCAATAACAAACTTTTTTGAAACAGAATCCCTCCCTTTTCCAACATTTCCCATTCCCCAGAAAATGCTGGTTAAAAAAAAAAAAAAAAATCCAATTTGATCAGCTTGAACTCTGCAAAACAGAAACAACTTTGAAATCTTTTTCAGCTGTCTCTAACCCCGTGCAGATCAGAAGACACAATCAAAATAGTCAACAGCAACTTCCCTTTAGAAGAAAAATACTTTGGTGATGGCTAAACTGCCTGGGATTAGCAGCAGCTAAGGAAAACCTACAAGCACAACAGAGTTTCATCCTTTCTTGACTTTTCACACAAGAAATGCTTCTCTATCAGAGAAATATCTTTTTAAGCAGCAGAGGCTCAGTCCCATGAAGATGTATCATCAAGAGGCTGAGTTAAATTACATCAGCAGCACAGAGTGCCACAGTTTGTAGCATAGGCTTGAACCCATTCCAGTAGATCAGGGAATGAACCCTTTTCTCCTGGTTATTTCAAGCCCACCATGGCACTGCAAAGTCGGTGGCATTGACACTGGAAGCTGTGCAGAGCTTTTCCTGAATCTCACCATAAACGCAAATGTTTGATTATATTGTGTTCTTTTTATAGTCTAGCCTGCTTGTGTTTTCTTACATTAGTTCACATTATTTTTTGCCACTGACTTCAACAAATGTATTTGAGATGCAACACTTTGGAAGGCTTGCACTTCAGGGCTGGCAGGGACTGGGTAAGAGGGATATTAAACTGCATAAGAAGAAATAAACCTTCTTAATTCAGTTAAGATGGTTGCAGAAAATTATCCTGTGCTTCAGCAAATACTATTTGCACTTTGAGTTTCCAATGGTACGTTCCCAGCACACCAGGTATTTGTTTCCAACTTGAGAAACTCTGATTATAATAACCCTAACTGAATTCAAAGTTTGTTACAAGATCCTGTGCCTCGCTCTGGTCCCACTCTGATCTTCAGTAACTCACTATGATCACCTCCTTGGATCTCAGAAAAAGGCTTTGTTCTACTACACGGTAATACCTGTTATACTTGATCTGAATGAAGACTTCAGAATCTTTTCTCATACAAATGACTGAAAGCTAAATAAAAATATCAAATATTTTCTCCCATTTTCTTATTTTCCTCTTGCTCTTCAAAGGCATTATCTAAATATACACTAATTCAAATACTCTAAAACAAAAACATGATGTAAGACTATATAGCCCAATGTAGATTCACTAGTGAATTCATTAGAATTCATTTGAACTGCAGAGAGCAAAATTTTAAACAAGGAATTCCTAAAATTATTAGCAGGAAGATTAAATACATACAATATTGTAAGAACTTCAAGTTCTTAAACTTGGAAGTGCCACTTACTTCTACCCCCATTAGTTGCACATGCCAAGTGCCTCATTTGGATCAACTTCAGCTCTATAATGCATCTGCAACATTAGCTGCCTCAGCCAGACCGATGAACCACTCGGCTTTATTAAGTTTCTTAGCCATTTCCCAAAACTTGCCACTTAGTCTTTTGACAACTGTTCTGATTGCTATAAAAATAGGTCATGCAATTTGTTAATATGTAACATTTCCTGCTCATTTTCAATTCAGTGCTCTTGGGATTTGCAAGTGAGGAGCCTGTGTTATACAGGTTATGAAGCATTACAACTGTGGAACTCCCCATGCGTGGAGATCATTGTACAGGGCTTGTGAAAATTTCATTAGGCAACACTATAGGAAGTCTAACTGTAGTTCAGAGTAATTTTAACTGCCAGTTAAAATGTCTTCCTGTTACTATACAAGACTGCCAAAAATTTCTGCTTGTCCATCCCCAAAGAAATTATTCTTATGCTTTCTGGACCAGAGCCAACCATCAGGGATCAAAGCCCCAAATCTTCCTTATTCTCTACCTTTCCTCACTAAATCAAGATGAAAAACAGCAGTCTCGTTTTTACTAGTCCAAATTCTTATTTGTTTCAAAATTATTTTAATGCAAGACCTTATCATGAGGCAGCAAAATGCCTCTTGACCACTGGCTTCCATATTTATTCCTACCTTTTGCAGTTCTAATTTGTGTCAAATGTCGTAAGCTGGACATCAGATACAACTACATTGTTATGGCCAACCAGGTTTTCTGGTGAGATGGAGCTCACTTTTAGTTGGTTTTGGCCAATTTCCACCTACCATGGAAAATGGACATAAACCTCTGCTTCCTTTTCCTCAAAAATGCCACAGAAAATATCCCTTTTTCATGTCCTTCAAACTCTTACTGATTAGACAGAACTTACTGAGACTTTTCTCTTGTGGTACCTAACATGTTTATGACTCAAAAAAACTGCAGAAAATAAGAGAGGGGTAGAAAGCCAAAGAGAAACACCATTGAAAATGTTTTCCAGCTCACCAGCTCTCATTTAAATTATTTGCCTTCTCATTGCTTGAGACAACTTTGCCCATTACATGAAAAATCTCAGGGCTCACTTCCATTTCAGGAGCAACTTTCCTAACGATTTCTTTTCTTTGCTGTTATTTTAAATCTTAACAAGCAGCTGAACTCTAATGCCTTACTCTCCACTAATACAAAACCCACAATTATCTGCCAGATGGCTTAAGGATTTAAAGTTATTATAAAGGGTTTGCTGTCAACTTTTCATATTACATTTGGGAATTAAATCCCTCAAAAAATAAGTATAGCCTTATCACCTTGTGCAATAAAGTCAGATGATACTAATTATTTTCTTGCCATCCTTTTCGCACAAATAAACAGACCGGAGTTCACAGCTCTGTTTCCCATTCTCCTTTGACACAGGGAGCACCTGAGACTTACCAGCTGGAAGTCAGCCAGAGCTTTGAACTCTTCTTTCTCCTTCTTCTGCCTTTAAAGTCAGCACTTGCTGTTAAAGGTAAAGAATTACAGAGGAGGTTGTTTTCTTCAAAGCCTGAAAAGAACGGGGGGGGTCTGTGGATTTTTTGTTTGATTTGGTTTTTCTTTTATTGTTTGGGTGTGTGGTTTTGTTTGTTTGTTTTTACACACAATAAGAAAATAACTATTTGTCCCTTGAACTGACATCTCTGAGTATGTATAGCATCAGATAAGGAAGGGGAAAAGGGAAGTGACAAAAATTGAAATGTTTCCAAGAAAATCCAATAAACAGGCATTTGTAATGCAGACGTTTCTGAGCAACCTTGTTGAGCACCATTAAATCCACCTTTATGCTGCAAATCCTCAACACCAAAACATCTGAGACATGCCAGCAAACTTAACCACAGAGGAGTTTCTGTCAATATATCCAAGCCTCTGAAAACTAGCCTAGTGACTGTTATATATGTTTTAAATCTCTGACAGACACAGAACAAAGTTAGTTGGTGCAATGTATGCAAATGTGCCATGAAATACTACTGCCTTTCAGATTTCAAAGCACGTATTTTCTTGTGCTGTTTTCTACATAATCTAGCCTCAAATAAAGGCATCAGTAATTTTGACTTGATTACACTATAATTATTCAAATATATTTAATTTTATACCCTGGACTAATTTCCATATCTGTTGTTATCATTAAACGAGATTGTTATAGATAATGTATCTCACATATTTCCCCTAATTGAAAAATGCAGTTCTTTAAAAATAATGGTTATGACAACGATAATCCTGTTTAAAGGCTACTACGGCAATATAGCTGTAATTATTGCAAACATAAACTAATGCAAGCCACCATAATTAATATCAAAGCAGGACAAGCTGCCAACAGCTAACTTGGTCCTTTTTGCCTAGTTTTTGTTTCTTCACCATGACTCAATAGACAATGTTGGAATTTTACCAGGGAGGTCACAAAGTAAGCTTATTATTTATAAAACTCTGTGATACCCAGGCTATATCCCAAGTAAATTTAGTGTAGTTGTCTTGTACTGAAGACTCTCCGGAACCAGATTTTCCCCCAGCTGGACCTTCCAGCAGCCGGTGACACCCAGCAGAGCCCTGAGTCATGGTGCAGCATCATCTTCTCTATTCAAAGGTAAGCTTTCCCCAAAAATAACCTTTCTTCTTGGCAAATTTTTGCTGGATATAGCTAGTGAGGAAGGGTAGAGAAAAAGTGCAGCTAGGACAAATGAAGGAAAGTGTTACATCTTTCCAGATCTCCCCCATTGGAAAGAGAACCAAGAGGGAAAATGTCAGACAAAATGAGTGCATGGAAAAGATTAAAGAAGCATCAGAAAGGTTAAAAAATGGAGACTGAGACAATAGAAGAAATAGCAGAAAAGGAGACAAGAAAATAAAAGAAGAAAATTTCCTGTGAGAAAAATAATTACATGCTTAGAAGAGGAAAACCAAAGGACAGTCAGAGACATTAAAGAGCGCAGATGCATGAATTTCACATTTGCCAAACACCAACACAGTTCTGAGGAAGAGGTTCGGGTCCCATGTACAGAAATAAAAGAGAGGATGGAAACACCAAATGAAGTTATGAAAATGAGAAGAAAATACAGTGTGAATAAAGAGTGGCATTAAGATTAAGAGCTCTTCAGGGGAAAGATTGCCTTTTTATTGTGTGCTTTTGTGGGATTTTTAGCATAACTCTTTTCTCCAAGTGCTACTTCAGTACAAATAATTAATAACAATTACAGTCAAAATAATTCATAAGACTAATGACTTTACAAATGATTTTGTGCAGTTCTCAAGGGTAAGTGCTCTTTTACCTCAACTCGCTACCCAAAAATCACTAGTGAATCTAGCTGCTTCCCTTGACAGCTCATCTTATCTTTCTCCTTTCCTTATTTCAGCTTGAATTATGGGCCAATTAATATACGTTCTACCTTATAAGCGGAGCCAAAGAAACCCCCTACAGTTAGCTCCATGCTGAAGCTGACTGCATGTTGTGTTGAATGTGTAATGAACACCCTTCTGCTGGCACTCGGCACTGCTTTTTCAAAGCCAAGTATTTTGGAGAGGTAAATAACAAATGCTGGATTTGTCAGATCTCTGGAACACTGGCATTTTACCATGGATATTGCTGTGTCTGATTACCACACTACAGTGTTAATATCTCTTTTTAAATGTATGCTCTCAAGAAAATGAGTTTCCCTACAATCACATCGGATCATTAACTTATAAAATATGGACCAATTCCAGCAGAGCCTACTCACTCTTCCTTCATACTGATATTCTTCCCTTCCATTACGTACATTGGGCAGATTTTTTAGCAAGAATAAAACCACAGAGAATGAAAAGCCCAGAGAGTGTCACCTGGTCTGGCTGTAGACATAGGCTGTGCTCTGAGCTGTCTGGATGTTAATCCACTCCCGTCTCCATGCATCCATGGCTTTCTGCACGTGCCAACGGCCCCACCTTCATCAGATGCACCAGTGTCTGCAGTGGTCCACCAAAGTGCTCCCAATAGCACTGCATTTCTGGCAGTGAGCTGTCAGACGAACATGTGAATCATCCCACACACCCACTATCCGCTGCATTTGTCCATGTTCCAGCTATCCAACAGCACTGTATGTTGTGAGAAAAGGGAGAAATGGATAACTTTAGTGTTGAAAGCCTTTCTTTTATCCTTCTGTGAGCTCATTATAGTTTCTTACTGTCTTGATTTCTAAGCGAAAATACAAAATACAAGAGCATATCATCACTGTCTCTTACAGTCCTTTTGAAGTAAAATAAGTGGACCGGTAAGGATTTATCTTTTCTTTACAGTTGTGCCATTACTGTGCATGTGAATGACTATCTTCCCAAATGCCAATTGTCGGACAGCACTGTTGTGTTTGATCCGTGCAATTTTAATTTCTGTAGATGAAATAATTGTAAATGAAGTAGAATCAATACAGATTAAAAGGCAGGTGCTAGACTGATCTTCTCCAGGATCTTTCTCCATAGTTCTCTCCATCCTTCCTCCATTGTTACCAATAGACTGAGATGCAAGATTGAAGGCAAAATGTAAATATAGATCTCCACTGCCTTCCAAGAAGAAGTTCTTTTGTTTGCCTGTGCATTTTCTATCACTGTGGACTCCCATTTCTTGAAATGGACATACATGAAGAGAATCTGAGAAGAAAAACTAATTCATTTCACCTTTGTACCAGTCTTAACTAATACTTTACCTTTCTGCTAACTGTGACCCCAGCACGTACATATTTGCAGAATTTTTTTATTTTTTTGACAGAAGTAGAAAGGGATCTGAAATGTCACCAATTCTGTTTATAAGCAGAAGGTGAAAAAATAGATGGGACATCCATCTGCAGACGAAGAGCTTCCTCAATTCACAGAAGTAACTTGAGATTTAGAGGAATGTCACTATGCTAAAGGTCAGTTGCCACCTCCACTGTCCTGGGGCCACTGCCACCACAAGAGTTTTTTAAAACTTAAATGCATGCAATTTTAAGTCACAGATTCATTATTTCTAAATAAAACCTCAACACTATCTCTAAAGAACCCATTTTTGTGCTAGCAGCAGCTACATTGCAATAGTATAAACTTGTAGAATCATAGAATGTCCTGAGTTGGAAGGGACCCACAAGGATCATTGAGTCCAACTCCTGTCCCTGCACAGGACAACCCCACAGTTCACACCATGTGTCTGAGGGTGCTGTCCAGTCTCTTCTTGAACACTGTCAGGCTTGGGGCCGTGACACCTCCCTGTGGAGCCTGTTCCAGTGTCCACCACCCTCTGGGTGAAGAACCTTTTCCTCATGTTCAACCTAAACCTCCCCTGGCACATCTTCTGCCATTCCCGCAGGTTCTGTCATTGGTCACTAAAGAGAAGAGTTCGGCACCTGCCCTTCCTGCTCCCCTTGTGAGGAAGCTGTAGACCATGATGAGGTCTCCCCTCAGTCTCTTCTTCTCCAGGCTGAAAAAAACAAGTGAATTTAGCTGCTCCTCATACAGCTTCCCCTTCAAACCCCCCACCAACTTCATAGCCCTCCTCTGGACACTCTCCTCTTGGCTGCCAGTGACACTGCTGGCTCAGGTTCAACTTGCTGTCGAACAGAACGCCCAGATCCTTCTCCACAGAGCTGCTTTCCAGTCTGTAGGTACAGCCAGGGTTGCTGTGTCCCAGGTGCAAAATCTGGCACTTGGTCTTGTTGAATTTCATGAGGTTGGTGATTGCCCAGTTCTCCAGTTTATCCAGATCCCTCTGCAGGGCCTCTCTGCCCTCCAGAGTGTCAACAGCTCCCCCCAGTTTTGTGTCATCAGCAAACTTGCTAAGCAATCCCTCAAGTCCTGAGACAAAGTCATTAATAAAGACATTGAAGAGCACTGGCCCTAAGATGGATCCCTGCGGAACCCCGCTAGTGACTGGTCACCAGCCAGACATAGCCCCATTTACTAGAACCCTTTGAGCCCAGCCTGTCAGCCAATTGCTCACCAACTGCATTGTGTGATTATCCAGAAGAATACTGTAAGAGACAGTATCAAAGGCTTTACTGGAATCCAAAAAGATCGCCTCGACAGGCTTCCCTTGGTCAACTAGGTGACTGGGTAACAAAATTAAGTTGGTCAGGCAAGGCTTTCCCCTCATGAACCTATGCTGACTGGGACCAATGGCTGTGTTGCCGTTCAGATGTTTTTCAATAAGTCCCAGAAAAATCTTCTCCATGATTTTGCCAGGCACAGAAACGAGGCTGACAGGCCTGTAATTGCCGGGGTCATCCCTGTAGCCCTTCTTGTAGATTGGGACAACATTTGCCAGCTTCCAGTCTTACGGGACCTCTCCAGATTCCCAAGAGCATTGAAAAATCATGGAGAGAGGTCTTGCTATGACATCAGCCAGCTCTTTAAGCACCCTTGGGTCGATCCCATCAGTCCCCGTCGGCTTGTAGGGATCCAGCTGGAGTAGCAGATCCCATACATGTTCCAGATTGATTGGGAGTTTATCATTCTTGCAGCCACGGTTTTCCAGCCCAGGGTTATGGGGGCCCCCAAGTCCATCATCAGTGTTGAAGACTGAGGCGCAGAAAGCATTAAACATCTCAGTTTTGTCTATGTACCTGTTAATAAGGTGACCATGCTCATCAATTAATGGGCCAATGTTATTTCTAGTTTGCCTCATGCCATTAATGTATTTTAAAAAGCCTTTTTTATTGTCCATCACAGTATTGGCCAGCTTCAATTCTAGTTGAGCTTTGGGAGCACAAATTTTCTCCCTACAGTGGCAAGCAGCATCTCTGTAGTCCTCCCATGTTGCCTGACCTTGCTTCCACTGACCATGTAATTCCTTTTTTTGCTGTATTTCAAGAAGATCGCTGCTCAACCAAGCTGGCTTTTTACCTTGCCTGCTGGATTTTCGGCATTTTAGAATGGCCTGGTCCTGTGCTCTTAGTAGGTGGTACTTAAAAAATTACCAACACTGATGGACTCCAACACCTTCAAAAGTTTCTTCCCAGGGAATCTTACTAAGTACTCCTCTGAGCAGCCTGAAGTCTGCTCTCCTCATATCTAGTGTTAAGGTCTTGCTAGAAGTTTTCCTCCCATTATCAAAGATTTTTAAACCTGACTTCTTCAGGGTCACTGTGGCCAAGGGAGCCACCGGTCACCACATCTCCCACGAGACCCTCTCTGTTAGTGAGAATCATGTGCATGCTGATCATGTGTCAGCACACTTAAATGAGCAAGGTTCCCTTATAAGTGCAGTTTTGCTGTAAATCCAATAAATAATAATGCAATGTGAAATTACATTTGCTCTTTATGCTGTCATATCACATCATAAATTCATATGGAATGATCTGTCTAGTCTCAAGCTAAAGGACCCACTCAGCAAGCTGCTCTCCGTTTTTTCTTTCTGTGTTTCTAAATAGTATTCCCTAATACAGTTGGGAGAGCTAAAAATGAGCCGGGGTTGAGGGTGGGAAGTGTGTTGCCTAGGAGGCAAATACCCTCACATGTTCTTAAAAAGAAGTGAAAACAACAAATCTGCATCAGCTTTCCTTAAATAACAGCAGTCACACAATGGCAGGCAGCAGCACTCACAGAGACAGCTGGTCCATATTGAAATAAGGAAGGGAAAGAAAACAGAAATCAGCATCCTCAACTACTGATATGGTTTGTTTTGTAAGTCGTGTCTCTAAATAGCTCCTACAATGTGAGACACAGTTTTAGACAAACCTATGATAGAAAAACATTTCCAACTTTTCCTACATCAAGAGAAAATATGATTTGTAACAGCTTCTGGCAGTACTAACATGAGCTAGTACCAGTTATATCCTGCAAGTAATTTATAGCTAAGCCGGACTGACACTTCAAGGAGCACCTTTCAGCAACAGGGAGGAACTGATCGGTTTGAGGAATATTCTTAACACTGGAGCCGCTTCCTCACTCTCAAAACTACCTTCTGATGTAGATCTCTAGTGTGTGATTGATCTGACACCAGGTCTCAACAGTCCTTGACAGCCTCCCACGTCTACTGTAGGCAGTAAGCAGCCTGTTGTCTGCTCGTCGGAGGTTCAGCAATTAACAATTCATTTTATCATGCAATATTAACAGCTGTAACAACAAAGCCAACCCCAGCAGCAGAAATATGAATAACAACAAAGAAAAAGAAAAAAAAACACACACAAAGAAACAAACAAAAAAACCCCAAACAAACAAACAAAAAAAACCCCACCAAACAAACAAAAAAACCCCCCACACCAAAAATGGCACCTGCAACACCTGGAAGACAATTAAAAGTAGCTGGTTACTTCAGAAAAGTGGAAGCTGGTTATTCAGGGATGAAAATAGGGAGAAGGAAGTAGAAAGGCTGAAGCCAGAAGAGCTGCCTCCCCACAGCAGTTCTGAGCTGAGAAGATACAACTGGCTTGACTTCTTTGAAAACAAACACCAAACCACATTTGCACTCAAAGCAAAACAGGTGCACGTACCAATCCTGCAGCTCCCCATATCACATCACCAGGCCATGACTAAGGTGCCACGTACAGAGACCACCACCTTCACCCAGCCCCTGGGGCTGCCTCACTGGCAGTGATTTTGCCAAAGGGACCCGTTGGGAAAAAAATATAGCAGGCCAGCTGGCTTACTAGATGAGATCACTTGACTCTTAAGGAAAAAAAGAAAAAAAAAGAATCACAAGAAGAAAAGGACTGAATGTGCCACACATGGTCACAAAGGCTTCATTTGTCCCCTAGTTTTTATTGCAACTGCATTAACAATTTCCTTTCCAAGTTTGGCAAAGGTTTTAACAAACTATTGATAGGGCAGGATGTTTCTGGTAGTTATCTCTTCAGGCTGAAACAGCCAGAAGCCTGAACTGGGGAAGAAGTGGCTGATCATCCTCCAATACAACAAATGCCAGCAACAGGCAAGATCAGCTCCTCAGCAGAACAAAACACAGATACAAGGGTTTAATTTTTACATATAGATATGCATATAGGATCACTGCCGGTACAGAACTGCCCTTTTTCAAAATACAGATGTCTGATTTCCTCAGCCCACTGCAGTGCACTACAGGCATTCTCGCCTTGTTTCACATCCTGAACTCCTACTGGAAATTATTCATGCACGCCAAACGCTGAACTAAATGCAAGTGATCTGCATTGCAGATAAGGGAGTTAAAAGACGTGTTTGCAAAGGAAAAGTTTAACTGATTTGCTAAATTACTTGACTTAAATACTTGTCTCCAAAGATTATATTATTTAATCCTGTTGATATTTGTATGGAGATAGCTGGGGTTTACACTTTAATCGGTCTGCATTAAAGTGAATAAATTGGGTGATAAATCTTTAAAAATCAAGCTGGACCTCCTATCTTACCAATTTTATCTTTCCTTTGGGACTCAACATTATTTCAATTATATATTTGCCCTTTTCTCTGAATTCCATATTATACCAAATTCATTACGATGATTGCTATAATCTGTGTAGCCCTAACTGGAAGCCTCCTCGATAAATCTCTTCTGCTTTGTTTCTGCCAGGTTCTGCAATGGCATCAGGACATGCAGGAGAGGAGAGGACAGTCTCAGGGAAGACCCAGCTTGTGCAATCACTTTGCCCATCCCATCCCTGCTCCAGTTCTGGGGGAGTCAAGATTACCACTCATGGTGAGGGCCACACGAATGATATAAAGGAAAAGGCCCTGACCTGAAGTAGTAACAATCATATTTGAAAATCCTACAGAGACCATTAATAACTTACTGCTCTAAGATACATGGAAAATGTCAGTTTCCTGTCGCCTGGGACAGAAAAAAAAAGAAAAAGGTGGGGATTTTGTGAATACAGCAGATACTTCAGTTGGAAGAAATCAGATATATAGAAAACCACAGAGTTTCAGAAGGGGGAATTTAAAATATTTCTCATGAAAAATTTAGTTCAGATTTATTTAAGCAATTACCAGGCTAATTCAGTTGCCATCAGAAAAGTTATTTAAAATTAGCATTCTAAATCAAATCCTTAAAAAGAGACAGAAGGGACCCTAGGCCTGTAGCATTGCTGCTTAGCCAAAGCATTCAAAATTCAAATCAGACTATTAAATGCAGAAAGATAAAGGATAATGCACAGTGATTACTTTTGTTCACTGCTTCCAGTTTTGCTATACAGATATAAAATATGCTTAAAACTCTGGTACTTTATTACCTCTTTAGTTACTTCTCATTTATAGTTAAATCTTGGATACATATTCCTAACCATAACTGGGGTGTGGCAAAAAGTTGATCTTGAGTGACAATGACAGGCTTAAAATTATAAACATAAGATGCTTTACATACAACCAGTGCATAAATTTTATCGGGAAATAGTGGGCTGTATACACCTCTCTCTCTCCCCTTTGCTGAGCAGATAAATCAGCAGTGCTGTTCCTAGACCTTAAATCAAATAGGCAAATAATCTTTAATTTAGTAATATCTGAAGCTTTAAAATGTGAGATTAAAAGACGATTTCACAGAGTCACAGAATGTTAGCGATTGGAAGGGACCTCAAAAGATCATCCAGTCCAATCCCCCTGCCGGAGCAGGAACAGCCAGATGAGGTTACACAGGAAGGCGTCCAGGTGGGTTTTGAATGTCTCCAGAGAAGGAGACTCCACAACCTTCCTGGGCAGCCTNGCTCCACTCCCTCCATCATCTTTGTTGCCCTGCACTGGACTCTCTCCAGCAGTTCCTTGTCCTTCTGGAACTGAGGAGCCCAGAACTGGACACAATATTCCAGATGCAGTCTCACCAGGGCAGAGTAGAGGGGAAGGAGAACCTCTCTCGACCCACTAACCACTTAGAGCAGTAACTAAGAAGTTGCACAACTCTGCAAACCTCTGACTTGGTTTTACTTTTTCTGACTAATTTAATCAATTGCTGTAGTCGCTGTGTAAAATGAAGATGCTCACCTGTTTAAGCATTGCTAAAGCTTCAGCTACACTGCGTGTCTATTTGCAGATCTTCCAAGGAACAAGAGAGACCAGCTGCCTGGAGGAAAGGAGCACTCCTCTCTGTTCATGACAACCACGCAGATCGGCCACATGTAGTTACCTTTGACATAAATTCTAGTGTTCCTCCTAGCCTAGAAGACAAAATGGAAGGAAAGAAAATGGTGATTTGTCTTTAAGAAGTACTGACTTAAGAGATTTATCAGATTTTGATTACTGGGGCATCAGGTATTGATTCTATCATTATGCAGACAAGACACAATCAATGTACTTCAGGATTTGACTCAGTAATAATTACACATTGAGAAGTGCATTGGTTGCATTTTTAAAGTATTTTCATAGTTTTCCTAAGAATTCCAGCATTATGGACTACAGCCTCTTGGCTGCAGTTGTGGAAGAGCTTATCCTCTGAATCAGACCTTCAACATTTCCAATCAAAAAGCCATTACACTGTATTGCCGCAGCACTCTGCTTCTCACCAAGGATTATTAGCTTGGATAAAGCTTCGTGCTGATGCAACAGCAGTTTTCAGTTTAGACCAGGTCTGCATCTGAATGGCTTAACACGCAAGCAGCGTGTCGCTGGAAAAAAAAAAAAAAAGACACAGATAGGGCTTGAAAATGTTACAAATGTAAATTAGTCATAAGTACAAAAAAAGAAATCTATGGAAGACTCATTTTTCTTTTGCTTTCCTATGTTTTCTTAATCAGGACCAGTCTAGCAGGGAAGCACTTCCAGAAAGCACATAAGTCGGCAAATCTGACATTGCCTCCCAGTGAACCACCAGGTTGATGTTATGTTGCAAATTAACCTCCAGTATGGCAAGCGAGAAACTCTCCAGCTCAGAAATTGCCATGGCATTAAAGGCTGAAGAATGGCTCAAACCTCAGTAACATCACGTATTCTGTAACAGCCTGCAAGACGTGGCAGATGTACCATTCTGCATCCTCATAATGTCTGTGCCAGTGAGACTTTGCAGATAAGACACATCATACTCCGTGACTTGTCACTCATAACCAGAGGAGTTCCATCAGTGCTTGCTAAACTAAAAGATTTCTGTAAAATGACAAGAGAGCTACATTTCCTCCTACAAGAACTAAACTCGCTGCTTCTTCCATGGTTCCACCCTACAACAGCATAAAAAGTATTCGAACTCTGGACATGAACTTGGATGCCATCACTCACATTCGTTAAAATAAACACTATGTGGCCTATGGCTGATATACCACTAAAATCCAGCAGGCACAAGAAAGTAGGTAGGTTGGTATTAAATTGAATCCAATTGCATTTCCCTGGGTTTCCCAGAAGCATTTCTTTCACATTAGTGCTGCATTAGAGCCCACAAAAGGGATAGTTATAAACACAATTTTAAGATATTTAAAATATTTATAGACTGCGGTTTCATGACTACAATAATACCTACTGCGCTTTTGGGGCATCTCCATCATTCAGGTCTTCAGCTCTATGAGGACTTTTCTATTATTAACAGGAGATTGGCAAGTAATTCAATGATTCTTTTAAACACTATGAGCAAACTGTTGAAGTGAGCCCATATAACTCTGGAAGGAATTTGTGCATGTTCTTCTAGACAGTTTGACTCCAAAGATTACCTTCTCCTTACTCATCACTTCTGGCTCTAAAGCTAAATTTGTGTCGCTTACTCAGAAATGGAGTAAAAGAACACGGAAAAACCATCTGCTGCATTCAAGCCTCTGTGAAGCTTTACAACTTCTCTCAAGTCCTCAGCACACATTCTACAATATTGCAGCCTCTCAGTTTTGGCAAACTGGTGGGCACATTTGGAGAATCAGAGAAGGATAACTAATTCATATCATCTTTGTACTGCTCTGTTACTAAGATTTTCTGTTACTGTGGTTTCTGCTAACTGTGACCCCAACATACACACACATACGTATATATATTTGCAGGGAAATTTTGTTTGTTTAGAGGCTTTTGAGTAAAAGTTGTAAAGGGCATGTAATCAGCTTTGCTTATAACCAGAAGTGATATCTCAGGCTATTCCATAGAAAGATGGTCAACAGCATTTTGGCTTTCGATTTCCAGCACCAAATTAATCTTTTGATTTTGTATGAGAAGGGCAGCATCAAGAACAAATAGGCAGACCATTTATCTAACTGTGCAAAAAGCAGTCTTCTAATTAATTGTAATTAATTGTAATTAAGTGGAAATACTGAGAAGTCTTGTCTGGCACTGATTGTTAACATCAGAAAATTACTGTTTGGGGGTAGAAAGTAACAGATTTTAAACTATAGACAGAGTATACTAGGAACTGACTCACCTCCTAGAGACACAGCTTCAAACTTACTGTTTCTTACAGGAGGCAGAGGTGCTAAACCCCACTTTGCCAGGTGCTGTGATAAACATGGATGGTGAGAACAGCACTATTCCCTTTACTGGGATTGAGCAAAGTCATGGCTTCCCTAAAAATTTGTTTCTGTTTTCAGAAGCGTTTGTAAGGACAGAGGTGGTATTACAGAAACGCATATCAAATTCGACTGTTTTCTTCAGGAAAAAAAAAAAAAAAAAAACACAAAATGTGCATATTTTCATTCCAAAAATTCAATTTTTTAAAATGTTAGCTTCAAATCACAGCATATAAAATTACTTCATTTAATTTCAAACCAAAGGAAACCTCAAGATCTAAGCATTTCTGTAGCTAAAAAGAAGCCCATTGCACCATCTGCTGGACTCTTTCTAAACCAAGTTCTGAAGAAAGACAACCCTGTCCACAGGTACAGGCTGCTTATTTCATACCCTGATCTCAGGCAGGAGCACTGTGTCAAAATGCAGCACCTGCAAGCCTGTAAAACCACCCTGAGGTTCAGGATTTCTGCTCTAACATAGAAGCAAAGCTGCAGTTTACCAGCACCAAGGGTAATACTTGTGAGCGCTTTCTGGTTTGATATGGCAACCTGGTGAAAAGAAGGATGAACAAGCTCTTCAAATCGCGTTCAGCCATGCCTCTGCAAAGCAGAAAACTGGCTTGCAGCAGGCTTTTTTGTTGGTGTGGGGCTTTTTTAAAAGCAATTGTCATACTTCCCACTGCTGCAAACCTATCTGTTTGAGAGGTGTGTACATGCAGCTCATACCAGCTGGCAACACATCTAGTAGATGGCATGTACAAACAGCTTTTGCATAGGTTATAAAATCTGGAATTGTTAAAATCTAGGGGCTTAGAAAATAAGCTTTACAAGTTCACTGGCAGGTCTAGAAGAATTTATATAAACTTTTAGCATGCTTGTGTCACAAAAAGTCCTGGGTCTTAAATACTAAATACTAATAACAACAATACTAATAACAACAATACTAATAACAACAATACTAATAACAACAATACTAATAATCCTCAAGCTCTGCTAATAACTCCAATCTAGATAGGATCCTAAATGGGCTATGTGGCTACACAACCTGACTCCAGGACTAACATCACTGCTTTCATGGAGATTGTTTTGATTTTGCCAGATAAAAACTGAGCCCATATTTTGATGTTTGTTTTAACCAGAAAAACCCTACGTGGCTCAAAACTCCCAGTCCCGAAACAGAGATATACTGCGCCAATCCCTCCAAAATGCTCAAGCATCCTATTTAAAAAATGACAGGAAGGGAGGAGGAGTATGATATTTTTACATTTACATTTATCTGGC
Source organism: Pampusana beccarii (assembly GCA_013399365.1). Lineage (NCBI taxonomy): Eukaryota > Metazoa > Chordata > Aves > Columbiformes > Columbidae > Pampusana > Pampusana beccarii. Next base: position 43,545 of record VWYH01000879.1, on the reverse strand, counting down.
TGTTACATTTTGGCTAGTAGTTCACTTCAGACACAACTTTTCAGCTGACAGAAGCAATGATCACACTTTGAATTCCATGAAATCATGCCTGTCACCTGCTTGTTCATTTTATGCCTTTTCTGTCCCTGAATGCTTTCTCAGCAAGTCTGAAAAGACATGAAAGAAGTGTAATTACTATATTCACAGGTTTTACATTTAAATTTGGACCTTTGAAAAGCAGGTATTAAAAGTTAACACAATTAATGAGGATGACGAACAGAAAACCTGCTTAAGAACTCCCAAAGACCACGCCACAGAGACTGAATTTCCCTGTAAAGAGGTTTAGGCATCACAGCGATTGATGCTACAGATAAAGCAGTGATGGTTGGCATATTTGAAATTTCATCCAACATTTCTTCCTTGCATTTGTCTTTCTTGTCCCTAACACAGTGGTCAGACACACAAAGTCAGTTTATGCTCAAGCACCCTGCTGTTCTCCTTCTAGACTATGGAGAAGTCACACTTTCATCAAAACCACAGGTATAAATCTCAACAGCTCTGTATACTGGCCAAATAGGTAACTGAACAACGCTAAGTAATACATTACACCATTTTTCAGTAACAGTAGTAACTGCAAGGTACATTTCCCTTGCTCTTGGTGAGAAGGGCTCTGAATGGGGAGAAGAGCATCCTGCCTGGCAACCCCAGGCTATTCTAGAAAATGTCACAGAAAACAATCTCTTCCAGCCCCAGCCTGTAATTTTATTCACCTACAATTCAGCTGACACCGTTGCCCCGGATTCCTCCTCCTTGTTAGAGATTAAAATGGCTAAAGTCAGACATGAAATACTATGCTATGTCAAAAATCTGTTTGGGAATTCAAAACCCAGGGACAACTGGACTCTGCAATAGCTCATATGCCCTACTGACACTTTGAAATCCTTTCCTCCCTCCAGTCTCCGCAGTAAAACCAACTTTAGAGCATTTCTGTATTTTCAATGCAGTTGACTGGTTTCTGCTGAGTGTCTTTGCCCTCTCCTCCCCTCCTCCTTCAGTTGCAGCAAGTTCACAGGCACAGAATGTTAAAGCAAGAAACATCCACAAAAAACTGAAATCCTAGCTCACCCTGCCTCATGCAGATAATGTAGGCATGAAAATCATCCTGAAAATTCAAGTTTCCGTAATTTTTCAAGTGCCCCCTTGAGAAACTCCCTAGTAATCAAATTGTTCCTAGATCTGCTGGAGCTTATTAAGAAACACCTCTGTAAGCAGAAACAAGACCTCTCTGCTGACTGTTTTACCTCAGTGGAGAATTTGTTGGGTACTAGTCCTAATTGGCTTCTCCATAATCGAGTCCTGACACCGGCTGTGTATGAGGAGAGGCCTCTGGAGGCTGCAAGACTCTACTGCTGTTGCAAACATGAAACAGCTTCCAGGATTTACAAGACTGAGGGCATTCGGATGGGAGTTAGACATCCAACCAAAATCATGCTGCAATGAATCAACAGTCAGTAACTGCAGGACCTCTAAGAAATAAACTGGCTAGAAATGTATGAGTGATTATCATTTCAAGCATCTTTTATTCTGACATCCCTTACGTGTATATCAGAGTACATAGGTACGGCTTAGACAGCAATATCATCCAGGTAGAAATCATACCTAGACAGAATAAAATGCAAAGTAGTTTCGGCTGCTCTGAGCTGACAAAGCGTTGGTTTGGGTTTGTTAAATAAGTACTTAGCTGAGAGGCTGAAGAACTGGGCTCCCCATTCCTGCTACTGACTTCATGCCCTAAAACAAAAGTACTAAGTACACAGTATATTTCATTAGAATAGACATCATCATGGAGAGGGGTGTAAAAAGCCCCACTTGACTCTCAGCATGCAGCATTGTTGCTGGAAGACAAATTTCGAGCTAAGGATAATGGGAAAACACAGAATTACAGCTCTACCACACATAAGTGCATCCCTAACTGCCCAGGAGAGACTGGAGTACCAAGCACTACCCAGCTATCTGGAAAAAAGAGGTATTTATTTTCCCTCACATTTGCTCTGGCTGCTTGCCAGGAGTTTGCACACAATTTCCACATGTTTTTCCAGCCTTCTCAGTCTTCCTATGTTTATACCTATCTATATCTCTTAATCTCAGTGCATTCAGTAAGGTGTTTGGAGTGTGATCAGCACAAACCCAGAGAGGAGCCACCTCCCAGAAGTCGCAATACACGCAAAGGAGACACACAGTGGTTAAAGATGAAGGATGAAGACCATCTGCTTTCGATAGGGCTGCATTTAGCTGTAATATTCTTTCAGATTTTAATGTATACATAATGTACAGATATTATGTATGATACATATATAAAATATCTATATTTTTAAACACAAAACTAGTATTCTTAGCAACAGAAGAAAAATTGCTAATGAGTCGAATTCTTCCCAAGAAGAAATTATACCCAAAGGCATCCAAAGACCATTGAAAAAATGAAAAATCTCGAAGTGGTTCTAGAAGGAGAGGTACCCAGTGCTTGGTCCCTGTGAAGGAACAAGTGTCGAGCCCATTTCATCTCCAGGGCATATGTGCATTGCCACGCTCTTGACACAGAGCCAACAATCAGAGCTGCTGTTTGCACCCTTTCAGTCACGCTTTGGTTGTCTCTAACCTAGGGGAAGCAGAGCCATAAAGATGCTTTTACAATAAATCATCTCCTGTTTTCATGAGGGAATCTCTACACGCAAACAGGCTGAAGAACGATGCAGACGGAATACTGTATCGCTAGAGCGATGTAGCTGATGCAACACCATTTTCCACACACCCACAATGGCAGGTATATTTTTTGCCAACACACAAACTTTTGGATAACGTGCTTTATGCTGTCTTGTGATATAAAGCCATTTCTAATCACTTGCCCACTAAAGCATGGCAAAACAATCAAGGCAATTAAGATTTAATTATTCTGTTAGTGTGAAAAACAGTGTCCCAGACCTTTTTAATACAGATTAAGAACACCAAAGATAAAAAGCTTCTCAAGAATCCTCTCCAGAGGACAAAAAATTTCCCTTTTCTCATCCAGCAAACAAAACAAAAAAAATAAATAAACCAACTGACTGTCTTCCAGAAATGGCTCCCCATACTGCCATTATTTAATCCTCAAGGTGACCCAATTTAGGCTGAAAGTACCAATAGATTACCAGGAGGAAGGCATAAAAATAGCACAGAAATGGTATGTGCTGTTCTCCTGAGACTCACGAACATGAAGGACAAGGACAGAATCTTGCTGTTGGTTAAAGGAAAAAAAAAAAAAAAAAAAAAGATAAAATAGTAGCAGAATCCAACGCCCCTTCCACTCTCCAAAGTATAACCTTCCACCCTCCCAAAAAGCCAGGTCTTGTGGACAGAAAGGCTTTAGTTTCTTTAACAGAAACTCTAGCAGGGTATGAAATTAACCTATAGATTTAAGAAAGTGGCATTTTCTATAATTGTGCTGAAGAATGGGAAGGAATTATGAATCATTGCAGAAAAATTATTAGCATGGTCTGAATTCTCCATATTTAGACTGGGAAAAAAAATGCCCTGAAGTAATCCGTCCCCCAGAAACCCTTTGTTGAATCTTACCATTTGTTCCTTTTAGAATATCCAGCCCAGTTTGCACATAATGCATCTTAAATAGACATTGGGGGGGGGAGGAGGGGTGGTTCAAGCATTTTATATCATCCTAAGGGACACATCAGTGATATTGGCAATCACTTGTTGAAAGTCTCTTCTCTACCAGAACTACAGATGTCAAGAAGAGGCAACAACAGAGAGGGAGAAGACAGAATAGGAAGCACCAAAGACTCAGCAGCTGGTAACAGACCCTTTGTACTCCTCAAATATAAGACGTTTAGGAATTAATCATCTTTTTTTTTTGCTTTCTGCTACACAGACAAGAAGATAGGTAAGAGCACAAAAGCAATATGATAAAATCTGGTTTTCACTCTCATTTTCACCAGCAGGAGCTTTGCTCACCCTCCTGTGCACAAGGAGCTCCAGTAAAGGCATATGGTGCTCTTCTTCTCCAGCAGTAAGAGAGTCCGTGTCTTAAGCTATTGCTCCCACCAGTCACTTTAAATCGCACAATGAGCAAAGCAGAATCTGATGATGTCTGTAGTACATTCATGCACATGTAGGGGAGCCTCAGTGTGAGGGGGAGCTCTACATAAGTCCTCCAGGAAACTTCACAAGGGAAATACATCCAAGCACAACCCTATTTTAAGTATCTGGACTTGGTCCTTCATTTTTAAACACCATGAGTCTCCTGGCCCTGTAGTAAGATCTTGGGAAATTGGTTCCTGTGCAAAAGAACTCTGTGCTGATCATACTGACAGAGGCAAATTTCTCTTTATCCACAATGCTCTGCTCACTCATCATTTGAACTTGATTTAAAAAATAAAGGATGAATGAATACTTGCCATAGCTACACCAACAAAATAAGATTTACAAAATACAGAAAAATGTATGTACTTACATGCATATAATTGCGCTGAAAAGCACTTTTTTATGTGTTGAATGCATTAAAAGATTACAGGCTTGCATTTAGGCATATTTAGGCAGAACTTGCTAGCCAGCATAATCATTCAAGTAGAAGCTTGGAAGGAAATAGTAGGAATTTCCTACTCTTTGCTTTCTTTTTGCAGCATTTTTACAAAACAGAGAACAATCCTTTCAGAACATCCTGAAATCCAAGAATAGACATAGCTTCCCTAGGGATCAAACCAACCTTTAGATATGTACACACTGTTCACTGCAACTGCTTTTCATAAATATCTAGGAGAATAACAGCCCTTAGTGAGCGTTTTTAACCATGTTTAGACCAGATTTTGTAAAATAGAGTGCAAGTTCAGAGGAAAATCTATCCCAAGATCTAATTCTCTGGATAGCAGGTTTGATTCTTGTCTTATTTGCAGCAATAATTCCACAAAAGCCACTTTGCTCCACTGATTTGTAAAACAACTTCAGAGACATTAGAACACGTTTGCAAATAGAGGAACGGAAATCCTGCACACTGCCCTTCTGTATGCACTGAGTGGAGGATTTCTCCACTAATTACAGGAAAGCTTGGTAAATCAAAGCAGATGAAGGTTATGCTACTAAAGAAATTATATTTGCATGAAGCTTTTAATTTGTCTGTGGAATTTCACAGCTATCTAGGTACCAGATATTTTTAATACAGATAGATAATGCACATTGAGAGTAGGAAGGATGAGCCCCAAGGATGTGTTCACACTGACACACACTGACACTTCCATCCTCCTGTGACCTTCTACCCTACGTGCTTAAATTATTAACATTAGAAGACAAAAAAGCAGGGCACAAAAAAGAACCCTTCCAAACTGGCATTTCTTTAAGAACAACTACTGCTAACGAAGCCTGACCCAAATGACCACTTAAAATTAAAATCTAAGTTGAGTGTAACAGATCTTTCTCTGCATACTACAGGTAAGATATATGTATGTACCTTTCACTTTTTCATTTATCATTACATACCCTTTCAGTTTACCATAAAAAACATACACCATGTATCATCAGCACATTCTCATCAGGAAAATGAAGTATACACTCAGGAGAGAGAAAAAAAAAAAAAAGCAAGCATGGTCAAACAACAGACTTCATCAAGGGAAGCTGTGCTAAGCACTGTCGTAGGTCAAGCTGGTCCAGCTCTGGCTGCCCATCCTGGGTACTGCTGGGGCAGAGAGGATGCGCAGTCCCTTTCACAGGGCACAGCTTTTGCTCATCAATTCGGTGAGGCAGTTCACATTGAGACACAGGACTATGAGCTAGATCCTGTCTGCTGGGGGGGACACAAACACTTGGCTGAAGGGTAGCAATGTCTCAAACTGCTACAGCTGTTCATTCAGCGAGCTTGCATCCTGAATCTTTACACTGTATTTCAAGGATTAGTCCAGCTTTACCACAGTATTGTCTTAGACAGGTTAATTAACCTCTTCACATCTCTTTTTTTTTGCCCCCATTGCTTGTGTTCCTCTCATGCATATTGATCTTCGCGGCTGCTGAAGGGATGGTGGAGCCCTCAGTCTGTTTTAGTCTATAGCCCCTACTATGACAACAACAAAAAAATTCTTAACAATCATTACCACAAAAGCAAATATGCAGGCAGCAAAATAAGTTATTATCCCAATATGAATATTTGTTTGTTACAACAGTCACAATGAAAAGCATAGATATTTGCAATCCAGTTTCCAGGATTGCTACTGAGTAAGAGTCAGTAGCCATTAAGTTCTCCTCACAGACCATCTGTTTAAGTTACTTCCTGGCATCACGGATTTGCACCACAAGAAGCTTCTTGAGAGCAAAAACAGGCTCCTCAGACAGAGGTTATTTTTTTTTTTTACCCCTATTGCAAGAGTTGCTAAAAATTTAGAGTTTCATGCCGCCTTAGTCATTGCTCTATTACCCAACAGAAGTTGTATCTACTACTTTTACTTGCAGGTTTCTTTATTAAAGGGAGGAAAGTTGGTCAAAAAAAATAGCCTAAGTATGATTTTCTGCTCTTCAATATGCAACTAAATCCCTGAGTGTAATAAAGAAATATCTGAGAGCTATTCACCCCTGAATCCATCACTGCATGGAGTACATATATATACCCAATTCCTTAGCAGTTAGAAAAGTTTATATTTTATTTTAACTGGAGGGGCAACAAAATTCAGAACAGCATCCTTAAAATGTCACCATGGGTATTTGTTCTCTGAATCAGGACCTGGGGGTGGGGAAATCTATAGTGAACTGCTCATCTCGATCCAGGCAATATCTGCTGGGTTTTTTTCCTTAAACACACAGAAACAAAAATAAATGCACCCACTGGCCAGTAATTTTCCTCTCTTCTAAAGAACTCAGAGACTATAATAATATGTCACTTTCAGAGAAAAGAGATTTGGGCTGCAGGCTTTTTCAACACACAGAAAATGACTCTGTTACTTCTGGGATTTTGTTAAGAAGGCAGCCTGCCTCTTTATATCTTCATTGTTTCAAAACACTCAAACAAACAAACGATTAGCTCAGTGGGCTACTACTGATTACTGTTGCTTTGGAAGGAGCGAACCATGAGCTCTTCAGCTGGAGAGTGACAGACCTGAAACCTCCGATAAACACCGAAAAGGAAAGAGGAAGACTATTTCACCAACAGGCATCTCCTGAGGTCCTTCTGCAGAGAATGTCTTTATCTCAAAAAGGCTGACAAACACAAAACCCTGGTGGCAAGTCTCTCCTTCACAGATAAGTATTTCTAACCACAACGAAACTTAACAGCAAAATGCCTTTTTGCCTCCACCAGCATGCCTGCCTCTCAGCACTTTTTGTGCTAATTTTAACCAGCTATCAAAGAGGTTTTCAGAGATTATTTTTAAGCTTTTTTTTTTTTTAGACTCCATCATTGCTGCTGGAAAAATTACTCTTACCAGATTGCTGTGCGGCTTCAGGGCTCCCTTCTCCTGTTTGACAGAGGCCTGAGGCTATAGACTGAGTGCTCACTGACTGCTGCTCACTTCAGGACTCCTTGGTGCTACAGTGTGACGGAAAATGCGCACAGTGCCATACTCCTCCTGAACGCTGTTTGGAAAATAAGAGTTTCAACACTGAAATTTTATCCACTGTCTTTCAGCTCAGAGAAGCCCCAGAACAGCAGCAACCTATAGATCCAGTGATGAACAGCATTTTCATGCAACAGCAACTATACACATAGTATAATGTCATGGAGAATACTGATTTTCTTAGATGAAACTGGTATAGATCCCTGATCTACCTACTTATCTATATACATGTTAAAAAAAAAAAAAAAAGACTGAAAAACCTTCAGTCTGCCAAGAAACAAGCAACACCCAAGTTCTTATTTATTTACTTTGCCTGGAGGAAAATGTAAGCTATAAAAGCTGGATTTTGAATTTATGGTTCTTAAGAATTTAGGGATTAAGCTATATTGTGACAAAAAAACTCTTCTCAAAGCTTAAAACTGAGAAGGGGTCCAGGTTCTGCAGGGTGGGTTTTTGCCAAAATATAATAAAGTCTTAAAATCAGAACACTGGGGTTTGCTGTGGATTAGTACAGCAAAAAATTCTGAAGGAAAGATGCCCACTGCTATCCCTACACACGCCCCACTTCCTCCCAGTTCCTGTTCAGGCTTCTGGGAGAGTATCCATGGAAAGGAGTTTACTCAATCTTTGCACACTACACAGAGTTCTCACTAAACGAATTGACACCACAAACCATTTGGCCAGTTTAGCTAATGGGAAAGCTACAGATGTTATAAAGTGAGAAAGAATGAGTCTAGTGCATCAACTTGGTGACAGGTCACAGCAGACTCAATTTCAGTAATAGCAAGAGTATCTTAGATGTAGATTAAGAGGCTTTCATAGCCTCTATATTTGCAGCACAGAACATGGGGTGAATTGATTAATCTTCATCAAACAGGAGGCAGTACAGCACACGCAAGAGTAGATACCCTCAATTTTAAAGCTGATTGTTTCTCCTGGCCTTATTATAAACTTGTTACTCCTAACTTGGAAAAATCATGAGATCACTTGATGTCAACCTTTAACAAGAATGCGTTATAGTACTCATCTAGTTAAAAATTTAATAAAGTTTAATTGAAATCTCTCTGCACGTTTTCTGCACCCATGATGCTCAAGAACAAGCATCTTATTTCTGTTTGCTTGCATAAGATGGAAAAATGGACTTTGGAAAGAATGGTTGTGGGATTGCATCTGCCATCACCCTACATAAATTCCAAGTTTGCAGTAGCTGAAGTTTGTTATCCTCCATATACACTTTGTAGTTTCTGTCCAGTTAGAGTTGCATCTTGATTGTGAAAAACAGTTAGCTGTTAGCCCTTAATCTTCTCTGAGACAACACTGAATTGGTTATATCGACCAGACCCTCTGCTCTTTACTAACTATTCAAGAGAAGACTAAACATGCTTCACTGCAGATACACTGAGAAGCTCAGTTTTGTTGCTCATATTGCAATGAAATGAGAAATTTACTCAAATAGTCACATAAGTATGACTGTTTACTTCTATCAGGTTAGTACCTCATAACTCCTGGCATCTATCACCCTAGGGGTTTGATCTCAAACATGTGAGTGCTTACAGCTGTTGAGCTCAGATGCTCTATTCTAACTTGATTCTTTTGTGTTCACAGCCTTCATAAAACCAGGCAAACACATTATACATAAAGAACAAGAGAGTTCTGCAGCACACAGCCTAAGCTTTGGTAATGCTTAATATCTCCAGTTCCCTACACACAAAGCACTTATTTGACTACAGGGTCAAGGAAAAGCATTGTGAACGTCACCAGCACAACGGTTCTGAAGTTCAAGTATCGTATAGTTGGCAAACACAGCAGCTAAACTGTAATCACAGCGCAGGAATCAGTAACATTCACGAGAACTCAGCTAAACCTTTAATTCCTTCTCAAGCAAAAGGAAGGAGGAGTCTGATTATTTTAGAATTCATAGTAAAAGCTGCTGAATTTCTGGAAATTCTCAAGAGGTGATTCAGTTCATGCAGGAGATAAGATTTGTTAGCACTTCCAGAAGTTGCTCTGAATTTTGCAGAATTGGATCCTAAAGNTTGATTGTGAAAAACAGTTAGCTGTTAGCCCTTAATCTTCTCTGAGACAACACTGAATTGGTTATATCGACCAGACCCTCTGCTCTTTACTAACTATTCAAGAGAAGACTAAACATGCTTCACTGCAGATACACTGAGAAGCTCAGTTTTGTTGCTCATATTGCAATGAAATGAGAAATTTACTCAAATAGTCACATAAGTATGACTGTTTACTTCTATCAGGTTAGTACCTCATAACTCCTGGCATCTATCACCCTAGGGGTTTGATCTCAAACATGTGAGTGCTTACAGCTGTTGAGCTCAGATGCTCTATTCTAACTTGATTCTTTTGTGTTCACAGCCTTCATAAAACCAGGCAAACACATTATACATAAAGAACAAGAGAGTTCTGCAGCACACAGCCTAAGCTTTGGTAATGCTTAATATCTCCAGTTCCCTACACACAAAGCACTTATTTCACTACAGGGTCAAGGAAAAGCATCGTGAACGTCACCAGCACAACAGTTCTGAAGTTCAAGTATCCTATAGTTGGCGAACACAGCAGCTAAACAGTAATCACAGTGCAGGAATCAGTAACATTCACAAGAACTCAGCTAAACCTTTAATTCCTTCTCAAACAAAAGGAAGGAGGAGTCTGATTATTTTAGAATTCATATTAAAAGCTGCTGAATTTCTGGAAATTCTCAAGAGGTGATTCAGTTCATGCAGGAGATAAGATTTGTTAGCACTTCCAGAAGTTACTCTGAATTTTGCAGAATTGGATCCTAAAGCAGAGTCCTTGGGCAAAAGCTAAGGCACTTCCTTCCTCCATTGTAAATAAATCCATATTGTTCACTGACCCCTACAGAGATTCTGTAACCTGTCATGTTTAGTTCCAATTTCTAGTTTTCACAATTCTCCCTACAGCTTTTCTGACAAGCTTGTCACATTTTCAGGAATCACCTCAGAGGTAAGCCTTATTTAAAGTTATCAGAATTCCATCCAATGCAATGGAATTGTCTTGAGTGACACAGATGAAAATTTTGCAGATTCATCTGGTCTGCTCTCCTATTACACGTTATGCTACATTTATACTACAATATTACACTATTATCTTGAGAATGCCACATGTAAAACAGATAGATTGTCTACAGTTTCTCTGATCCTTTTCTACCAAAGCAGAAAATTAACTCCTCTAAGAAACTGTATTGCTCTTTTTCAAGCCTACAATGCATACAAGTTTGTTTCTTTTCCCTGTAGCAGCAGGAAACTTAAGATGTACATAACCAATTTACTACTGTTAGTGGCATACAGAATAGTGACACAAACTCCAACCTGAGAGTGAATAACTTCACAAGGTCACCCCCACCAAATACATCTCAAAATGGAACAAAGATACCCCGACAGAGGAATTCTGACCAGGACACAGAATAATGTATTGATTCATGCCAGAAATAACCTTTTTTTTTTTCCCCAAGACAGAGTCAAAATACTAAAACTGCAACTATAAACATCTGAATACAGTTGTACTTACAGGTCTAACAACAGCCTCTGCTCACTCAGTTGTACTACTCTCCACTGTAATCTGCATGTTCTTTAACATGATTTTCTTTTTATTGTACATTTAATATATTTTTGTACATAATCGAGCCATTTTTAGTCAAGCTGGCAGAAGTGAAATATGAAATAAATTTGTTTTCAAAACCACTATGACACCCCAAAAATACTAGGGAAGAAGAGCTGGTAAATTGCAGCCGCATCAGATTTTGCTCCATTAGAAATAAAGAAAAATATTGGCTGTTAGTAAAAATCCCAAGTGTATTGATGTTTCACTAAAGCAAAATATTCTACTGGCACAAAAGACTAATTTCGGTCTTAACACATCACATATTCACTGTTTACTATTACCATAGATAAAGGCTAAAATCTATCCCCAGCTGGTTGTCTTCATACATAATGTATTTATCAAACCTAAGGCAGCTACTCTAGGATGTCAATGTCCTCTAGAAAACAACTACAACAAAACCAAGTATCCTATTTTAAAACAAAGTTACTCAAAAATCAAGAAGCACAATAACTAACATTCTCCACAGCCCATAATCTCAACCTAAAGAAAACTCATTTTGGAAATTAAAGACATTTACCTCTTGCATATTTTCCTAAATCAGAGACTTGATTCATAAAATATGGATTCTCAGTTTACCTACAATATATTTTGCATTGTCTAAAAGATCGTGGAAAATGCAATAGTTGCTTCAGAAAAAGCAAACCTAAAAAAGAAAAAAAAGGCATGGGGTAGAATAAGAAATTATGTTACACTACTCTAATTCTGGACTACAGGCTACCATAAAGAAGTGCTGAAGGGCAGTATTTTAATCTGGTTAAAAACAATAGCTATAGCTTGCCTTGACCTGTTTCCAGGTTGCTCAGAACAGTCCATTCATTATTCATGAAGTAGGTCACCTTTTCCTTCTGCTTAAAAAAGGCTTAGAGGACAATTTATGGACTTCCATGAAAGCTTTACATCAGTAGAGTTTCTAGTTGTATCTAGAAACCTGCAGGAGAGGAACACCTTTATGGAGTAATGCTAAGACCTTTTGATCTCATGGATTTATGTATCTGGTTGGTAAAATGTTAACACTAAACTACTATTATAGCAAACAGGAATGACATCACTGAGTTTTGAAAAATAAACCAGAACAAAGAAAATCAAGTAAAACCCATTGTGCTAGGAAGATATGGTATATGGTAAGAAGTACCACATATATAAAACATTTCAAATTCTCTCCCCACATAATCCACCATACTACCACTTTAGCTTTCAGGTTTCTTCTTGAAACAAAGATTGGCATTAGGACTAATCCTTCCACAAGAAACGGGTTCATAAAATAGCAACAATTAATATGAAAAGGGAAAGCATGAAATTAAAATTTGCAGTCACCTCTCACATCTTGATAGCTCACCTAAGTCCTACTTTCCCAGTAAAGGGATTTTTCCCCCCTTGTCTACACATAAATTATACACATATTATGCATGTAATTGTGCACATAAAACATAATTATTAAATAATTTTAATTGCCCTGCTTGAAAAAGACAGATACGCTATTAAGTATGCATGCTCTCTCTCCATGTAAGCAAAGTATTTCTCTGCTCTTGAATTAGCTATGAACAGCTTGAAGTTGTATTGTTGAGTGAGAGAATTGCGAGTGTGAGAGACAAATTGAATAGGTCTGAGGCCGATTTCACCTGCACATAGCAAACAGGTTTACAATAAAGTAGATGGATAAAAGTGTGTTCAAGTAATACTTTTTCATTCTTAAACTTTTACTACCAAAAAAAAAAAAAAAAATTGCTTATGTCTGGGAAATACTACTGGGCTCCTTACAGCCACACGTACGTAACTGAGAGGTGGCTGCTGTTAGAGAGGGAGAAACACATGCAGAGTATGTTCTTCCTGAAAAGGCTGCCTGTTAACCTGCTTGGGGTCACAGCTACTCATACTCATTTATACATGCTTTCAGACTATGGAAATATCATTGTCACACAGCATAATTTTCTCTACATTTCCCAACTAAAACTTCATATCAAATACTCTGGAAACAGAACTGTTCACTTTCCCCTGCCCTGTTATACTCAACACTTTATGATCCTGAATCCACCCTGGATTTAGGTATTCACAAAGTTATACAGCAAGAACAGTGGCAAATCTCTCAGAGTTTGCAGATCTGATCTCCCCCCAGAGCAGAGTCAGCAGAGACAAGGACTCCAGGGGTCAAACCCTGATCACACAGGAGCGAGTGTTTTACCAATGATTAGTTTCACTGCTGGCAGTTTCTTGCTCTATTTAAAAAACACTGTAAGAATTTGAGAAAAGCAAATACTCCAGGAAATAAACATTGCTGGAACCACTGGAAATGAAACCCCTTTTTTCACTCCTGCCTTTCATTTTACATTTGACACATTTTACAACGCTATTCCTTTTACCCTATATCATGACTTCTCTTGTCAAACAATATTACTATAACCACTAGGATTTCTGTGGGGCCATAATTTTGCTGGTAAGAAAGAGAAGTTGATCTTCCAAATATAAGTTGAAAAAATATTAACATTTCATTTATCCATATTGATCTGTTATAGAGCACAAATTATTCTTTGAATTGTTTTCAACCTCACAGAATATATTTTAGAGATATCACTGTACATTTTAGACACACGAGACTTCTTTAGAGATCATTTTAATTACAGCATCACAAATGATGGGTAATTGTTGACAAGAGCCATTAAAGCTGTCACACATGCTAATAAATAGCCATGCACTCTGTAGGCATTTGGAAAAGAAAAACATAGACAAAAGTGCTTTTAAGCTATAGAAGGAGCTGAGCTGCGTAAGTGGAAAGAGCTTGTTTCCAAGAGCAAGGCAGTGCTAAATTAGAGTACTGCCAGTCCACAAACACAGTGGGACAATTACAGACTGCGGTGAAAGCAAGGAGTTCAAAGTTGGCATCAAGCTCTCAAGGACAACAAGAACTCTGCTGATGCAACTTTCTTAGCTTTAAAGCATATTCTGAAAAAATAACCTACAAGAGTTCTTGAAGCAGCTACTGGTACTGAGCATTTCTATCCATTTTTATTGTCTGTCGCTGCCAAAGAGTGCATCAACTCCAAAGTGCCGCGCAACATGTCCTTCAGCATAAAACCAGCAATTGTTATTAGTAACAAGTACCTTTATTATTCACAGGAATTTTCATTCTGATGCTTTTGAACTGAAGAGGGTTAACTTGCCAAATGGTGTCCTCAGTTTATTTTTTTTAATTTTTATTCTTAAAGCTCAGAATGTTTCCAGCTGATGAACACACACTAACAGTTTTCATTTTCAGAAACAACATTAGTTTGCTGCACCATTGGTTGAAATCCAAGCATTTAGTCAAGCTTGTCTCCCTCGCTGCCTGGCTTAGCACATGTAATGAGAATTATGTCTTCCACATTCACGCCAACTTGAATACATTAGATGCAAGAATAACAGAGTCAGCACCACATCAAGATAGACAGCACTGAAGAAAATAATCCAAGGCTTTCTTACCCAGGTGGCATTCCAACTCCAAATGTTAAAACTAATGAAACATAAAGAGCTAATGATAGAACAGAGTTTACTTCTACAATCTAACCTTGCTTAGTTTAAACTGTTGCTGGATGCATTTTAAAAAGTATTACCTTGAAAACATACCCTGTTCCATACGGGTTAGGTATTGCCATAATACTGCTTAAGTTGTCTTTGTCACCTCACACTCAGATTGATAAAAAGCAAACAAACAAAAAAAACCACAAAAAAAAACCAAACCAAAACAAACAAACAGAAAACCACACACACACACAAAACAAACAACACAGAAGCCACACCACACCAAAAACACCTACACTTGAATTTCAACATAAACCATTATTTTTTTGCTAATTTTCACTAAAGACTGCAATCAAATCTCTCCTTTGTGTACATTATCTTGCAGACGTATTTTCAATATCTGAAAACTACAAAATAACAGGTCAATTTTGCACGAGTGCATATAAGCATATGCAAGTTCTACATTGTATTACTAGTAAAATTTAGCACAAAGGAAATAGTGAAAAAAACACATATTTCCTTGTTATCAAAAATTATATTTCAGTTTAACATATTTCTGACATTGCTTTTTTCTATTCAGCAAGGCATTGATGCATAAGGTAATCTCTAGGCTTCCTGTGAAGCCTACGCTTAAGTCAATGCTATTTAAACACGTCTTCTAGATGGAACATATCCCTGAATAATTTGCTAAATGTGGATATCCTCCCGTGAACTGGGACCCTCATCCTCAAATTGGCTGAACATGAACCTGAACAGATCATTGCCAAGAAACAGTATTTTTCAGGACTGTTTTCAGGCTGTTCTATAGTGTATGTTCTACAGTTTGCCATCTCCTCATGGCATCCTGCCTTGTGAATCAAAATAGCCCCAGTGCCACCTTCCTCCCTTTTTTCTGTAAATTTTTTCTATTTGCTTTGGTTCTTGTGCTTCAAGTTTTCTTAGGCCATAAGCAGGACATAAACACCTATGTCTGGATGAATGACAAGTTTATACTATATATAGAATTAGAATATATATACTTTATATATTATAAAAGACATATAAGATTATTTACCTTACCTATATGATTACTTTTCCACTACACAGGGTAGTAGGCAACTGAGATGAATCAAATCTAGATACTTCACTGCCCACACAGGACTGGGTGCCTCTGTGCCTTGCTCCCCGGCAAGCCAAGCGCCAGGACAACTTTAGTTTCAGCACAACATGAACATGTGAAGCCAACTCCCTTCCTGAATTGCATTAACACCGTGTGACACTGGAAGTACTAATCCCAGGTACATAACTGTACCTGCACAAAACCAGCCTGATACTCACAGTATCTGCAAACCAGTCACGCCAGACATGAGATAGCAGAACACAAATCATGTTTTAAATTACAGGTTTTATATTTTCTTGAAGATAAAAATATTTTGTCATTTAATAATTAATACTTTGTTTTTATAAACTCGCCTTGTATTTCAATGAATAGAGAGGTTATCTTTCCAGCTCTGAAACAATGGCCAAGAAATGAGCTGTTCAACTACGTGATGTGACATGGGACAACCTGACAGAGCAGTGAGGTGAGCATCTCTTCATTTTTCTCCAGTAAGTCTGTATCTGGTAGGGAAGGATTTGCAAGTGGAAACTACAATCAATTATGAATTTATCAAATACTTGACATCTGATTTGGGCCAAAACCAGATTTCCCATTTTAAAATAACATAATAAATTTTGTCTTTCAAACACCAATACTACGGTGAATGTTTCCTTGATATTGCTAATAAAAAAACAAGAGTTCGACTACCATCACAAAACCACCAAAACAAACCAACAATTCCCTTCTTTTAAGTCACCCCGGCAGACTTTGTAAACTGACATCAGATATCCTACCTGTTGCTCTGCTTTGGGGTGCTTTTATTTGTTTTGTTTACTATAACACCTTTACCCAAGGAGTGATCCTGTGAAAGTACTCAGGCCACTGAAGAACAAGATTCCATGTGTCCTCATGGTGCTGCAGAAGCAAAACAAGAGCTTACACTGCCAACACCTGATGAAAGAAAATATAAATCTAAATGACATCACTAAACTGATCACACCGTAAAGTGGTAGATGTATACACAGCTTAGATTACTTACCTCAATTTTGTAAAAAGTTAGTTTGTTTCAACACAACAGCAGATATCCTAATTATCACTCTCACACCAATCTCTTTCCATTTTTTTAACACAATGTAAGAGTTTCAGTTTTATTCAATTCTTCATCTCTTCTAAATGATATATAGAGCCTGCAGTCCAAAACTCAATCTAATATAACTGCTATTAAGAGGACCTACATCCTTAAGTCAACACAGTACAGTGAATCACATTTTTGAAGTCACTACCAGACGCAAAGTGACATTCTTTTATCCATCGGATTTACAGCAGGTAGAAGCAAGACTAATGTATCTGACCAGAAAATGTCAAGGTGAAAACGTGCAAGTGTAGGCCCTCAGTTGGCAACACTACCCCAAACAGCACTGGTGCCTCAAGCCCTGGTGTCATTATTACATTCTATAAAGTTCTTCCTCATCCTGGGAATCTTTTGATGAGATCCTTTTTCAAAACCAAGCTGTCCGTAGAGGGAGCATGTGAAATCTAGCAAAAATCTTAGCTGCAGCATCTGCTTTTGAGATCCCAGTTAGACACATTTGGATCAATACTTGAGATAGTCTCTTGCACTGCTTCAAAACACCAGGTCATGAGCTCATTACTTTTTGCAATCTTCTCTGCCAACTTTCAAACCCACTTGGCCTCTCCAAAGGTCAAGGTCTGCGAAGTCTGTGATATACACATTTTGCTTTTGTACCAGCTATATAGAAGACATATTCTTTCCTACTGCCACAATGCTAATTTTAAGCTTATAATCTTTATCCTCAGGGAAAAAAAAATACATCTATATATACAGTTACACAGATTATTAAAACCTGAGAAAAAAGGGGGAATAGAAAATTTGTGACATATCACTTCTATTTGTCACTGAAATCTCAATCCACCAAAACATTCCTACCAAACTTATGCTTTCAAACAACTAATAAACTTCTTATGCAAATATTGGGATATAGATCAGTTTTGTAAGGTAGCTTGGGGATTTAAATCTCAAACTGAGAGGGCCTCTGTTGGGAGAAAAACAAACAAACAAAAACAAACAAAAAAAAAACCCCAAGCCTTCTTTCCTCTCCCTTACAGAAGCTGTATTATGCAGTTAATGTTTCAGATACACGAGTATTTTCTTCTCTCTCCTTTGTGTAACACAAGATTTCTTTGTTCTTTTTTATTGAGAGATTTCTATTGTTTCTGTGCAAGTAGGACTTAACCTTCATGTACATAATGCTTGTTACTGCTCCGTGACACACCAGCCACACTTCACCATTTCTATTCTCTTCTTTGCTGTTATTCCACAAAACTAACCACATTGCAGAGACAACATTTGTGTATAGCTCTTGGGTTTTAGCTGAGAGATGCTACAGCATTTCAAGAACACAAAGTACAGCAGCACATGAGGGCATTATTCCTCTCAACACATTCTGCTTCCTGTTTGCAAATACAGAGCAAGCAGAAAAGCAGAGGGAGAAGAGGGGAGCAGGCAATTAGATCTCTGCATGTTTATGCCGCAAAAGGTGCACTAATACAGCCTCAAACAGTTTGCTAGCAGAAGCTACCCAACACCGAGTTCACTTAAAAAAACAAGAAAAAGTACTAGTTCCATAGTGACATTAGCAGGAAGAATTCTCTCTACTACAGTGCTAAACCAGACCCTGGTCTATGTGTGCTCTGCCACTCCAGATCTAGCATGTAACTGTGGAATCTGCCATTTAATCTTTCAGTTCATCCGTTTCCTTATCTATAAAACGAAGACCCCAGTTTCCATCAATCTCACATTGCAGGGCAATACCTACTTCTTCCAAAGCCTCTGTGTAGTGCTTACAAAAGGCATTACAACAAAAATGGGGGTCTAAAACCAGTACGAGAGTACAGACACCAGAACAAAGAGTTCTGTATTCCAGAAGGTCCAAGACATCCATGCAGGATTTGAGACATTTAAGTTACCAGAAGATTTGGGGTATTTCTGCTGAAGACAATCTTCAGCAATTAAGAGGGGAGATCCCTGGGTTCCAGAGATTCTTCTGCAAGATCTAGATCCTTTCCTCATACTAGTGAAACTCCAGAAAGATGTGCTTTACGGCAACATAAAATTTTTGTTCATGTTTTATATGATTTGCTATTATTATACTTTTTTTCCCCACATGGAAAAGATCATGCAACTTTCTCCCTGTCTAGAATCTTGGCAGTTAACGTATGTAAAAAGAATTCACTGGTTTATCATATGAATTTCCAGGTATTGGTGTCTCCTTATATTGAGAAAGGCTTTTCCTGCTGTGCCAGGGTCAGCCTGAGATATAATGAGAAATAGATGTGATCAGCAAACCTCTGAACACCAACAACACAAAAGGAAAAGGCTTCATGTGCACACTGAAGTACCCTTGAGAAAGGGATAAAGGCAGCACAAAGCTGGGCTATTTTTTCCACTGCAGAACGTGTATTTGTATTCCACAGAAAACAAAGCTATTTCTTTTGAATTTGAGCATGCAATAAATTGGGAAGAAAACTGTTGAATAAAGATAACGTACAGGATAGAAAATTGTAACCAAGAGGAAATCACGATCAACCATTCACAACAATAGCATGCAGGTTAATAACAGGTCCTCTTCTATTTTGCAAGCAGCTGTAGGAAAGGGTGTTCATATTTAATCCTAATATATGTGAAACTCTAGATCCTGCCTAGGCAAGCACTCTGACCTAATATCCCAGATCAGGTTACTGCTTGAATTTGCTGCAGTCAGCCATATTAATTTATTTTCCTTTTAAAATGGCTGGTTTGATATTCTCCTCGTATTGCTGAATACAAAGGAAGCCTACACCATTACCTCTAAGAGTGCTGGGCTGGTGTTGCAAAAACAAAACAACAACAACCATTTCGTATGAACACTAAGACAACTTAAGAGGTAGCACCAAAAACTTGAGGCCACCTTCCAAAAGCTTGTAAGCTGCATACAGGTTTACCCTGCTTCTACTGGATTTTCATTTGTACATTTGTTTGTATAAGGTCAATTCATTTAACACACTGTCAAACTTGCCACCTATTTAAGTCCTGTCATCACACAGCTGAAGATTGCAATTTTAAGATTCCCACTGACTTTAGGAGACAAAAGCTTGAGAAAATACTCTTAAGTCCACAAAACATAAAATATAATATTGTAAGACTTGAGAAAATAATAATTGCCTCTTAGTGGCTTCAGAGAATGATTACAATATACTCTGTAACTGGAATTTCAAATGCAGTTAACAGTAAATGATCCGGTCAATGATTAGTCCTACTCAAAAATCAGAGTCTATATACATTACTTGCAATAAACACATTTAGGTGGTGGGTTTTTGTTTGGTTGGTTTTTTGTTTAGTTGTTTTCGTGGGTTTTTTTTAAAGTAACAGTTTTCTACTCCTATTGACTAACTTCTGTGGTAGTATTCCTCAGGTTTTTAATAATATATCTTCAAGAACTCCTTCCTGCCATCACACCACATGTTCAACTTTTTGTCTTGCATGCTTTATGAAAAAAATTAAACTACATCTGTAAATTATTGTACAAATTTACCACAACATAGCATTTTTTTTAATATATATATATATTAAATATATATAGAGAGAGAGGAAAACCCCATATTCTTATGGTGAGCATCAGTTATGTTCAGTAACAATATTTGACCTGAAGCTAACACAGTGACTGCTAGATGTTATTTACACTGGTAGTTCAAGTTTTAGCAGTGCTGCTCCAAGGAAGCTTGTAGACCTTTCTTTAGGAGAGATATAGTGGGTTTCTATCTGAACAACAGCTAGCTTGATCTCATTTCTTTCAGCTCTATAACAAGACTGGCACGTCTTTCTGTGGAACTGACCTCTCCCAATTCACAATGCAGAATTTTTAAGAGAGGAGACAGAAAAACGTAACAGAACCTAACACAGAGATTGTAGAATCAAATCCCTACACGAAATTTGTTTCCAGCCCAAAGAGTTCATACACTATGTACGTGGTTATTCCCAGTCCATCCTACAGGGACTCAAATGTCAGCAACTCCAGATGGTCAGAGAACAATACCCACAAAAACACTACTTCTTGTTAAAAAGAAATCCTTCATCCAGCAAATAAAGACCTGCCACAAAACAACTATTTCACGGGCTTCCTACTTAACACAGTGCAGAGGTGGCAGTTCTTTCAGAAACAGAGGTGGCAATTTTTATCATGCTACTTTAACTGTACAAAAAAAGGGCAGTGGAAGACTACTGAGAAAATGCTATTAAACCATATTTTCTTTCTCTCTTCATGCTGTGACAGATCTGAAAGCAAATGACAAATGTACGTAACCTCATTTTTTTCATGCAACGTGTTAAGGTTCAGAGATAAGTGCACCATTATTATAGTTGTGTGTCAAAGTTAAATTTAAGTCAGTTTTAAACTTTTCAAACATACCTGAAATGGCAGAAGATATCAAAACATAAGTTTCCAATACTTGTATTTTACAGTAGTTCAATGATAAATATTTGTGCAGTAGGGAAGTTTCCCAATCACCTTTTCAGCCTATGCTTCATGCCTTAGAGATTGTTATTTGTTTTTCAAGAATTATACTTGACCTGGTCTTCGTGTTCAAGTTGTCACATTAGGTACTCCATCAATGATACCCTGAGTATCTGGTATACGCCCATAACATTTCTCAAGTTTTGTTATACGTCCATCTAGAGCCAGATGCCACAAAAGTCTTCTAGACATAAGGAAGCTGTGCAGCTGCTCCTGCATCACATTTTGAGATGCTAGTACATCATCCAAATAAACTTGTTTTCATCTCCTGGGGAACAGAAAGCCAGCTGCACCAATGTACTGAGACTAGTGATAAGCTACAATGCATACCAGTGCCATAGTTGTAGTGTCAGGAGTTGGACTCGATGATCCTTACAGGTTCCTTCCAACTCAAGATATTCTATGATTCTATGATATCTTTCAGAACCTTTTCCAGTGGCAATTCTATAATAGAGCAGGAAAAAAACATTTCAAGACTCAACTAGTAAGATGCTCAGCAAGGACTAAATGGGCAAAGCTGAAAATATAGTCACTACCATCACTTATTCCACTAAAATACTAATATTGCGGGTAGTAACTGTGTATCTATTAGGCTAGTTGTCTCCCTAACAAAATAAGAACGCATTTCAAATTTTTAATTATGAAAGTGTCTGTGAACATTAATTTTTAGAAAGATACTTTAAGATGTATATTCATCCTATCGCATTCCCACAATTTACCTTAAGTGAAAGCTGTTTGATGCTTCTCATGTTCAAGAGCCACCACATTTGCTAGAAAGTGGGAAGCTGGCAAGTCTAAATAAGCATATAGGAATAACGATTAATGTCTTTTTAAAAAATAATTTCTCTTTAGCAAGAACAAAACCTATACTATTTAATAGATATACAAGTGCCATTGTTAATCCAATCATCTGGAAAAAATAGTGTAATTAATATTAGACAGTTCTCCAGCCTATATAAGGTTGACCTCTGTGTAATTTTTACTTTATGACCTTCAATCTGCAAATGAACATTTTCGTATGTTCACAAGCACAATTCAATTACGAAGTAAGAGAATCTGTGGCACCTAAAAATCAATAGCCCATTATAGTATCCTATGATGGGCAATTTTAACGGTATGTCATCTACTGAAATGTGATACTACATGCTATCATATTGCATGCTTGGAAAGCATCACAAATCTTCACTCAGTTTCACTGAAGCCAGCGGCATGATCTTATCCACCGGTGCAATCCTACACAGCAAACAAATCAAATTTGCAAACTAAAAAGAAAGCTAAGAGCATCCAGTGAGAAAGCCTACTACGTCAAAGTACTTGCCAGCTGAAAAAGCATGTTGTGCAAGAAGAATAAAAACTTTGCAAAGACCTTTTTTTAAAAAAAATAAAAAATAAAAAGGAAGTTTCATTAGTTTTACAAGTTCATGGAAACTATGTCTGACTTCTGCTGCAGTCTGGATTGCTGAGTGATCTTTGAGCAGGAGACTGGAAACTGACACCAGTTGAATCAATAATGTATGCCACTAATACACTAAAAGTTCTAAACAGATTAATAAATTCATTTTACAGTGCTTTGTCATGACACTCAGCGTTGTCACCGTGAATCTTTCAAGCCAGCTATACATTTAGTTGCCAGGAGGAAACAGGAGTTTTGGCAAAAGAACAATGATCAATTAGCATACTAGCATTCAATAAAACTCCCCCAGTCTGGGCTCCAACTAAAATATTCAACCGTAGCACTTTATCTGATAACCAATTTTGGACTATCTTAATGTTTCAAAACAAACAGCCTATTAACACTAACTGGATAATTCATACTACAGAACAATCATTTCCAAGATCTCCGCAGACAGCCATTTGTCAGGTTCTCCTTGCTTCATGTATTTAAGGTTACCTTCTTAACACCAGAGGGTTGGAAAGCTCCTTGAGAAAGAAAATGGCATTTTTTTGAACTTCATTCTGCAACAAGGGACAAATTCTCACGGAACACATAGGGCTCCAAAGGCAGCTAAACAAGATGCTAATCAGATGGCTGACATACACAATAGAAAGAAAAAAAAAATCATTGAAAAGTTCTCTGTTTTTCACACTGAAAATTTAATTCATCCCTACAATGAAAGATATGTTCATAAGTCGATTTCTGCAGTACATATACTGAAATCTGATGTGATAAACAATTGAACAAAATAAAACAATAACTGTTCAGGGCAATTCATTACTTTCATGCTGTTTCTAATGAGAAGTCTGCAACTTCATGCCCCAAAGGACTGTAATGAACAAAATCCAGCACTTAATCTACAGAGACCAGAATTGCGGGGTCTCTCTAACTGTATCTGCTTACATCAGCAATAAATTATTTATTGAAGCAGAAAGTTCATTTACGAAACTGAAAAAAAAAAAGAGGAATCAAGATATTTGATGACATTATATAGGACATAAGAATTTACAGCTTCTCGGGCATGCTCCTGATTTCAACACAAGTTTTACTTGCAGAAAAAAACCTGAAAAATATTATTTTGTTGATAGAAGTCACATTTACATGCATTACACAAAAATGTATTTGAGTCAAAGGATTCCTTAACGGAAGGCAAAAAACATTTTACAAAGTTATTAATTATGCATTCACTTTTAGAGGTAATGCCACCAACTAAACAAATTTATAAACACTAAGGTCTGACAGCCAGTAGTGTTTGCACTTCGACACACCACATGAACACCTTTTACTCTTGTCCACACAACTAAAAAAAGGCATTGCCACAAAGCCATGAAGTTACTTGAGGACTGATGTTTTTATTATACTAGAGATCAAGTGTTTTTTCCAGAGCCTTCTTACCTGCAGTCTGTAATTCAGTAAACCAAGTCCTGATTCCAAGCTGTTTGTAAACCCACTTAGTTTGTCTTCATTCACTCAACAACTTAACAGATTAATATTTCTAAACAGATAAGCAGTAGATTTTTGCAGACTCATCTGTATTCTAGTAATCTACGGTAAAATTAAAAAAAAAAAATGCAAGGCTTGTATTTTTAAACATGTACTATCAGAAAAAAAGCAACTACGTTCATATAAAATGAATTTAGCAGTATATTCTGCTAAAATATAATTTGGTCAATTTATCCATCTCAAAATGGAGATGAGTGAATACTGGTGAGATTTTAAGCAAAGTTTAAGAACTACTTAATTGAAGCAGTATTTAGAAGTCTGAATTACTCATGAATTACTTGTCCGTCCTTCTTTTATTACAAAAACACTTCAACTAAGAAACATTTCAGCACCGCTATTTTGTCACAGCACTCTTTATGCACCTCCTAACTACAGTACAATTAAGATACCGTATTCCATTCAATATCAGCTAAACCTCTTATTAATGTTCTGAAAAACTGCCACATGGTGGAGGCAGATGTCTACAACTTGAAATGAGGCAGAGATTATGTACTCTTACATTTGATGTTCATTTTATGTTAGTGTACATGTATTACTCAAATAAATATCACTCACTTTGAAAGTTACTAGAAAGCTAAATTGAGGAGGGTTAAGAGGAAAAAGAAAAAAAGGACAAAAAACATCACTATCTTCAAGTTATAAATGTCTTTAGCCCCCCCAAAAATCGTTAAAATTGTAGTGAAATTACCATTGAAATAATACGGCAAATCCTTCTAGAATTAGAATTAGAACTGTGCAGATCTAGAAGTGAATCAGATTCCTGAGTAACATGCTTGTGACTGAGGCAGACAACAGAAAATAAGTACTCATGACAGTTTTATTTTAAAGTAAAGCCATAATCCTGTGAAAAATGTAGTCTGCAGTCTTATAAGATACCCCATACAACTGGAACCAAAACTGAATTTCACTAGTATGTTATACATCACTAGCTGAAGTCTGTAACTTTGGTTTTAATGCAAATCACACATCTAGCTACAGCTAGAAGAGAATCCGCCCTTCTTGCAAAGCAGCAGGTGCATAGTTAAAGGAACGGGAAGAATTGGATTTTTAAATGCAATGCTACCTAACAACAGTAGCTAGCCTTAAGAAGGTTTACTTGAAGACTTTCCTAGTGTTTCAGAGATTCTTCATGTGTGTAGAAAGGATATTCAATATTCATCCCTCTATTATAAATATTCACTCCTCTACACTTATCTTCCTCAATATTCAATATCCGATGCTCATTCACACATAGCCCTTGCACATTCATGTAATTTGTAACGGTATTATCAGGAACACATTGCAAAAAGCTGTGCAGTGGTTTGTGCAGCACAGGACTGTAAAGTTCTCATTCTTAGTAAACCAAAACCATTGATACCAGGACTTAAATAGTGCATGACACTAAGACAACATATTAAGTCTTACCAGCAGTCCAACTTAGCACAGTTTTAAATCTGGTACTTATTGGTGAAATAGGTCAGCCAAACTACTGACTTTAGCTTCAGACTTACTTGATCTGAGTCCAATCTGCTGGCACGTAGGCTACTGCTAAAGCAAACAATGAAGCACAAAGTGCCCTGAGGTAGAAACCCGACTTCCCACTAAGTGCTTTGGGGATTTCAGTCAGGACTATCTCCAGCTTAATCCTGTAAACTGGATTCCCATTAGCATCTGAGGGACATTAGGGAGATTAGGCATGCTCCTGGACTACTCTTTCTATCTGATTTCATCACAGAAACAGCTGAAGAACTCTTGAAACCACACTGCAAGCTGAAGCGAATGATGGCAATCTGTATGACTGGATATTCATCTGACAAACACTGACCCAAACTAAAATGCTGATGTTGACTTACACTAACAGAGCCACAAAACCAAAAAAGCAATAGTTGCATATAGTTTCCAAAGTACTGGAGAAAAGAATGCACTCTTCCCAGATGAAAGAGACCTTTACATTGAAGACTGTGAGCTTACATGGCACATCATTACTTGAGAGGCTCATCTCCAAAAGAAAACTTCAAGGGGGAAGTATTTTTTTTTTTAAGTCATTGTTCAGACAATACCTTAGATAAATTTTTCTTCGAAGAGTCTTGAAATGAAAGCAGCTCTGGTTATGACACATTACATTTTTCTGTTCAACTATTCCAACTCAACATTTTATAGCTTAGAATGCTATATTTTGTTACCTGTTAAGTGCACACTGCTATAAAATACCCATGGAGATGACATTTAAACATTGGCTAGTTTTAACGCTAGTTGGTACTACTTCAGTAATAATCAGCAGCATCTGCTCTGCTGATAACCTTTTAATAAACATTAGGCAGCTTCATACTTAATGGTTAAGAGTACTGCAAAGAGTTTTTCCTAACAGAACTCATACTTGTTTAAAAAACAGCCTAAGAAAAACTTAACTTTATTTAGCTTTATTAATAAAACAAAGAGTTAAAATGTTGCTATGACATTTAGAATACGATGCCAGAGATAATTATAAAACAGCAATGAAGCCTAATAAAATTAAACTTATATATACTAAGAACAGTCCCTGACCCTGGAAGCCAGCTGTGCATAGTGTTCTTCCTGCAAGGAGCCCATCATCTTTCCAGGGGAAAAAAAAAAAAAAAAAAAAAAAAAAAAAAAAAAAAATTTAAAGGCATCAGTAAACAAAGCTGCCATTTTAAACATTTAAACTTATTGGAAAGTATAACACAGAAAGTAATTACAGAGAAAAAAAAAAGTCAGTGCTGTTATTTTTTCTACAATCATGCAATCAGAGCACAAATGGGGAAAAAAAGCACTTATATTTACACTTACTCAGTTTTTAAAACCGTGTGTACATTGCCATTGTTTAAAGTGCAAGCTACATGTCTGCTGAATTAACTGAAGGCATAACAGGTGAGATGTAAGTTAAAATACTGCCACCAGTAGTTATATAACTAACCACAGATGCCAGTAGCATATTTCAAACCCTGGCCAATTTAGCGCGCTACTTCCTCTTGTATATTACCAGCCGAACATATATTCCATTGCTTTAGATACAATACTTTCATCTTTCTTAGGAGTTTGTCTGTCAGAAACCACCTAGAAGGCAGGGGGAAAGAGAGAAAATAAAGAGAATCAGTCAACATATAGTTAATTCTTTTTTTTACTAGCCAGTTTTTTTTCTTTTCCTAAGTGCTAATATATTTTGATAAAATATGTTTGAAAGATTTTCAAAACAAGCCCTTAACCCCTGGAAAAGTGACAAGTCATTATTATTTATTACTATTATTTTAGAGACTGAACAGACTGAGTTTGTACTTGAACCATATCTTTCAAGAAATGACAGAAGATAAAGGCTAAGGTCACATTAAAGTTCATGCGTGTACAGCCACATACAATTAAGGGGAGATATCACAAAGTAACACATGCTTCTCTTTCCCATAAAATACCTGATAGTCACTAGTGGAAGCTTTATACGCCGTTACAAGAGGTCTCATTGTAGAAATCCTTGTAGTATTATTTGCAGGTTGTACTGGTGTGCCAGTGGATTTTGTAGGTGGAGTGAAAACTGAAGATATTGAGGATGTAGAGCTTCTTTCAAAGTTTTCCATCACACTCTAAAAACAAGGTTAATGTAATGTAAACAAATACCAAAAACCAGTATTTCAACCTTTATTATCTAGAATTGTTTGATAAAATGTGTTCACATCTCGAAGTCAGCAAATATCACAGATAAATATCTTGTCAAATGCTAGAAAAGTAGTCAGAAGGCTCCATTTTTGTAAGCTTATGTTTAGAAGGGAATGCACATAGAATGGAAGAGTTTTACACGCTAATGCCAAACCCTGCAATGGATGTCTCCCGAATCTCCTCTTGCCTCTAAAAATATACATTAATGATTATGGGTTTATTTATTGATATTTGAAAGTGGACACTATTCACAAAAGACAGAGAATTAAAAAGCAACAAAGATCAGATACCTGACAATTAAATTTCTTAGACCATTACTTCTGGATTTTCTGCTTATAGGCAATTCAGTCCTTGATACAAACTGGACACCAAAATAGTCAATAGGGCAGGAACACACTAGAAGCCATGCCAGAAGCCCAAAAAGGAAAGGGGCACTGACATCAGTTTCTGAATTTTAATCAGTATAAGGAGTATTTTGAACCTATAAAAATTGAAGTAACTTCAAGGTCAGTTTCTAGGGCTGCTTTCTCAGAATGGTCTACATTTGAAAGCTTACATTACCCTTTAGCATCACTTATTCTTAGAAAAGGAAATAAAAAAAAATGTGAACTATAAAAGAATGACTGTAATTTGCATAAGCTAATGTACAGTGCCCAAGTGTTGCAGGAACTAACAGTCAGGGCACTGTCAATGCCTAGAAACTAATAGCTCATGATAAAATTAGACTGAAATACAGCCGTCCTTACCCCAGCCACTGTTTCTGCGAAGGCAGATTGTCTTGCTAACAAATTTTCAGTCTAAGGTACCAAGATAAACTGAAAAGCCAGAATCAAACAAATAGCAGGCTTAATCTGCCATCACAAATCTACTGCAGCCTCTAAATGCCACAAATTCCAGCCTGGGAAACTCTTACCTCAATTGTCTCTGATGTTATGGTTTCACTTCATATCTTGCACAGCAATACAATCCTGTGCATTATAACTTCCAAGCAGCACAGAGGCTTCCAACAGCAATCTTTCTCAGTAGGAAATTTTGTCAAATACTTAAGAAAAACTCATGTAATGTATAATAGACTATACCTATAGAACTTAACTTCCTATGCTTTGCAGTTCAAAAAGAAAAAATTAAAGAGGTCAGGGAAAATACAGAGGAAGCCCAAAAGCAGAGTAACTTATACTGAAATAAAAGCAGCTGTTAACTTACTTTATCTATACACGGCTTGACACCAATCATGATAGATTCACCAAAAATTCTTCCATCTTTGCTTAAGGCTTTCCGGGCTTGAAGCTTAGACTGGTATCGAATATGCATCCAGTTTCCTGTGTTGGACATCTGTATGAGATTAAGTGACAACTGTGAAATTCGGCCTTTTAAAGAATAAGCCCAAAAGTTTTCAGAAGTAAGTCTCAAACTAAGACATACCACATGCTTTAATATGTTTCCATACTGAGCAAACTGTATAAGGATATAGGAAGCAGACGCTTGAGGAAATCTGAAAGACAGAAAAAAATACCCCAAAAATTATAATGAGTAGTTTAAGAATTTCAGTGCTAAAATACAATCCTTTGAAGGGTTTTTAGAAAACCAAAAGAGACCAGTGTATTAATAACATTTTAGAAGCAGTGACTTGAGGAACGTTTATCTTCTAGGCATCATTACTTCACCATATAGCTCAATGGTAGAATGTTGCCACTCAAATTTGAAAAAACTAACATGCAGCTTAAGTTAAGGTGCTTCACTGAAGTTTGCTGGCTTTAACCACAGATTTATGTCTGCAGAACCCAGGAATTCCAGAGAACAGAAAGGTCTGAGCACTTCTTTCTATATGTTCCCAAGACTTCAACCCTGATTTTTCTAATACTTTGGAAGTCAACTTACCCAAATACAGTTACCCATGTGTCATCAAGTTGATCTTCTGAAGTTAGGGAATCACCCTGAGTATAAAAAGGATCTAGCTGAGCAGGAGATAGAGTAGTCTTCTTAGGCTGCCCAATACTTGCAGGACTGAACATACTTGAAGCTGTTAAAATGAAATGGCATTGTTTAGGAAATTACTTTTGCAAGACAGATAAGCTTTAGAGTAAAAGAATAAATTCAGTATCAAGCACTTCAGCTGTATATGGAAGAGTTTGATGGAGGTTTATTTGAGGACACAGACGAACAGTAAGTCAATCCAAACTTCACATCTGCAAGCGCTATTAAGTTTTCTGACTAACAATCTAGATTTCTCCTTGGCCTCTAAACACCAGCAGCTTAATACAGAAGCCAAATAGGAACAAGACAGCAGAATTAAGCTTAGCAAGAAGCCACAAGTTCATACACAAGATAGGAAACCTTATGAAGATGGAAGGCAACCCATCAATCTCAGCTGCTTCACTCAAGTGCAACCACCTCTGTGCCCAGTTCAACAATAAGTTTTGAATAAGGAATAAGTTGATTGAAATTCAATCAGTCTCAGAGTGGAAGAGTATTTCCTATTCACATCCACATACCTTTTGAAAAGCTTGTAAATGAAGGTGCAACTCCTTCAGAAATTAGCAAGTAATCGATATAGCTTGAACAGTTATGATTTTTGTGTATTAAGGAAAGCACTAAGAAAGTAGATAATATATTTTGACAGGACATCTACCTGTTCCAGGAGTTGATGGCATAGTTCCAACCAACGGGCTCTGTGTTAGAGAAAAGCTGCCCTGCATTAAAACACAGAAAGTAACAAATCATTCTTACAGGTACTCTTCTCAGATCAGAAGACATGGGGACAGACTTTTTAGCAGGGCTTGTTGTGATAGGACAAGAGTTAATGGTTTCCAACTAAAAGAGGGAAGATTCAGGTGAGACATGAGGAGGAAATTTTTTACAATGAGTGGTGAAACATGCACAGGTTGCCCAGAAAGGTGGTAGATGGAGACACCCAAGGCCAGGCTGGACAGGGCTCTGAGCAACCTGATCTAATTGAAGATGTCTCTGCTCATTGCAGGGAGATTGGACTAGATGAGCTCTCAATGTCCCTTCCAACTCAAACTATTCTATGATTCTATGATTTTCAAGTAACTTAAACATCAGGCAAGAATACTAACTATTTGCCTTGAGTTACTCCTAACTGTAAGAACAGACATTTACATATATATTTAATACAAGACTATTAAAAGTTTTTATTAATAAAAAGTTATTTGGTAATGTCTTTACATTCTAGCACACAGCCTAGCTGATAGCCTGGACATCCTGTACGCCTCAACTATTACATTCTGGATTTCCAGTTGATTACTAAGCCTTAGAAGAGTGTGCAGTTAACTTTCTTGATCTGGGGCTTAAACACAAATATCAGAGATAGTATGTGAATGTAGAGCAAACTACAGATGGGAAGCACCACAAGCAACAAGATTCAGGTACTGTCTACAATATTTTATCATCTAACAGGAACAAGCTACTGATATACAATTAAGTTTATTTAGTTGAGCTTTAAGTAATAGGAATGGAAAAATCTGTTACCTAACACCAATCATATACTTTATGAAACCAAGTACCTTTAGGTATCAATACTCAGAAACCGTATAGTTTAACTTTTTCAAAATAGGCACCTCACTGTTGCTGTGGTATAGTATTTCACACATTCTTGTGCATGGAACGGATGTCACTACCAAAAGTTACCAGCATCTGATTTTCACTGTCTAAAAGACTTTAAAATTACGGGAACATAATCCCCATTTATGTTCTTCATCGCTGAATTACTTTCTCTCTCAACTACTTAGTGCAACTGTACTGAAGGAAAGGATACTTCAAAGTTTTAGCTGCTAGCAGGTTTCTTTTTAACATAGGATGCGTATATCTGAAACAATTGTAGTGTATTTTTAGCCTGAAGCATGCAATTTTTTAGATACAAGACCAAACTGGAGCACCAGGCCTAGCAACATGTGTTCTAATAGCTGTTTTATTAAAAAAAAAAAAGAAAATCCAGCCCTTTAAGACAGTATTGGATTATCTCTTTCCAAGGGAACCTGAACTTTCAGAATAAACTTTTCAGAAGGCAACACTCAATAAAAAGGCTGCTCATCCAGTGAAGGCCTTCTCCTTAGTTCAAAAGAAGCATGTTCACTGAAAAAGAATCTACTAACATTTGACTGCTCAGTTGAAGTAAGTAGTGGAGATTATTAGAATGACCTTCCAGAAATGTTACTGTTGCTCTTTCAATTAACCCCACCTGCTTGTCCAAATTTTAATTAGATATTTTACTCAGCAAAAATTCCTTCTATTTAAATAAGTGCCTCTATTGCCCACTAAAAGAAATGATAACGCACATTTGGACCCTTCTGGCAATCAGCAGCACAATAAATCTGCAAGGCGAAAAGCTGTAACAAGCCTGCGTTTGTCTTGTACAAACCATAGCAGCAGCACGATTTGCATTTTTCCTTCTCTACAGTATCAAAAACCAGCAACAATAGAAGACGGCTCCATGACAGCAGCTCTCCTTTAGAATACACAGGAGCAGGCACACCAACCAACCAGAGTAAGCAATAGCATGATCTGAAGACTCACCAGTCACTTTGCCACAGCAGTTTATACAACTGAGTTAAAGAATTTACTGAAGCAGTTAAGCTACTTCACATTTTCTGCTAAGAGAAGGACAGTACCAAAGCCACTTACTGGTCGTCTTGAGGTTAGCGGTGATGATCCAAGTCCGGGACTAGATAATTCATCATATATGCTTCTAACTGGTGGAGCACCACTTTTATCCTTATGTGTAGGGACTACTGGTTGTGGGGGAGATCCTCCTGCAATTAAAAGGAACAAATTAAGAGCATGAGGAAACTTGTAATTTCACGCACTGCTACTCGTTCTTCAAACTTCAACAGTAAATTCAGCCATGAAAGACTTGATTGTTTAATTGGAGGTTTGCAAAACCATCAAGCCTAGCAAACTGTTCAGGTTCTAATATTCTACATGAGAATATCGCATATGTATCAGAAACTGCCTCCTTACACAAGTATCATCTCTGCTTAACCCAGTATATTCACTACTTACACGCACTTGTTCTTTTTAAGAAGTTTTGAGTATAGCTACACCTTCCTACTTTAAAATAGGTTAGCAGTATATTTTAATTGTTTTAGAAACGAACTTTCCTGTAGCAGAGATGCAAAAGCAAGGTATTAAAGACTTGATACTTACTACATGTTAAAGAACCATACCAAAATGCACACAGACATTGCACATTTCCACTATCCAAATTCCTTTCCTTCCCATATGATTTCATATTAAATAAAAATCTAAGCCCTTGAGAACAGGGACTGGCTTGCATTTAGACAGGATGAAGTTAAGCCAGGTGCTTTCCCATTTTGTAAACTTTGAGACTTCTGATATAACAGAGAATTAAACTGACTGAAAGGTCTTGACTTACCTTTGAACACTTTGTACGGGTTTACCCCCATCTCTGCCCCCCAAAAAGCAGTTTGATCTAACAGTTTTCATTTGCCAAAAACTTGGAAATTAAGCTTTTCAATCCTAAATTCTGAGCTCTAAGACTCTGCTCTGAACTGTTTAACACACCCAAGAACTGTTACAGTGTATTATATAATGTACTCTGCCATCAAGGTTTTCAGCTGAAGTGAGGTACTTAACCATACATTTTGGGACACCTGTGTGAGTATCTTATTGGTTCCTCATTTCTAGAATTGATACTTCCAGGTTGTAATAACACCCTTTAAAAACAATTAAGTGAAATTCACATGATTCTTTTCAATTTCATAAATATTTTCCTAATTTATTTGTATTTAAAGAAAAAATCAAAAACAAATGCAAGAAGCAGGAGATCAGCAGACACCAATCCTGCTCGAAATTGAAATAGAAGAATATCTAAAATTATCTTGCAGTACTTCAGCCCTCAATTTCCCCTTCAAAATTACTAGCATACTATCAGATATGTAGTTTATTTAGCCAAGATTACCCACGACATGAAATAAATCAGTGAAGCTGTAACTACTCACTCATACATGTAAGAGAATATGGATATATAATACTACCCTTCTAGAAACATGGGTAAGGAATTTTTTTAGTGAGATCAATTAGGTGGTTGGAAAGAACATTTACAGCTAGGAAAAGTCACTACTCCAACTCAGTTACAGCAGACATCAAGCCAAAACATCCACTAGACACTAATTAAGGAGTTTTTCTCCATCCAATTTTTAGAAGCCTGATGATCCATGATTTTTTAGCATTCATTGCAAAGAAATCAGCAGCTTGCACAAGCTGCATTTAGTTTGCAAGGAAACATCTGTTTTAAACAAAAAGATAACATTGATGGCTGTATGTGCAATTGACTTGTAGAGAGCTGTATAAACTGCTTTTTGTATTTGGAGAGGTTCATACTACCTTACCCATAAAAACAACCTTTCCTGGTACCAAAATGGCCAGGTTTAAAACGTTTCTTAAACTTGCCTACTTTGAAGAATTTAGCCAAACTCCATTGAATACACTTGAGTTCATTGTTTATTCAGTGAGTCGAGTTCATTCATAGCAAGTTATAAAACTACAAGAATTCAAGTCTGCAAGACTTGTGTAGAGCAATAAGAAAAACAAAAATTCTACTTTCACGACAATTACTCAGATTTTAACGAATTCTGACCTGCAAGTAGCATAGACCTCATTTCCATTACACCAACTGAAGGGCCACTTAAAGCACGTGGTTGTGGAGTCACTGGAGCAGGTAAATCACCCATCAAGAATCCAGGAAGAAACTGAGCACTAGCTCCCGGTTTTGGAGATGTTGGGGAGCCAAGTGCCATCGGCTCAACTCCTGTATTAATGAAAACAAAATTTAAAAACATGGAAGAAGCCAAGTGATCTCACCTTTTCCATTGCTCGGTGGTTCTATTAATGAAATGTAAAGCAATATACAGCAAGGGACTAAGTTCTAATTACTTAGTTTCCAAGTAAGCAAAGTTTATCACAACCTTAGACTTCTAGCAACTGCAAGAACTGCCACACATAAAAATTCATTCTTAAATGAATGGATTGGTACTGGTTTGGTTACGGCTGGATTTCAGGCTTCGCTGGCAGCTCGAGGTTTGGTGTTGTTTGAAGGGCATTTCTTACACAAAAGCCAGGAGGCCCCGGCTGGACCTTCCTCCCCCAGCCCAGTCCCCGCGGCCCAGCCCGGGGAACGCGCTCCGGCAGAGCACGGCGGGCTCCCGCTAGCCACACCGCGGTTTCCCCGCCGCCATAGCGGGGCTCGCCGCACTTCGCAGCTCTCCTTGGAGGTCGGGATGCTCTTGGACAGATCTTACACCGCGGGGCACCGACACAGCCCCTGCTCGGTTTGCCCCCACGCCCCCTTTCGCCCTCCCGCGGAGGAACGCTCTCATCCGGGCGCACACTCCCACCGCTCACTTCAACCCGGCGGCGCCCGGACTCCCCCTCGCCTAGAGCAGGGGACCATTCCCGGCCCCCTTCGCCAGGCCGGAGGGGCGCGGGCAGCGCCGGGGGGAAGCGCCGGGCAGCCCTGGCCGGGCGCCGGCCGCCTCTGAGGCGCCTGGCACCGCCCAACGGCTCCGCACGCGCCCAACCGCCGCACAGGACGGGGCGCGGCGTGGCCCGGCAAAGCCGAAGAAGGGGCGCGACGCCGGAGAAGGGGAGCGGGGGGACAGCCCAGCTCACCTGTGGGCGGTGGCTCCATGGCGAAGGCGGCCATGTCGGCCCGGGCGGCGGGAAAAGGCCGGCGGTAACTCCACCGGGCGCTTTCAAACGGGACGGAACTTCCTGCCGCCGTCACTTCCCCCCCGCCATCTTGTGAGCCGCCCCGCCGGCGCGGGCTGTGACGTCACAGCAGGGCAGGGCCCGCCCACCTCACCCGCCGCGCGACCGCACAAAATGACTTGTCCGAACACAGAATTCCTTCTATTTTATTGTACATTAACATACCAAACCATGTAGAACCGTCATGAAGGCCACAAAAACATTATTAAAGTCTTTCAGCTTTTTTAAACATGACACCCGAAGACAGTAATTCCAGCCTGAGATGTGTCAGGAGGGTCAGTTCCTGTCCTGTGGTATCAGTTCCTTAGACATGGTGTGGAGCAGAGCGAGGGGACAGCAACCGAGGACTGAACGCAAAAGCAGTAGCAGCGAGTCAGAGAGAGGTTGTTACAAACATCTTTCTCATCACCACCAAAATGACCCTCAAAAAAACCCTGATAGCCTGGCTCCAGCGCTGTGAGAATACCATGTTAATGCACTCCACTACCCGATGAGAAACAGTAGAAAGAAATGGAAGCATTAAAGCATCTTAAACCTCTTTGCTTCCATCAAAAGACCATTGGTTTTAATTCCAAAAAATACTGAACGGCTGGCTAGCCCACAAAATTCAATAAAATCTCTGTAGCTGCAATTTAAATTTAAAATCCAATAGAGGTACTTTATTATATGAACATTTTATTATACAGATTTTACAACCAACTAGAATGCATAAAGATTCAGTTTATTATTTAAAGTAAAAAGGGCAACTAATCTCAGTTTACTTCCTTTCTCTATTGCCTGCATTCTCTGATGGTTCAATTAAAGAAATCATTGGGTTTTTTTCTAATATTGCAAGGAAAGTAAAACTTCTTTTTATTAATGCTCTAGAAAGAGCTCCTTCTTGGGCAAAATAATCTCTGAAGTCAGTGTAGTACCATTCGGCCTTTAGACTACATGCTGAAAATAAGGAGGTCAAAGTGGGGGGACACAGAAAAAAAAAGTGCAGAGAAAGACTTTAAAATGCACATGTGAAAGGGGACTGCAAAAATGACAGTACATCCAACATCTGTTACTGTATAGTTTAAACAGATTGCTTAACTTCTCCGTTTCGATCAGTCATGATCATTTATGCTTCCGTTTGCCTTTATATTCTGTTCTTGGTACTTGTGAAGCTGCTCCATGAAGCCAGGATTTGGACAAGCCGCAGGCCTTGCACTTTTCACCAAGGAAAAGGCGCTAGCAAAACTCAGTCTTTCTGAATTCATCAGAAAACCAGTGACTACTGCCGCAGCACGGGAGACTCCTGCATTGCAGTGGACCAGTACCACACCATCCTTCAAGAAACAAATGTAACATTAGTTGGGATATTCATTAAGTAGATAGCCACAAGTAATAGAAACTTTACATAAAAATCTATTAAGAGTTATTTAAAGCTCCTTGCTGAGCTCAAAGCAAATGTTTCCATATATAAATGACTCTGAACATGGATATATAAGCCCAAATTAGATATTTTTATAACCAAAGCCACTTAAGCAAATACTTCAAACCTAATTCATACCTTAGAACTAAAACACATACCTCTGTCCCTTTCCCCAAGACCTTGAAGTAGCCCCCTCATGTAAAAACCAAAATCACAGACATCTGGGATACTAAGAGATCTGATCTAATTGGGTACCAATTTAAAAAAAGATTTTATTTGCAATATAGAAAGGAACTTGACTGTGTCTTGTTACCAGGTTAAAAACATATCAAGGTAGCAAACAGCTAGGCACAGAGACAGATTTTAGAACACCTTGGAGTTTGAGTTGCACGCTTCTTGCATACTCTGGAGTTCTTCAGTGAAGATTTTGGGTAAGCAGGATCATGCACAGGAACAGAAAAATCAGAAAAGGTATCGTGTGATTTGCAACAAATCTCTACCTCCCCATCATACCGCTGGTACAACTGTAGTGGTTGGTACAGCTGGTGCAACTAAGGTCCCTTAACTGGGGGACAAAGATGCAAAATCCAACTACTGAACCTCCCATAAATTCACAAATGTGTCTCCTGGGGTTTTAAGCCAGGCTTATCCTGAATTACATTTAAAATTAATGTTTTCATCCTACTTAAGCATTTCCCATAAAACCTTTGAGACATCTAAATGACTCTTTAAAGAGACACTGCAAGTTGGGTCTGAGTTAACACACAGACAAGTAGACAATCTAGTGTGGCTCAGGTGGTGTTTGCAACGCCCAAGCCTTGTGATGGTGTCATGTTTGTACTGCAGACTATGACCTGGAAAAGGTTCAGTCGAAATCTGCCAAATGCCACTTTCACAAAAAAAGACCCTAGCATATTCTGAATAAAGATAGTGAAAGACGACACAATGTGCTCAGATATCTGAGGCTAAACAAATATCATAGAATAGTTTGGGTTGGAAGGGACCTTGAAGCTCATCTAGTCCAACCCCTGCCATGAGCAGGGACACCTTCAATTAGATCAGGTTGCTCAGAGCCCCAGCCTGGACTGTTTCCAGGGATGACGGGGCATCTGGCACCTCTCTGGGCAACCTGTTGCAGTATTTTACCACCCTCATTGTAAAAAAATTCTAGATGCAAACAGCTTCCTCTGTCTGTCCTCAACAGGCACAAATTACTCCATGGACATTTTACCCACAAAGAAAAAAAAAAGACCTTGTAACCACCAGGGTTCCTTTCCAGGAACTAGATGACTTATTATACATTGCAGACCCGGGAGTTGCAATTATCTTGTATATTAATAAACACACAGAACAGGAAATGGTTCTTGCTCCAAAAACCTTCCAATTTAAATAAGACAAAGAAGTATGAAATTGACTGTTATTATCCTCATTGAAGAAATGCCAAGCTGAGACTAGAAGAATGACTTGTTCAACTTAATGGAACAAGATTTCGGCAGAGGTAGGAACTTAATCTAAACTCCAGTGTCCCAGCACAAATAATCACAACACCACCTTTTTTTTTGCAATGGAAATCACATCCCCTCGCATTGTCTACTGCAAATTATAATCTTCATTCCCTTTCTCACATTCACAGGGGCATGCTTCCTGATCACACAGAGTGCAAAGCACATTTGCACACGTATTTCAGCTCACTGATGAAGTGCCAGTGGTGACCTGAAAATCCACTACCTACTTTATACAAATGACATTAAAATTATGAAATTGAAAATATTCTTTATGCCACTGCTAATGAAGCAATTGCTGAAGTCTATCCACTGTAGATCTGAAGTACTTTTTACTGATTTAATGGGAGTTATTTCAGACATAATCAAGATATTTACCATATCAAGATATGTACCATAATCAAGATCAATATTTAGCAGTGGCACTCAGGGTAAAAAATAAGCATTGATCCTTTTTTATTTCTTCGTAGAATTTGTGCTTTATTTCCCTCTTTCACATTTCTTTAAAGTTTTTTTTAATTACTTCTGTTGTACATTGCCAAAAATTATATAGTGATAGACACAGAATAGACTTGAAAACTACTGAACATGAATGAACATGAGCAGTAACATTAACCCAAATTTAACACTAAGAATATTTATCTTTCCTTGCTAAACCCTGTTGTTTCTTTATACAAAGATGAATTTGATATGTAATTCTTAACTAATTTTGTATTGGATATGAACACTGAATAAAAGCGAGAGGCAGATTTCAGATATGAAATTAACCTCTATTTACCAAGAACTCCTTGCTCTGATCCTGGTAACATAACCTTTGCCTACCCAGAAATGGTCCATGCTCTTGCAAGAACTCCTTAAGATTCAAGACCAAGTTGTTGTTTTAA
Organism: Pampusana beccarii; assembly: GCA_013399365.1. Taxonomy (NCBI): domain Eukaryota; kingdom Metazoa; phylum Chordata; class Aves; order Columbiformes; family Columbidae; genus Pampusana; species Pampusana beccarii. The sequence continues at coordinate 4,090 of VWYH01000879.1, read as the reverse complement.
AATTTATATACAGAAGGAAGCAAAACTTATTCACAGAAAGGGTTATCAGGCATTGGAACAGGCTGCCCAGGGCAGTGGTGGAGTCACCATCCCTGGAGGGGTTTAAAAGACACGTAGATCAGGTTCTTAGGGACATGCTTTAGAAGTGGACTTGGCAGTGCTGGGTTAACAGTTGGACTCGATGATCTTAAAGGTCTTTTCTAACCAAAATTAGTCTATGACTCTATAAAATCACCTTCCACCACGATAAAAGATAAAAGGTGATTATACAGTGGTTATACACAGTGGGCAAAAAGTCTCACTGAGTAAAGAAATGAAAAAGCAGCATAAAGCTTTTGGTGAAGAGCCATGGTCTAGTGTATTTCCTTAGGGATCCACTTCATTTTGCAGGGGTGCCAGGGCTTTTTCTTTATGAGGGACAGGGGGAACAATGAGGAGAGATGTTAATAAATGAGTTAAGATTTCCTCCCTGGAAAGACAAGATTTTAGAGATTTTATAATTAGATATTAAACAGAAAGATAAAAAACCCCCACATCCCTCATCGATAGCACTATGATCTGACATGGGTCACCTAACATGCCATGGAAAATCTGCCGGCCAATGTGGACGCTAGAAGAAAAGGTGAGCTCTGATCAGTATCAGAGTTGGTACTATGGTTTCCCCAGACTTGAGCCGTTATAGTTTTAGAAGAGTCAGTCCTGTTACAAGCACCGGCTGGCAGTGACTTACTGAACAGCGCAGGCTTTACTTCCATTCTCTAACTCAAGTGCTCTCATTCTCCTTCAGTAAGTTAACCATGTTCTAGTTATTATTTCTCATGTATCATGCTCTCTCACCAGTGAACATGCCTCCCTCCCCCACGTTAGGAGATGAAACAGGAGTATCTCTTCATGATTACTTAAACAGAAAAGCACTTCATGATACAATTTATTATAAGCTCTTTTAACTCTATTTTGACAAAGCAAATAAAGTGATTCAAACCATCCAGAGATCTGTCTCTGCGTAACTACCATCACATGCTTCAAGTGCTGATCCCAGAGAACATCTATTCCATCAATTACCTGCTCTTTTACTCAACTCTCCCATTAAAAAAAAACTATTAATATTGCTGTAAGTTTGCAAGAAAATGCCTGAGCTTACAAAATAGTAACTGGAACATAAACACCAGCGGCCGAAAGCAACACTGCAGTTATGAATGGCAAGTCTCATTTAGAAAGGAAGTGGAAACCGTAACTAGAAACCTTGAAAAGGTCATTAAGTGAGAATGCATATCACATAGCTCGTAAATGATACATGAGAGAAGGAAAGAACATTGTGTGACACAGAGAAAGCTGGGGCAAGATTATGTTATTTTATCCCAGTCTATGTAAATAATGAACATGGCAGATATGGTGCAATAACGTAAAGTTTGGTTGTCAAGTCATAGTGTTGATCCCAAAGCAACGGTTATCAGTAAGCCTGAATTTAACAAACAGGAGTTGGGGATGGTCCTGGCTACAGACAGGTCTGCCAAGCAACCCCCGGAGTCCCTTCACCCTGTTTCCTTATGTGAGGTCTCTTTCAGGATTTTGTTAGCAGCTAAAAAAATCACTGGTTGGCTCAAATACTACTAAAACATTCTCTGACAGTCTTGGTATGTAACTCTGTGTAGATTCACAGCTCAATGGGTTGCATCTTCAACGGATGATCAAGGAAAAGCACAGGGATGGTGGATGGCTGCTGAGAAACCACACAGATCTATAAAAGCCCTGTTAGGCTTGATTCTCATCCAAAACAACATCTCTGATGGATAAATTGTAGAAAGTAAAAAAGTTTCTACTTTTCTCTCTGTCAGATGTAGTGACTTGGGACTTACAATGATATTTCATTATCTAAAGTCAGACACTGTTCCAAGCTTCATTGAAGATGCATTGCTCTAAAACATACAATACAGTCAATCTAAAAAAACCCAATACTGGAGGGAATGGGGATTAACAGTCATGCCATGTCTCTAGGAATGCTTAGAAACAGCTTGAATTCTCTATTTAAAATCAAAATGGGCAATGGCAAAACTATTCTTTTGGTACCGTACTTTAATTTGACAAACGAAGTTACTTTCCATTTGAAATAGGATAATAAATAATCTAAACAGAATAACTAGTAGCATTAATTATTGATGTACTGTACCTGGATCTTGGCTTCCTCAATAAATTCAAAACATTCTGGGAAATAGGAGGTAATATCAGTTTCTGGGAGGTCCAGAATAGAAATAGTCTTGTATATAAAGTCATCAAGGAAGGCATTTTGGACTCCATATGCCACATTTAGAATATGAGTNAAAAAGGAAAAAAGGTATTTTCTGAAGACAGCAAGCAAAATCAGCAGTAGCAAATGTGGATTACTCATTAAGTGTACACAGATTGTAACTCACATAACTGTATTGTCCAGTTTTCCATATGTATACTGTCTATGATAGTCTGCTTTTCTCCAAGCAAAATTCTACTGACTGTTAAAATATATTATGCTAAATTTCAGGGATTTTTGAGAGAAAATGAAAAGATCTGCGCTCAACCAAACACATACTAAAGTAAGGATATTCAACAGAAAAGGGAGCTGTCAGTGCACAGATGGAAAACAAATGAGAAAGCAATAGGAATAAGAGCACAGATCACCCAACAATCCCCAAAATTTCAAGCCTGCCCTAATCCATCCTCTTACTATTCCTCCTGCTGAGTGACCAGTACCATCTACTGGAGCAGAAGGATTTCAGAGTAAACTCTACTTGCACTTGTCAGACAAGACCACCTCTGGCCTCCCACCACCTTTGCTCTGCTCAGGCTATGGTCAGGTTGTGCGTTATTTTAACTTACAGCGAAGTGACATCTAGATGGCACCATGTGTCAGACTGGTGCATGCCCTGTCCTGCAGAAGCACCACTGTCCAAAGGCCTTATTACCCCATCACTGTAACGGCGAAGAGTAAAAAGACCAAAGTTTGGGACAGACTTAGAGTTGCTGTTTTGTTTTTCTTGTTCCATCCATGCCCATAAGGCAAGGAGGTCTGATGCTGCTTAGTGTCCGAAGCTGAAATGCATCTGGCAACTCAGGGATCCGTTCCAGAAAACAGCTCTAAACCACCATTAGTCTTGCAGCCAAGTATTTTGTTTTCCTGTGAAGCTCGCAGGCATCCAATCCATCTGCAGATGGAGCAGCTACAAGCTCTACTGGTAGCAGCCTTTTAAAAGTGCCAATTAATACATTTTTTTTAGAGTTACTTGAGAACATTTCAGACTTTTTAACATACAAATGAAACCCACAAACAAGCACTACGCAAGATTATTTTTTTTTTTCCATGTGACGTTACCTTATACTTTTTCAGCGTCTCCAGGTCGTGAGCAGCATCCTGCGACCCTGAGGAGAAAGGGAGCCGGTTGCCGCGCTGAACCCCTCCCCGGCCAGCGGCCCCGGCTCCGCCGCTCCGGGAGGCTCCCGGCCCCGCCGCCCCCGGCAGCCGCTCGCTTAGCGGGACGAACCGCGGCCTTTCGGGCAGCAGCGACGCGGCCCCGTCCCCGGCGCGGCGGGACAAGGCGCGCAGCCACCGCCGGGGCCAGCCGCCGCCTCCCGGCCCTACTCACCCAGCAGCAGCCAGGGCTTCACGACGCCGACCTGGAGGTCGGCGCTCAAGTCCTGCACGAAACCGCCCCCGGGCGCCGCCGCCGCCTCCTCCTCCACCTGCAGGCAGGCGCCGCGCCACGTCTCGATGATCCTCCTGCCGCTCAGCGTTGTCACGCGGGTGCGCTGCTTCCGCAGGTTGGCCTTGGAGAAGCTGCGGATCTCCTGGGCGAGGGAGTGCATGGCCCGGGCACCGGGCACGGCACCGAGCACCGCCGCGGGCAACACCACCCGGCTCCGCCACTCGGCCGCCCCGCCCGCCGCGCCTCTGTCCCGCCGCTGCGCCTCGCCATTGGCCGAACGCGGGCGGCCCCCATTGGCTGTCGGCCCCGCGGGGGCGGTGCCTCGGCGCGCAGTGGCGGGGCGCGGGATAGCGGTTATCACAGAGTCACGGTATGCTAGGGATTGGAGGGGAGCTCGAGAGATCATCCAGTCCAAT